>JAIUJO010000132.1:290000-890000 GCA_023846275.1 Vanilla planifolia | reverse complement strand
CAAACACATATTTACATACACAAGCACACAACAGAACACACAGATGTGCACACATACATGCACACAAAGATGCATGCACCACCCTAAGATGTATGTACACATACACATATAGATGCACATGCAAATGCACACAAAAGCACCAAGAGAAATGCACACATATACACCCAAATGCACACACATGCACACACATACACACACCAATGCACACAAACATATACACACATGCCTTCCCCTGCACACTTACACGAACATAGATTCACACACACCCTTACACACATGAAATATGCACACACATCTAAAAAACATGCGCACACACCTTCTTATGCACACATGTGCCTTTGTGTACACACAGACAAGAACACACACAAACACAATCACATACAAGGACAAACACACACTCACATGTGTACGCACACATGCACACAAATAAACACCCATAAAACAAACACACAAGGACACACACACATTTATGCATGTGCACAACCATGCCCACACACACACACCCCTACACAGACAAACACAAACATGCATGCATGCATACACACAAACCCACACATCTGCACACACACATTCACATGCACTTTACACATGCACACATATGCCAACACACACAAATAGACCTATACACACTGCATGTGCAAAACAACGCACACAAATACGTATCAACAAGTCCACATATACAAACACGCATGCACATGCACAAGCATACACATTCGAAGACACACACAAGTACACATGTACACACAAACCCAGACACACATAGCCTCATTCCTCATCCACATATGCACACACAAAAGCATGTACAAATAGACACACACTTGTATACACACACATTCATACACTTGTGTATGCATGCACACACATGCATATTCACACGAACACTTGTACACACATGCACACAGACAAGCACACACACAAACATGCACCAACACACGCAGACACGCACACTCATATGAACACAAACTCTCACACATGCACACGCACACACTTATATACACACATGTAGGCACACATGTACACATACAAACACACACCTATACGAACACATAGATGCACATGCACACAAATATATGCACCCCCACACATGTACGTACACACATGTGCAAGTGTGTAAGCACACAAACATGCACACACACACATCAGCACATATCAGCACACACACACACAAGTAACAAATGCTTAGACACACCCACATACACATGTACTAAAAAACATAGACACGCATGCATAATCACACATTTGCACAAGCACAAATATGCCAACATGCACATACAGACAAACACATGTGCCAATGTACACATTAGTACACACACACATGTATGCATGCACAGAAACACATGCACAAACATACACACATATGTAAACACGTGCACATTCACACAAACACACACAGATGGAGGCACAGACACAAATGCACACTTATGAATAAGACACACCCTTGCACACACACATATATACAAATGCAAGCTCAAATAAGCCAACACACATGCACACACACATACACGTGCATGCACGCATGCACCTGCAAGTGGACACACGCAGAGAAAGGTACACACATGCACATACACAGTAATACACATGCATGCACTTGCATACACATGCACAAACATAAACACTCTTGCGCTTGCTCAAGCACACACATGCAAACATATACTCAAACATGTACACACACAAGCCCAAACACCTAGGAACATGCAATCACTCACATAACCACATCAAAACACATCCATGCACAAACACATGCACAAATCCATTCATCTATACACCAAATCATAGGAGCACACTTACATAAGCATACACACATACGTATGCACAAATATACACACACATGCAAACAAGCATATACAAACCCTTGCACACACAAACATACTAGCACGTACACTTGCGAATCAATGCATGCACACAAGCACACATGCACACACAAATATGCACATAAGTAGACATACACATACATAAGCATAAAAACAAACACCCACATGAATACACATGTGTGCACACACATTCAGACACACACACAAAATCACTAAAAAATGCACACACACACACACACCCCTACACATAAATTGGCAAAGAAGATAAAAAGAACACCCACACTTGCACGCACACATAAATGCTCAAGCACACTCACACAAATGCACACATCGAGGTGCATACAAATGTGCAAGCACATGTACACACAAATGAACACACACGTGCACACACATGCATAATCATAAGCACACAAGAGCACAAACACATTGACACACAAAAGTACAGAGGCCCGCACATATGAACACACACATATACACACACACACAAGCATGAATACACGTATGCACATAAACGTGCATGCACCCAAACACATTGATTCACATACAAGACACACACACAATGCAACAGAAGCATGCATATACATGCACAAGTGCTCAAACATGTAAATACACACAAGTGCACTTGTGTGCACCCACAAACACTGAAGCACGTACACACACACGCATGCATAGACATACACATGCACACGCATATAGCACACACACTTACACACTCATACGAGCACAATACAATACATGCACACACACACACACAATGATACACAAACATATACACTCATACATGCACTCATGTGCACACACACATGCACACACACACACACACAAACACATGCATGCATAAACAAACAGACACACACACATACACACTCACTAATAAACACACACACACATATGCACACACATATACACACAAGCACACACACACACACGTGTGTGTGTACCCTTGCACACTATTACGTTCACACAAGCAAACAAACATGCCCACACATATACAATTACACATGCACATTGGCATACACACATACATGCTTACACAAAAATGGACACACTCACACAAGCATACATAATTGCATACATACAAGCATAGACACACAAAGACACTCACATATATAGACTCATACACACAAACATGCACATGCACACATACAAGCTTTAACATAAATGCTCACAAACACACACATGCACACAAATGAATGCATACACACACAATTGTACACAAACATACATGCACACACACACACCCACACCCAAAAATATGCTCAAATGCATACACGTACAGTCATGCATGCACACAGTCTTACATACAAAATCAAAATTGTGCACGCACATGCACATGGGCACATGCACACGCACGTACAAACACATACACATAGAAGAACAAACATAGGAACACACATATTTATGCAAAAGTACACATTAAATCACACATAAGTACACACACATGCACAATGATGCATACAGATATGCACATAGGAACAATTGGACAAACATGTGCAAAAAGACACGTTCATCGACACACAAGCACACACATGGATGCGAAGCACACACAAACATGCACACATCTTCTCTCAGAGACATGTGTAGATGCATACATGCATGCAAGTATCGACACATATCTACACACTCACGCTTGAATGCATGTACACAAACACACATGCACAAATGCATGCACACATACTAGTGTGAACTCCCAAACACACACATACACATACACACACACGCACACACATAAACACACATACAACCAAACACTTAAATCACAGGTGGACAAACATGCACACAAATTGGCACAAAGAAATGCACATTCACATGTAAAAGCAAACACACACACACAAACACAAACACACAACAACACACAAATTTGTATAGGAACACAAGCACACCTTACGCACATACTCACACACATAGACAAACAAAAACACACACACACACAAGCATGCACATGAATACAAACACATGCACCATACATACATGGACAAATATACACATACACACACATGCACAAGTAATCACACATGTACACACAAACACATGTGAACATAATGAAACAAAGATATGCACATACATAGTGAAGCATGCATGCACTCATGCACACGAACACATAAGCATGCAAGCACGCATGCATACATTCATGCACATGCACGCACACACATGCTCAGAAGCACATAAGCATGGACATGTAAAAATGAACACAAACACTTGCACTCATAGTAGATGCACATTTACACACATGCATATAGGAAAGAACACACATACCCATATGCACACACACAAACTTGGTCTGACTCATGCACAAATGCACAAGCATGCCCAAACATGCTCGCACACATGCATGCACACACAAATACACATGTAGAGCCAAGCACACTCATGCACAAACACATAAGCACAAACACACACATTTACATATGTACAAGCACACACACATGTACAAACATGCACCAGCATACACATACACACACATACTCATACACACACACACACACACATGAATGCACACCTATGCACATGCATACACACATACATACAAAACGTGCACGAACACACCTAGATATACATGCACAGACACATGAATAAAGATGTAAAGGTATACTCATTCATACACACATAAACTAATACATACACACGTGCACGCACTAACACAGGCATACACACACACATAAAGACACACACACACACATATATACACACATACACATGCAAATGCACACACATGAGTGAACACATACACACACAATTGCTCACATGCATGCACATGTATGCACATTTACTTACAAACACATCAACATGCACAGACACACAAAGACATGCATGCACAACAAGAAATGCACAAAAACTTGCACATGCACTTGCACAAACATGCACATACACCCACACACAAATAAGAAAACACATGCACATATAAGCAGAATACAAGCATGCATGCACATACATATATACACATAAGCACACCCATACATGCACAAGTAAAAACACATGCATTCATATGTACAAACACACACACACACACACACAAATACACAGACATACACACATGAACAAAAAACATACACACCAATGTGCACATACACATTCACACATACACACACAAGTTCACACACACACATGCACACTTATGCATTGATGCACATGAATAGACATGTACACACACACATGCACGCACATGCATCCACATGCACAAGAATGCACTATACATATTCAAATGTACACAGATACACATACACACACATACAAACACACACAAGCATAGATGTTCGCACATAGGCATAAATGAATAAACAAACATGCATGCATGCATCCACACATATACACACACATGTGCTTGCACATACACTCAATCACACACATGCACAAACATAAAGATGTACACACACACATAAACACACTTAGACACCCATATACACACATGCACATGCACACACACACTCACTCACACACACACACACACACACTTAAATATACATGCACACATATACACAATCACATTGACACACACACATATGCGTATCCATTGAAACCCATGCACTCTCATAGACATAAGCATGCATACACACACACACATATGCAAAAACATGTTCAAACACAAAAACATAGGAACAAATGTATACTTGAATACACACTCACACACATGCACACCTATGCAGACACACACACTCGCACAAACCCACGTATAGGCATGCACCTAAATAGACACACACATATATACACATGCAAAAATAGACACACAAACATATGCCCAGGCATACATATGTATGCACAGATGCACACACACACACATATGAACACACATATTCACATACAAATGAATGCACATAGAAACCAACATGAACATGCACACAAACACATGCATACATGCACATAAACACACAAGCATACACACACAAGACATCTACACAAGTACACATGCACACACATAAACACACAAAGGCACACACACATGCATGTACTCACAAACAAGCACAACACATTCTCACATACACACATTCACATGCACACATACACACAAACACTTATGCAAACATGCATAATCACAAACACACCCACACCAACAAGTGCAACCACACACAAACACAGATAGTACACATGCACACATACATAGTCGAATGAGTGCTCACACACCAAATCACACACACTAAGGCACACATGTGCACATAGTTAAGCGAACATGCTCACACATACTCACACATATACATACACATATACACACACACATATACATGCACACACCCACTCACCTTTACACACCTACAAAAATGCATGCATACATGTACACACATATGAACACATGCACACATGCACACTCACAAACACAGATACATATATTACACATGAATGCATGCACACACACACACACATAGACACAAACATGCACGCACACGAAGATACTCTTACCCACACACAAACTTGCATGGATGCAGTCATGCATGCACGCATGCGAAGACACACACACACATGCATACAAATGCATGCACCCACACAAATACACACTTACATACATATTCATACATGCACATTAGCACTCACACGTGTATGGAGTCTTATACATATGCCAAAAACATATTCCCACTCACTCACATGCATACATGCACATGCACATGCACAACTACATCAATATGAAAACCTACACATGCACACTCATGCACACACACACATAGGAACACATAAAACAAATAAGCATAGATGCACACACAAGCACATGCATGCACGCAATTGGAGATGCGCATACATAAGAACTCTCAAGCACAAACATTTGCACACACATACACACACACATGCACATGCATAGGCACTCATAGATGTACAATCATTGGCATTCAAACACAGCACATATACACATAGAAACACTAAAAAGAAAACACATAAGCACATGCACATGACATACACAAACACACATACATATACTCAAAAGAAATCACATATGTAGATGCAAATATAAATAGGTGAAAAAATGCACATGTATATGAATGCACACACACACACATAAACACACATACACATGCAAACACCCACACACATGCACACACACATGTATGAAAACACACACATATAAATCTAAATGGACTCACACACAAACATAGAAACACACACATTCATGTACACACCCACACACATATACACATGTATGCATGCACACACACATGCATGCACATGCATAAATGTAGGCACACTAATATAGTCTCATAGACAAAGACACACACACATGCACACTAATGGACAAGCACATGCACTCACAGGAACAAAGACACACACACATGCATAGATACAAATGTGCATGTATATGCAAACATCCGCACATACACATGCATGTACACATGGACACACACACATGTATACAAATGCAAAACCAGATGCACACACACACACATGCAAATACATACACACAAATATCTACACACATAAGCACATACACATGCACATTCATGAAAACATAAATACAAGAATGCATATGGACACATGCAAAGCATAACCACTAACAAACATGAACACTCACATACACACATGTGCACAACCACACACACATGCATACACACAAACACATGCATGCATGAACATGCACTCACAAATACACATGCATGCACCTACCTAGTTACAAACACATGCACAAACAAAGCTTACACACAAGCACACAAACACATGAATACACAAACAATCATGCACACACACACAGATACACATGCATGCACACACACTCACACACACACACACACTCATATACACATGCACATGAACATACACATGCATGAATACACATACATACTAACAAGCATACACATATACAAATGCATAGATACATGCACATATACCTATGCACATTCACACAAAAAATTATACACTTGCACATGCATGCATAAATTTACAAACGGAGGGACATGCATACACACACACATACACACATATGCTTGCAAGAATGCACACACACCAGACACAATGCATGCATTTGTGTAACACTATTACATGAATGTGCACATACCTACACACACAAAATCACACACACAGACACACAAACGTGCACATACATACACACATGCACATAGGCATACAAACATGCATGCATGCACACATTCACAATTAGCCAAACATACGATGCTGCACATGCAAACAACCTACAAATGCAAGCGCACACATGCACACATACATGCACACACACATGCACACATACCAACTCACCCATACACATGTAGGCCCACATGCACACAGAAAGACAAACACACAAACAAACACCATTGCACACAAACATGCTCACACACAAACATGCTCACACACACACATACACACAAATACACACACATATGTATACACATTGGTAGACACACATACATGCACACATCCCCATGCCCCACACATTTGCACACCCATATGTACATGCTTGATCACACAAAGACACACACATGCATGCCTTTATGGACACACACATGTGCACACACAACCACACACACACATAGCAACATAGGAATATGCATACATGCACACATACAAACATGCACAGACACATAAACACACAATACATGCAATAAACAAACACGATGATGCACACCCTCATACACACCCACACATTAAGACATACAGTCATGTAGACACACATATGCACAAGCACATAAACAGATAAGCACATACACACCCAAGCATACACATAGACACACAATTGCTCACACAATTGGCAAACACATGCACAATACCAAAAACGACATGTAAGCTATATCGAGGAAGACAAATATGGGGTATCAAACATCAATGAAGAAATATGAGATTAAAGAATATACTTCCTAATCCTACTAAACTAATGAATACTCCAACAAAGATTGAGAAAACAATAATTAAGACACCCTCACCTAACAAAAGGGAAGTAAAGATTGAAGTTATACCACCATTTTTCAAATCTTTGTCAAGCTTAGGGAAAAAGGCTAAAAAATATATCATAGAATGTGGCAGTAGAGTCAATGCAATATCTACAAATGATGTAGCATGACTCCGACTATGGACCATTCATCACCTAAACGCATAAAATATTTTTTATTAACAAAATATGCATGTGTGCTGAGAAAAAATGAATTTTACTTGTTAAATTTTGCCAATAATTTTCTATATATTTTATGTGATGTTGTTGCTATGTTAATATGAAGTATCATCATATTATGACCATGGTTATATGACCATGATGCCATTATTGCTAGCAAAACAAACACCTACAAATTTACACATCATGACTAAAAATTTAACATACACCCATCAACACCTAAAGATCATGTCCAACCTATCAAAAACCACCTAACATCCCAAATAAGAAAATCTTATTTATGTCCCATGGTAAAGTAGATAAAGCATTTATTGATAAAAATTTCATTTAACACATAGCAATACATTATATAGTACTACCTCTCATTATAGAATCCATTTTATATAGCTTTCTTAAAAATTTTACAAATGAACCCTAAAGATACCACTTTCTCATAGCATCCAATACATTGTAGACCTCATGCTAGGTACTAGTTTACTAAATATGTTACATTATAGGATGAATCCTTCTAAATATTAAGAACCCAACTAACAAGTGCAAGACTTGCTAGACAAAGGATTCATTTGAGAAAGTCATAATCTAGGTGTTGTTTCTATGCCAAAACCCCAAAGAAGGATGGTTAAAGGAGAATTTGTTTAAAAAATTGGGAAATTAGCAAAAGAAATGTGAAGTTTGGGTTCCTTATCCCTTGCTTCGATGAACTGTTCAGCAAAACTAATGGTGCCAAAATTTTATCCAAAATTATTTTAAAAAGTAGAAAGAACCCAGATAGAATCTATTTAAGGAATGAATGAAAAACTACTTTAAAAATAAGGGATAGATTATACAAGTAGATAGTCATTCGCTTCACCATGTTTTACACACCAACTAAAATTATAAGAACAATAACCCAAATATCCTTAATAAGTAAGTTTGTGATAGTTTACTTTTGATGACATCTTGAACTTTAGTTATACCATTAAACATAAATTAGAATACCTTAGAAAGATTTGTTCCATGCATAATGAGAACACCTCTAATAACACAAAAAATGCACATTTGTATCCCAACATCTTAACTTTTTTTGCTTGAAACCTTAAAAGATGATGTATCATCTTACTATGACAAGATTAACACACCAAATACTATTATAAGAACAATAACCCAAATACCCTTAATAAGTAAGTTTGTCGTAGTTTACTTTAATGACATCTTGAACTTTAGTTATACCATTAAACATAAATTAGAATACCTTAGAAAGAATTGTTCCATGCATAGGGAGAACACGTCTAATAACATAAAAAATGCACATTTGTATCCCAACATCTTAACTGTTTGGTATTGAAACCTTAAAAGATGATGTATCATCTTACTATGACAAGATTAAGCCTAAAATTTATTGACCAACACATTAGTTAATTCATAATGTTAAGATTTTTCATGGCCTAACCACCTTGTAAAGGAAAACGAAATAGAGAGGACACTGGTTAAGGACCAGTTAAACATGTTTCAACAATTCTCGATAATCAAGCTATCTTTTCCTTATGTTTTGAGTTAAAATGGAACCTACAATTCTATTATATATTCACATCATGAATGAATAAAACTACAAACAAATGGCCCATTGAGCCCATCTCTATTGATGCCATCATTTGTTGTTTCCTCTATCGCTCATTATTAAATTGACCTAATTAGACATGATGTTGACTTGGACTATACTCCATCAAAATATATTAGTGAATTGGCCATTTTGGCTTAATCCCATGCATGAGTTAGCAAAACCCACAATTGCAGCCAGATCCATTAGGTTGTAGCAACCTATTAGATAAACCCACCAGTAGTAAAGGTCATCTATCTTTTGAACAAACCTAGACAATTAACACCAAACTTATCCAACAACCCACTCTGTAATACATAGACCCAAACCTAACTCTTGGCACCATCGACATAGCAATGGCCCCAGCAAATTAATTTATGACATGACTATTTTGATATGACCTTGGACTTTGCTGACGTCTTATCGACTCACTAACCCAATGCACAAAATGTTGACCCATAACATAATGACCAACTCCATGACAAGTCAACCTTTAACAAAATTGTAAGGGCCATAACTAACCTGGTTAGCTGGAAACCAAAAATGTAACTTTCCATAAAATTATGTAGAAGTAGCTTTGACCACATAACTTTTGGTCCAAAATGATAACTTTTTAAAAAGTTGTTTTAAAATTTTTTTAACCATAACTTTTGGAAATAGGTTATTAGAAAATAGTTTTTTAAAATGAAATGATAGCTTCTTAGAAATCTATATGGAATGCACATCCACTAATATGCATACAGACATGCACATGCATATACACATACTCATACTTAGACTCACAAACAAACCTGTATAGGAAAACAAATGTGCACACACACATGCACAAAAATATGTGCACACTAGAACACATTCCTATGCCCACACACATACAAGCACATATGCACACACACACACACACCTACGCACACATGCACACACACACCCACAAACACCCACACACATGCAAACATACATTTACACACACATAAACACATAAAAATAAACACACACACACAAATACATTTATACATATGCATCTGCCCCCATGCATAAGCACACACTTGCACTCGAACATAAGCACAAGTGCAAGCACATGTGCACAAACCTATATGCACACAAACATGCACATACATGCCTACAAAAACACACACATAAGTAAGACACTCATGTATGCGAACATATGCATGCAAACATAGGTGTGCTCACACACCTGCACATGTACAAGCATGCACTCATATGCACATGCATGCATGCAACACACAAGTGCACTAATTCATACACATGCTCACACACAAGTAGACACATGCACAAGAGCACACATCCAATCACACACTCACACACAAGCTCACACACACATGTGCATGTACATGTAGGCATGTACACACACACACAAATAAATGCACCCACCCATACACACTAATGCATGCATGAATAAATACATACACATGCACAAGCATTCACACATGCACACACTTATGCAAATGCATACACATGTAATAAAACATGCTCAGATGCACACATGTATACACACAAACTCATATGCACACCTACACACACACACACATTCCCATGCATTGTAAACACATTCACACCATAAATAACCACACACATGCACATGCACACTCACACACCATAGAAAGACCTGTACACCCCACACATACACACACAAAAACACTTGCACATTCACACACTTGTGCACACCCATGTATGCACCACTCATGCAAATGCATAGAAAGAAACTTATGCACACATAACCACACACAAAAAAATATAGACACATATTTACTCAAGCGCACACATAGACACACGTATACACACATGAAGACACACATGCACATGTTCACACACACACACAAATAGATGTACATGCACATGTACACATATACTTAAAGATATAAACATGCAACGACAAACACACTTGCACACACATGCACTACACACTCATTTGCACACAAACACTCACACATATGTAGACATACACACATACACATGCACATAAACATGCACACATGTAGACATGCATGCACATATGGACATACATGCACAAACACATTTACACACATATGCACATGTGCACACACCCACATACCCTCATGCTCACGCATAGACACACACGCACACATAAATACACACTTGCATGCATGCACACACTTGTGCACCCAACAGTCTTATGCGTACAAACACTTGAACACAGACACACACACATACATGAACGTGCACAAACACACACATGCATATGTACACAAACATGCACACATATAGGCACAAGCCCACATATACACACTTGAATACACAAAAATACACACATGCACTTGTACAAACCCACATGTGCATGCCCTCATCGGTGCACATGCATCCACACACAAAAGCATACACTAACAAAAACACAGTATGCACACTTATACACACAAACACACATGCAAACATACACACATGCACATAGAAAAAACATATACACACACAAACAAAATAACACGCATAAATGTATACACAGACACAACCACACATATATGCACACACACATACATGGGTGACAACACCCATGGACACATAGGCACATGCACAAACACACACACAATCACACAAAAAATCCCATGCATGCATGCAAACACACAAACATACACACACTCACACATGTGCACACACACACATGCATGCACACCAGCCCACAGGTACTGACACACAAACAAACATGCATACACATATGCACATCCATGTGCACCTACACACACACACTCACATACAAACATGCATGTCTACCCAATTAGACACGTGCATACACATATGCACAAGCACACACACACACACACACATACACACACGCACACACACACACACACACACACACACACACACTCATATATATATATATACGCACACATACTCGTACCAATGCACACATTTGAAGATGCATAATCACACAAACACACACACACATAGATACTCATGCATATACTCACAAACACATGCATAAGCACACATACACACACATGTAAACCCATGCATGCACAAGTAGACACACTTACGAAGACACACATGTGCATATGCACTTATTCACACATGCACCCACACATGGACCCATATAGGCACACAATCATGCATGCATGCACATGCACATACACACCCACACCCACACCTACACACATGCACAAAAACTCACACATGCACCCACGCACACACATACACATAGATATGAATGCACACACACACGCAATCGTATGCACACTCACCCACAAACACATGTACATGCATAAACATGCATACACATGTATCGGCACAGATACATATACATGCTCACATGCACATGCAGAAAAACACGCATAAACATGTGTGCACACATGAACACAAGCACTTGAAGACACACAACCACACATGCATGTAGACACACACATACACAAACATGCACAAACATATGCATGCCAAACACATGTGCACACACAGACAAACATGTGCTCAAGATCACAACACACACACACAAACACTAAGAAACACACATGCATGAACTTGTCACACATACATAGACATGCAATCGTGCACACACATGCATGCAAACAAACAAATCCCCACACACACCAACACACACACATGCACCTACATACATATAAATGTACGTTCGTGCATGTGCACTTGCACACACACAGTATATAGGTGCACACACAAACAAATGCTCCTCCACACAAACAAATGCTAACACACATGCACACACACACATGTTTACCCATTCACACACAAACAAACACACACACATACACAAGCATGCATAAATGCATAGACATGATGAAGCACTCAGTACACAATTGCTTGTATACAACAACATACACATGCGAACTAACACAAGCACACACACACACACACAAAGGAACACACATGCACATGCACAAGCACAAAAATGCAAACACACACACACAACCACAAATGCATAAATGCACACACACACACACACACACGTATACATATGTATAGGAACACATATGTAAACATATGCACATGTAAGGACACACCCACACAAATACAATACAAGTAAAACATACACACACATGCACTCACACCCACCTGCATGTGTGCATAGACACTTCTATATGCACACACACACATACATATACACATGCTTAGGCACACAAACACTTACAAACACATATGCACCACCCACACATCCACACATAGGCACACACACACATACAAGCATCCAAAAACACATGCAAGTCATGAACATACACATACACACAATTACATGCATACGCACACCAATGGACAAACACACAGACTCACATGAATAATCATGCACATGTACGTACACACATACACACAAACACATGAACAAGCACATGTACACATCCGCATGCATCCACATGTGCATGCATGCATACACACATGTACAAAGATGCACACACACCACACCAACAAAAACACGCACATATATATGCATGCACAAAAGCATACATAGATGAGCACGCCCACCTATGCACATAAATACACACACACACAAAAGTGCACACATGCATACATACTCACCTTCCAATATACACACAGACATGCACACACATACACAGACATGCACATGCACACTTACAAACAAACACGCATGAACACACTCTCTCAAACACACATATACTTGCACACACATGCACATGAACATAATAATACAAACACAGACACGTACACACCTGCATAAAAAAATAACATGATGCGCTCACACAAATGCACACACACACACACACACAGAGGAACACACATTCACATGTCTTAACAAAAATATGTGTACACACAACAAGCACACATGTGCACACACACACACACACGTGCATGTGCATGCAAGCACTCAAATACACACTCACTCACACTTAGATATATGCAAGGATAACACACGCAAACATGCACTTACACTTGCTCACATACAGATACTTGCACACAAGAGCACACACTTACACACACACACATAGAAACATAATCACACATGCATACACACATATGCACAAGTACATGCACACTCATACGCACTCATTAGCACACACACACACATAGTGTAATAAACACTAGCATGCATAACAAACTTACATAATTGCATGCACATGTATGCACACCCATGTACGAACACACACCGTCACACACATGCATAGGTATGCACATACACACACACACAACGCTCACCCATAAACAAAAAAATTGGAAGACATGCACAAATGCACATGTACACAGATACAAACTCACACCCACACACACTCGTATGCACCCATATGCATGCACATGTAGGCACACAAACAATCACGCACACGAACACATAGAAACACAGACATGTACTCATAGGTACACACAAACACACACATAGACATACACCTACACAAACGTGTGGGAACACATATGGAAACATGTGCACACACAAGCACACACCCACACAAATACAATATAAACAAAGAAGCACACAATAACTCTCCAACACACACCCGCACATGTGTGCAAACACTCATACATACACACATTCATGCACACATGCACATTTGCACACACACATACACACATGCACATGCACACACACACACACACACTCATACACTTAAACAAAACACAAACACATGTACGAATGCACTCACACATGCAAGTAGGCACAAACACATGCAAGCACACCCATGTTCACATGCACGCACATCAACACATATGCACACACAAATGTATACACACACAAGCATAGACATGGAGACAAACATGCATAATCACATACAAGCACGCACACATGCACATACAAACACACAAAATAACATATAAATGCATGCACATGTGTCTGCTTGCACACATACATGCATAAACACAAACGCACAAAAACACAAACACCCACACACACCCACAACAATGATCACAGACACATATGTGCATGCACAAAAACACACCTGTGCATTCGCTTGCCCATGCAAATAAACAAACACACACACACACAGGTGTTTGGGCATGCACACATGTATACATACTCAGACCTCCTCTGCTACACACACATGTAGCACACACACATGCACACACATGCAAACCCACACACATACTCACATACACACATACACTTGCATGCACACATGCACATGCATGCAACAACACAATCACTCACACATCCAAAAATACATGCAAAAACTACACACATGCATTGACACATATAAAAACACACACATGTAGAGGAATAGGCACACACATGCACTAACACATATATGCAATAACATGCACACAACCATATATGCACCTACATGAATTCAAACATGCACATGTACATACATGCATGCACACACGCACAAACTCACACATAGATGCCCACACATGCATGAATGCATAGCACACACCTTCTTGCACATAAACATGTGTACACACGTGCACACACACTCCCATACACACACACACACACAAACCCAATCACACATATACCCATATAAGAACATGCACATGCTCTCTAACACACACTCGTCAACACACACACACACATATAGTTTAATGCACTCATGATGCACAACACACTCAAATGAATGCATACACACCTACACACACACACACACACATAACCACACATATTGTCAAAAGTACACACAATGCACATAGAGACACACACTTGTAGAAAAACACACAAAACACTTACCCATAAACGTAAAAATGGATAGGAATGCACAAATGCAAGTGCATACAGAAACAAACTCATAGTCACATGCATGGACATGCCCACACATGTAGGCACACATATAATAACACACACATGCACTAAGACACACATGCACAAATGCTAAGACATGTACAAAAATACACACACATGCACTTGTGCTTGCATGTAAACACAAGCACATATGCACCAATAGTTGCATATGCACATGCACACCTTCAAATTCATGCTAACATGTTGGCACACACATGTGCTCACACATGCATATGCATAGACACCTATACACATGCATAGACCCATACACATGCACATGCACGCATATCTACACACATATGCACACCGACATTCGTGCATATGCACACACAGTACATAGACATAGATAAACCAACATGCATGCACCCTCACACACACACATGGACAAGCACACACATGTCCACACATAAGCAAACATACATACACGAACACCTACACACACATCCATGCTTGTAAACTCGCAAGGCACACATGCATGGAAGCACCAACACACATACACACATAATAACAAACATGTACACAAGTACACACACATAAAAGTAGACATAAGCACATGCACATAAATGCTCATACATGTCCACATGCACATGCACACATGAATACATACACAAATGACCACATACAGACACATGCATGCATGCATGCACACACTCACAAGCATGTCTGCACACACAAGCACACACCCTCATGTAAACACGTGCATGCACAAGCTAACATGCATGCACACACACACACACACACACTTGTGCACTTGATCACACACACATAGACGTAGGTACACACACGCACACACACAAACATGCTTACACACATACACATAGAGATAGACATGCACACACTCTCACAAACATGTGCACACATAGATGTGCACAATGTCACAAGCACATGCAGAAGCATCCATAGACAAATGCACATACACATGTGCTCATAAATATAAACATAAATACAAATGAATATGCACTTGCACAAATAAATGTGCAATCACTCACACACACATGGACTGACTCGTGACACAGAACACAAGTACACACTCACATGCACACATGCATACAAACAAAAACACACACACACACACACATGCACAAGCACACACACATACATATATGTGTATTCACGCACACACATGCATATCCATGTAAAGGCATACACTCATATGCACATGTGTAAGCACACATACATGCACACACACATGCACATGCACGTACACCCACATGCACAAACATAAAAACATCATACACTCACATGCACAAACAGAAGTACACAAATATATACGCATGCACAAACACACACTCTCACATCGTTCATACACACATATACACATAGAAAAATGCACACATACAAGTGCATACACATGCATCATGTGCACACATGAACATAGGCTTACACACACTCCTATACACACACACATGCACAGAGCCATAGACATGCATGCATACAAAATGGTATACACACACAAGCCCATGAACATAAGCATGCATGCACACAAGCACTCACACACACACATACAATAACAAATGAGCACACATGCTTGTAGTCAAGCACATGAACACACACACACATACAAGAACACATGCTTTCATAGCCACACACATGTGTACACACAGGAAAACAACTACGCACACATAGGAAAACAAATGCACATACACATACACACACACACACCTACATATAAACAAAATCACACATGCATATATACACACACACACACACATGAACATACATAAACACGTGCACATGCACACATACACATACATGTACAGACATACACTCACATATGGTACACGCACATGTGCTTTCACACACACACACATGAATGCACTGGCAAAAACATAGGCACACAGACATGAACCCACTTGCAGACAGACACATGCACACACATACACGTGGATACACACACACACACATGCACAAATAAGCATGCACACACACAAATAAAAGCCAACACACACAATCACATGAATGTATACTTGCATATGCACACACAAGTAGACACACACAAATACACATAGATGCATACCTACACACACTTAAACATATACACCCACACACACATGAATGTAAACAAGAACAAAAGGACATGCACACACACATACAAGTGAACACAAAGCATACATGCACACACACATCTATGCACACATGCACACTCAATGCCCACACAAGCACAGTCAAACACATGCACACTATTATACATAAACACACACACACTCACTCATACACACACACATGTGCACAATCCAATAAAAGAACACACACACACATATATAAGTGCACACACATACTAATGCATAAGCATGCACACATACATGCACATGCACATGCATACACACATACACACACTCACTAACACACATATGAAGACACACAAGCACACGTATGCACACACATAGAGACACACATACATGGGCATGCACACACACATATAGGCCCACACACACATGCATGCCCACATGATAACCAAACATGCATAAGCATGACTGCATAGACACACACATAAATGTGCTTGCATGCATTGATTCACATGCACACACATACAAACATGCACATGCACTTACACAACCATGCATGTACAAACATGCACACATAAATACAGATGTACAAATGAATGCATACACACATGCTCACAACGACACATATGCACATGCACCAACTATGCATGTACAAACAAGCACACATACACACACACATACACAAACTTGAACACTCACCACACACACTCATGCCCATGCATGCACAAATATACACACATGCACACTCACATACACACATGCACACACACACACACACATACTTTCATGTGCATAGTCACACACATGTATGCACACACACATATACATGAGCACACAAAAATGCACATGCACACGTGGACATACATGTATGCATGCACACACAGACACATACTCGTGCACACACACATGCACATTAGCACATAAACACATGTAGAGACACACACCCAAATGGATGCACATAAAAAAGCTCACATACGTACACCCATAAATAAACATGAAGAAACATAGATATGCACACACACACACACGACCATGTAAGTACATGCACAAATACATGCACATGCACACATAGGCACATTCATAAACATGCATAAAGACTTACACATGCACACACACACACACACACATATGTATGCTCACAAATAAGCATGAGCACATGGGGATAAACACACAAGCATGCATAAACACATGTACCTACACACACTCACTCACACACATGCACACACGCTCTAGTACTAATGCACCCAGGTACATGCACATGCACAAATCATATGCACACACATGCATACACATGCGCATATGCATCCACATGTGTACCCATGCATACATATGCACACACATACATACACACATGTATAGGTATTTTAGCACACACTTAAGCATAAGAACACATGCACACACACATGCATGCACATACACACATACACACCATATACACACTGACAAACATGCTTGAACACTCTCACATGAGCAATTGGTTTCATACATGCACAAATGGATAAACACACACATGAACCCACAATCAAACAAACACCGACATGTACAAAAACATACACACATATACACACACACACACACGAACAAATACTAAGATGCATGCACACACATATGCACAAAAGAAAATGTACTCACAGACACACACGCACATACATACACAAGCACACACACATACATGAACATACACACACACATGCACAGGAACACATCCACACCTATGCACAAACACATGCTTACTTGCACACACACATGCAAAAAAACACACATAGACACCAAAAAAAATGCACACCCACATGCACAAACACATTAACACAAATAGACACACCTATGCATACGTACCCATGCACACACACAAATACAAATGCACACACATACAAATATGCATTCATGTAGCAAGCACACACACATGCTTGCCCTCAAACATGCACATGAACTAGCACAAGCACTTATAGAAGTGCAAACAAAGATTCACCTACAAATACGTTCAAATGCACACACACACACACAAGCATGCAAACACATACATTTGTGCAAATAAATTTAGACACACATGTACAATCACATATGCATGTACACACATGAACACATGCACACATGTGCACACACATATGGACAAACACACACATATATGCTCCCATGCAAATACATACATGCATGCAAACACACACTCATGAACACACACACGCTTATACACAAACACCCACACACAAACCTACACTAACAAACACACACACACATGCAAGCACAAACAATGATGCACTTATGCATGAGTGCACACACACACACACATGTATGCAAGCACAAACAAGCATCCATAAGCTCACACATACACATACCCCCACACATGCACACACATGTACTTGCAGACACACAAATTTGCACGCACACACATACACATATGCACATGCACACAGACACAAACACATAGACATAGATGCATATAACAATACACACATATGCACACAAGAGGACAAACGTGCTCACACACATAGACACATATAGAAAAAGTAGAAACACACACACAAGCACACACACAAACATAAGCATAAGCATAAATGCACACTAGCAGGCACACATGCAGCACACACACACATACACATGCATCGCATATACATGTGCTTGTACACACACACACACATGCACAAGCACAAATGGACATGCAAATGCATAAAAATCCATTTGTAGTCACATGAACACACTTGTATGGACACACACAATTACAAACTTGCACAAGCACACACACCTGCACACGTGTCCACATACACTCATGTTCATACGCCAACACACATGTGTGCCTATACACACACATGCATGCACACACATGTACACTCTTGCACTCCCACACAAACACATGCACAGTATGGCACACCTACACCCACCCACAAGCAAGCATGCACACATGTACACACACTCTAAAGCACATAAAGTCACACATGTACACTTAAGCACATGCACACACACATACAGTTGCATGCAAAATGACATACACATAGAGAGGCACTCACATGCATACACACAAACACGTATGTATAGACATATGCACACATGTATTTGCACATACTCACACACACACAAACATGCACGTGCAGTAACACACATGCACACACACAAAACTAGCTTACACATACACATACGCATTCACAGACACATGCAAACACATGCACATGAACACATAGGCACATCCGCAAGCAAACACAAGGACACTCATGCACAAGCACACACACTCGTGCACAAACATGCAGACACACATGTACAGTCACACACATATGCATGCACATATATGCACTCATATTCACACACACGCATATGCTTGCATGTACATTCATACACATACGCACACATAGTCATGCATAGGCACACACACACACACACTTACATAAATAGTCACACATATCTGCAAAAATGAACGCACACACATGCATATGCACACATACACAAACACATACATATTTGTGCATGTGTACACATCCACATATGCACACTCACATATGTAAGCACACATATTCTTATTGAAACACATGCACACACACATGCACATAGACACATCGCCACACACTCGCACACATACACACATACAAACATACATGGAAAACTAAAAACACACACATATATACATGCATGCACACATGCACATACACACACACATAGACACACACAAGCAAAAACATACACAAATGCACACATGCATATAGAGGAATATATACATGCATCAGTATGCACATGCAACCACAAACACAACCATACATGTACACAAGTAGACACACATGCATCGTAAATGTACAAGCATGTAAATGTATGTGCGTATGCACAGAAACACACATGCACAATGCACACAAACATGTACATAAAGCACTAATAAACTCATGCACACATACACATACACATATGCATATACATACATGTACCCACACATAACCACATACTCACACATGCACACATGCACATGAACACCCATACCCATGCACACACATAAGCACACACACACACACACATACAACAAACATGCACACACACTCACACACACATGCACACATAGACATGCACACATAGACATGCACATGGACACACCCATATGCACACACACATAATGCTCATGCATATGCACCTGACAAACAAATAAGAACCAATATGCATGTGCACAAGTGCACACATGAATGCACATACACAACCACAAAAAAGTACTTTCAAACACACAAATAGATATGCACACAAATATGCACAAGTATGCATAGGTAGACATACATAGTTATGCCAACACACGAGCAAATGCATGCTTATGTGTGTAAGCAAAAATGCACACAAGCACACACATTCATATACACATAGATAAACACTTACACACAAAGTCACAGAAGCACACAAACCATGCACACCTATACACATAAGCATGCACACACACACACACACATACATGGACATCCACATAAATATATATACACATAGACAACACACTCACACACTTGCTTACACCCTCACTTTCACACAAATAGACACAAACAAACACACAAATAGTCACACACAAGACACCTGAACAAAAACATACACACATCTACACAAAAACACACACATGCATGCTTGTACACTTGCACAACATTCATAGATGCATTCACCCATATATGCACACACATAATAACACATTCACAAATTAGAGCACAGCACAAAAGCATACATACACACAAGCACACACAAGCACACATGCATATAGACATACACACACATGTACCCACCCATATGCACATACATGTACACATGCACAGACTTGTACATGCATGCATAAGCATATGGATATACATACACACGTACAAGCGTAGGCACATTTCCACTCACACACACAAGTATAGACTCATAGACATGCAAACACACAAGAATACACACATCCACAAAAAACCACACACACATGCCTGCACACACGCACATGTGGGCTCACAAAAACACAAATGCTGATGCCCTCACACATACACACATATGCATGCACACTCCTACATGCACACAAAAGCGCACATGTGTATGTGCACATTCACACATGTAGACAAACACAAATGCACACACTCATGCATAGCCACAATGAAATACACTCACACATGCACACACAAATGCACAAACATAGATATATACACTCACACGCTTGTAGATACATATACACATGTATAAACATACACTTGCAAACAAGCATACACATTTGCATTAGCACACACACACCGACATATATGTGCATACACACACATGCCCGTAAACACTCACATAGATATGTACACACACACACATTCATGGAAAAACATGCATGCACCCATATGTGCATGCACATGCACGCATACTAATAGAACTGCATGTACAATCTCTCACAAACACATGGACAATAAGTACATATGACACAGAGAAACATGCATACACACATACACACATCTAAGAACACACAAACAAAAATGCATACGAACACAAACACATGCAAACACACACATACATGCACACAAACACACACACACTTGCTCATACACAATAATAAACACACACCCACACACACATTGATACACACAACACACATATGCACACACATGCACATAAGTGCAAATGCACACATACACGCACACAAACACACTAATGCACACACACACGTATACACATTTACATGAAAATGTAAGAACACATATGTGTACACATATATACCCACAAACCTGTAGATATTCCCACACACACAACCATATACACACGCACACACTAACACTTGCACACAAACGCATGCAACATGGACACACAGATGCACACACATATCATTGTAGATAAATACATGCTCACACACATCGACAAACACAAATGCACAAGCACACATGTGAGTGCACACTGTAGATTACTTGTGCAAGAACAAACTCACACACACACATGTACAAACAAACATACAAACACATGCACACATGCGAATACACATGCATACACAAGCATGCACACATTCACACATACACTTAAGCACACAAATACACAAATAAATGCATACAAACATGGAGATGCACACACTAAAAGCACATGCACACAGATTCACATACACATTAATGCACACAAACAAGTACATGTGTGCAACCACTAACACACACATATGTCCAAAGACATGGACATGCACACACACACACACACATACACATGAACACACATGCACATGTGCATGCACCACACACACACATGTGCATCCATACACACACCCATACAAGCATACATGTATTCACATGCACAATCATACTCACAACAACACACTTGAACACACACATGCATTAATGCACTCAATTACACACAAATGTGCATGTCTGCATTAACAGATGCCGACATGCATGTGGACACACACATGAACACACACACACACATGCATTCATTCATGCCAACACACACATAAACCTATACACATTCACATTTCATGAGCACACAAACATGACTCATGCATGGGCACAAAATCACAAGCAAACACACATACATATGAATAGCCACACATGCACATCGACCCCACACACACATGTACATAAACACCCACATACACACTCACAAACATGTTTGAACACACTCACATGTGCACTTGCTTGCACACATGCACAAATGGATAAACACACACATGAACGCACAATCAAACATACACCAACATGTACAAAAACATATATACATGCACACCACACGAACACATACTAAGATACATGCACACACATATGCACAAGAGAAAATTTACTCACAGACATGCACACACACATAAATACACAAGCACACACACAAAAATGAACACATACATGAACATACACACACACACACACACACGCATAGGAACACATCGACACATATGCACAAACAATTGCTTACATGCACACACATGCAAAAAACCTTGCATAGACACCCACAGAAATGCACACATAGATGCACAAACACATGAACACAAATAGACACACCCATGCATACGTAACAACACACACACACACACAAAATGCACATGCATACACATAGGCACTAATGTATGCAAGCATGCACACATGCATGCCATCAAACATGCACATGAACTAGACAATGCATTTATAGACATGCAAAAAAAATTTACCTACACATACGTACACAAGTACACACACATACACATGCATGCAAACACACATACACTTGTGCAAATAAATGCAGACACACGTATACAATCACACATGCACGTATACACAAGAACACATGGACACATGTGCACACACATATGAACAGACACACACATGCTCTTACACACACACATATGCTCGCATGCAAATTCACACATGCATGCAAACACACACTCATGAACACACACACTCATGCACAAACAGCCACACACAAATATACACTAACTAATGCACACACACATGCAAGTACACATAATCACACACTTATGCATGTGTACACACACACACATGTATGCAAGCACAAACAAGCATGCACAAACTCACACATACACATACCCCCACACACGCACACACATGTACTTGCACACACAGACATACTTATATGCACATGCACATAGACACAAAAATATAGACATAGATGCATATAACAACACACATATGCACACAAGAGGACAAATGTCCTCACACACATAGACACACATAGAAAAAACATAAACACATACACAAGCACACACACAAACATGAGCATAAGCATAAGTGCACACTAGTAGACACACAGGCATGCACAAACACACACATACACATGCATAACATTCAGCTTGTACGCACAAACACACATGCACAAACACAAATGGACATGCAAATGCATAAACACACATTTGCAGTCACATGAACGCACTTGTATGGACACACACAACTATAGACTTGCACAAGCACACACATGCACAGATGTCCACATACACACATGTGTGCATATACACATGGACATGCATAAACACACATAAGTGTGCATGCACACACATGTACTCTCTTGCACTCTCACACAAACACATGCATAATATGACACACATGCACCCACACACTCCCACAAGCAAGCATGCACACTTGTACACATACTCTAAAATGCACAAAGTCACACATGTACACTTATGCACACTCACACACACATACAGATTGAAAAATGACATACACATAGAGACGCACTCACACGCATACACACAAACACGTTTGTATAGGCATTTGTACACATGTATGTGCACATACTCACACACACACAAACATGCATGTGTAGTAGCACACATGCACACACACAAACTAGCCTACACATACACATACACATCCATAGACATATGCACACACACACACACATACACCCATGAACACATCGACACATACACAAGTAAATGCAAGGACACTCATGTTCATGCACACACACACACACATGCACAACATGTAGACACACATATACATTCACACACATATGCATGCACATATATACACTCATATTCACACACACATGTGCTTGCATGTACATTCATACACATACACACACATAGTCATGTGTACGAACACACACACACACATACACAAATAGTCACACATATCCACAACAATGAACACACATACATGCACATACACACATACACAAACACATACATATTTGTTCATGCGTGCACATCAACACATGCACACTCATGTATGTAGGTACATATATATATCTACAGAAACACATGCACACACACACCCCCACACACTCACACACCTACAAACATACATGGAAACCTAAACACACACATATATAGATGCATGCACACATGCACATACACACACACATTTGATAAAAAACACACGAACATAGACACACACGAGCAAAAACATACACAAATGTACATACAAATATAGAGGAACATAGACATGCATCAACATGCACATGCGACAACAGACACAAGCATGGATGTACACAAGTAAGCACACATACATGAACATAGAAGCAAACCCATATGCCCAATCACACACATCTACATGCACATAGATGTATACCCACACACACAAAAACATACACACACACATGTATGCCAAAAAGAACAAAAACATACACACATATTTGCATCGACACACAAACATGCATACGCACACACACGTGTATGCTCCTACACTAGCACACAAACATAGATGCACATGAGAAAGAACACACATAAACACATAAAGAAATACACACATGTGCACACACAGACACACATGCACACACAAGAACACACATGCAGTCATAAACACACACACACATGCACATAATCCTATTTAAGCACACACACATAAACATAGGAGTACACACACACTAATGCACATGGACCTGCACACACATTCACACACTCACATATATATACAGACACATGTACACATATGCACACATATTGAAACATGCACACATAGGTGCACACACATACACATAGGCCTGCACAAACATGAACATGCCCACGTAGGCAAAGACACTTGCAAAAATGAACACCCAAGTGCATTCATGTACAAGCACCCACAAATACTAATTAACAAGCAAACACATATGCACATGCATGTCCACTCACAAATGCAAACACACATGCACACATGAATGTACACATGCATGCTTACACCCACATGTATGCACACACACACACATAAACAAGCACATAGATGCATAAATATGCACACATACACATACACAAGCTTGCATAGACACCCATACATACTCATGCCCATGCATGCACACAGACACACACACACATACACACATGTACATACAGATGCTAACATTCACATACTCACACATATGTATGTACACACACATGTACACACACATGTGCACTCATGCATAAACATGCATAAACACATACATGCATGAGCACACGAACACATACACACATAGACATTAGCACACATAGATACAAGCAAGTACATGTGCACATTCATGTATGCATTCACATAGACACACGTGTATTAACGCATGCACATGCACACCCACACAAACACTCACATGCATATGTATTTGAACACACACTTAAGCATAAGCACACATGCACGCACATATACACCCATGAACATATACACATACGAATTCTCACACACATACACAATTGCACACATCCACACACACACATGCTTGAACACACCCATACAAGGGCATGCTCACACATAAGCACAAATGCATAATCACACACATGAACACATAATCACTTATGCATGAACAAGGTAAAAAACATACAAACATGCACACACACATGAACACACACTAAGAGGCATACACAGACATAAACATACAAGCTGAGACACAAATGTATGCACACATGCACAAGCAAACACATACAAAAGCACATGCATGACCACATCCACACATATGCTCACACACATGCACACACATGAACACCGACTTACAGACACACACATACACAATCATGCACATATATTCACAAACACACACCAACACACACCAACTCAAATGCACATGCACGCACGTATCCACACACATATGCAAGCACACATACATGCACACACTCAAACATGTGCATAAAATAGCACACATGCATATAGAAGTGCTCACATAAATGCTCTTACAAACATGTAGATTTGTATGCATGAACACACACATGCACACAATTGCAAACACACATGTACAATCACACACATGCACACATGAACACACACACATGCACATACACATACACATAAACACATGCATGCATGCAAACGAACACATGCATACATGTACACACACTCACATGCACACACAAGCACACATGCACAAAAAAGACCACACAATCCCACACTAATGAACACGTGCAAACACTCGTGCAAACATGTGCATGTGTTCACATGCACACACCCAGGCTTGTGCATGTGTTCACATGCATGTGCACACACACACACGAAATAACATGCATACACATAGCCCCACACTTGCACACACATGTGCAAGCTCACACACACACACACACACATGCACATGCATACACATAGCCCCACACTTGCATATGCATATGTGTGAGCATGAGTGTGTGTGCATGTGCATGTGCATCGATGTTTATGTTTGTGTCTTTGCATGTGTGCATGTGTACTTATGTGTCTATGCAGGTGTATGTATGCACATGTTACTCTATATGTGTGCATGCCTATTCTAAAGTTTGTGTGTGAGTGTTAGTCCATGTGAGTGCATGTGTGTATATATGGTGGTTCGTGGACAATCATGTACATGTGTGTGTATATTTGCATGCATGAGTATGTATGTGTATTTGTGCATGCATACATGCATGAATGTGTGTGCGTGTGCACATGCACACTTTTTTTTGTGTTTGTTTGGGGGTGCATGTGTGTGTTCATGTGTTTGGGTGTGTATCGGTTAGTGTATGTTTGTGTGTGCATGTGTGTCTACATGCAAGTTTGTTTGTGTGTGTTTGTGCATATATGCATGCATATATGTGTATGTGGGTGAATTTTCATGTGTGTGTGTGTGTGTGTTCATGTATGTATCTATATGCAAGTGCATGTTTGTGTGTGTGTAAGTGTGTAAATGTATGCTTATGCATGATCATGCATGTGTAGGTGTGTGTTTGCATATGTGTTTGTGCATCTATGTGCATGCACATATGTTCATGCATGAGTGTATTCTTGTACACACATGTGTGGGTGTATGAAATTTTTTATGCATATGTGTGTATGTGCACATGTTTGTCTATGCATGTGTACATATGCATATATGTGCAAGCTCACATGTGCGTATGTGTGGGAGCAGGCCTTCATGTGCATGTGTGTGTACTTATGCATGTTTGTGAGCCTGTGTGTGTGTGTGTTGTGTGCATGTGTGTGTGTGTGAACGTGTCTTCATGTTTGTGTGCATGCATGTGTGTGCATGTATGTGGGTGTGTGCAGTTGTGTGTGTGTGCAAGTGTGTTTTTGTGTGTGTGCATGTGTGCATGTGCACACACATATTTCTATTTGTGCATATGTATGCAAGTGTATGTGTTTATACATTTATGCATGTGTGCTTACGTGTGCATGTGTATGTGTGCAAATATGTGTGTTGTGCACATGTGCTTATATATATGTGGCTATGTGTGGGTCTTTGAGTGCATGTGTGTTCTTATGCATTTGTATGTGACAATGCATAAGTTTCTTTGTGGGTGTGTGTGTACATGTATGTTTATGTGTGCATGTGCATTTGTGTGTGTGTGTGTGTGTGCTTGCTTGTGTGAGTATGTGTATATGCATGTGCATGTTTGTGAGCCTTTGTGTGTGCATGTGTGTGTGTGTCTGTCTAAGGCTATGCATCTGCATATGTGTGCATGAGCTTATGTCTCCATGTTTTTGTATTTGAGTGTGTGTGTGTGCTTGTGCATGTGTGAATATATACACGTGTGCATGTGTTCAAGTGTGTTCTTGTGTGTGTGTGTGTGGGTTGGTGTAGGTAGGTGTGTCTAAAATGCATGTGTGTATGTATGTGTGTGTGAGTGCATGTACATGTGCATGTGCATGTGTGTGTACATGTTTATGTGTTTGTGTGCATGTGTGTGTTTGTGTGTGTATGTATGCATGCATGAGTCTATGCATGTTGTGTACTGTTTATGATTTGTGTGCTGTTTGTGCAGTTTTCTATGTATAATAATTTTTGTGGGTATTATTGTGTGTGAGTGTATGCATGCCTATGTGTGTGTGCACACTAATGTTTATGTGCATGCATGTACATTTGTTTCACTTTCTCTCCCTCTTATATGTTTGTATAGACACGTGTGTGTGTATAGACATGCACACGTGTGTGAATATATGCAAGTGTTCATGTGAACATGATATTATGTGTGTATGTGTGAGTGTGTGTGCTTAGGTGTTAATGTGTGTGTCTGTGTGTTTGTGTAAGTATGTGTGTGCATGTAGGTACATGCGAGTCTACGTAGATGTGTGCATGTGTTTGCATGCGTTTGCATGTGTATGTTCATTTGTGCATATTTGTCTATGCGTTTGTGTGAGTGTATGTGTATATGCATCAATGTAAATATGTGTGAGGATGTGTGTGTATGTGGACATGTGTGGTTGTGTGTGTGATGTTTTGTGTACATGTCCTTGTGCTTATGCATGGGTACATGCATGTTTTATTTTTTTTATGTGTTCATGCTTGTGATTATGGTTTTGTGTGGGTATGTTTATTTGGTTGTATGTGTGCACATGCATGTAAGTGTGTGTGGGTGCATGTGTATTTTTGTGTGTGAGTATGTGAGCATATACGTGTTTATGTTTTGTATGTGTTGTGTGTCTATGCATGTGATTGTGTGTGGTGTGTGTGTGTATATCTTCATGCATATCTACATGTATGTGTGTGTATGAGCTTGTGTTCATTTGTGTATCTATGCTTTTGTGTGTGTTTGTGCATCTCCAAATGTGTTCCTTTGCATGTATGAGAGAGTGTGCTTACAGATGTGTGTATGGTATATTCATGCAAGTGCATGTGTGTGGGCTTGCATTTGAATTTGTGTGCTTATGATCATGTGTGCATGTGTTTATGTGGGGCATATGTATACGTAAGTGTGTGTACCAACAAATTGGCGTGTGTGTGTGAGTGCATCTTCATGTGCACACATGTGTGTGTGTGGGTGCATTTGCGTGTTTGCCTACTTGTGTGTATGGGTTTTTGTGGTGTGTGTTTTTCTTCATGAGTGTATATGTATGTGTGCTTGCTTGTTTGTGCATGGAAAAATGTGTGTGTGTGTGTGTGTTCATGTGTGTGTACATGTGTGCATGTGCTTGTGTGTGATTGTGCATGTGTGCCTATATTCATGAGCTTGCATTTGTGATTGTGTGAGTGTATGTGTGTGCACTTATTCATGTTTGTGTGTTCATATTTTACATATTCATGTGTGTCTACACATGCATTTATGTGCATGTGTGCATGTTTGTATATGTATAACTATGTGTGTGTATGTGTGTGCATGTGTATGTGTGTGTGCGTGTGTGTTTATGCATATATGTGTGAGTTTGTTTGAGTTTGTGTGCATGTGTGCATGTGTGGTTACGTCTGTGTGTGGGTGCATGTGTGCTTGTGCATGTAGTGTGTGTGTGCAATTGTGTTTGTATGGGTCAGTAGGTCTGTTTGTTTGTGTGCATCGATGCATGTCTGGATGTGTGTGAGTGTGTCTATGTTTGTGTAGGCATGCATGTGTGTGTGTATGTGTGTTTGTTTGTGCATGTGAAGGTGTATGTGTGTCTGTGAGTGTGAATGTGTGTGGGCAAGTGTGCATGCTTGCATATATATGAGCATGCACCTATGCATGTGTATCTGTATCTAGTCCTATGTGTGTGTGTATATGTGTTTGTGGGTTTGAATGTGTGTGTTATGGGTGTGAGTTTATGCATGTCTAAGAGATTATGTGTTTGTGTGCATGTCTGTGAGCTTATGTTTGTGTGTGTGCATGCACATGCATTTGCATGTGTGTTAATCTACATGGGTGTGTGCATGCAGGGTGTGTGAGACCATGTATGTTTCTTTGTGTGTGTGTTCACCCATGTCCTTGTGTGCTCTTGTGTGTGTGTGAATGTCATGCAAGTGTGCAAGAACGCATGCACATGAATGTGTGCGAGTATGTGAGTGTTTGTGTGTGTGTGTATGTGCTTGTGTGGGTGCAAATATGTGTGCCTATATGTGTATGTATGTTTACTTGTGTCTACACATGTGTGTGTGTGTATGCAAGGATTTGTGTTTGTGTTTGCATGTGTAGGCACATGTAGTTGTATCTTTTTTGTGTGTCTATACTTGCATATGTGTGTGCGTGTCCATGTGTGTTTGTGTGTGTGCATCCTTATGTGTGCACATTTGTGTGTGTACATTTGTGCTTATGTACATGCATGCATATGTACTGACATGCATGTGTTCATGTGACTGTAAAGTGCATGCATGTTTTTGCAAGTCTACATGCATTTGTGTGCATGTAGGTGCATATGAGTGTGTCTAAATGTTCGTTCGTTCGCATGTTCATGTGCATTTATGCATGTCTATCTATAATAATTTGTCTGTATCCTTATGTTTTTTATATGTATATGCATTGGCATTTGTATGCCTATTTATGCATGCATGTGTATGTGCATGCATGTGTGCTTGGTTGTCTATGTGTGTAGGAGTGTGTCGGTGTGTATATAGGTGCAAGCATGTGTGAAAAAGTGCTTGCATTTGTGTGCATGTTTTTGTTCATTATTGTGTGGCTATGTATGTGTGGGTGTGTGTACATGTGTGTGTATGTGTGTGTGTTTATGTGTGTGGTGAGTTTGTGTGTGTGTGTGTGCTTATGTGCATGTGGGTCTATGTATGTGAGGGTATGTGTGTGCATGTTTGTTTTTGTGTGTGTGCATAGGTGTGTGCACATGTGCATGTGTGTGCCTTTGTGTTTGTTTACACATGTTTTTTCTTATGTCTGTGTTTGCATGTATCTATGTGTCAATGAGGGTCCACTTGCATGTGTATGTGTGTGCTTCTCTTTATATGATATTTGTGTGCATATGTGTGATCATGTGTGTGTGTATGTGTGTTTGTGAATTTATATTTGTGTTTGTGTGTGTGTTCAAGCATACATGTGTGTTTGTTCATGTGGGTGTGTGTTTTTATATGTGGGTGCTTATTTTTTTTTCAACTACTTATGTCAACATGCATTTAGGTGTGTGTGTGTATGTGTTTTCATGGATTTGTGTATGTGCATGTTTGTTTGCTTCTACATGTGTGCATGGTTGTGGACATGTCTGTGTAGGTGTGTCTACACTTCTATGAGCTATGCTTGTGCATGTGAGTGTGTGTCTTTGTGTGTACATGTGAGTTGGTTCGTATCCATGTGAGCATCTAAGTATGCATATGAATGGGTGGGTGTTTTAATGGGTATGTGCATGTGTGAGCATGAGTCTATATGTGTTTGTGCATGTGTGTGAATATGAGTGTGTGAATTTGCATGTGTGTCAGGTACATGTGTGTGTACAAACGTGGGTATGTATGGGTTTGCATGTGTGTGTGTGCATATGTGTTTATTTTTTTGTTTGTGCCTATGAGCATGTGTTTGCACTTATGTGTGTGTGTCAGTGTTGTGTGTGTATGCATGCGTACATGTGGGTGCGTAGGTGTGTATGTGTGTAAGCATGTGTATATGCTTACCTATGTATGTATGCCTATTCATCTTTGCAAGTGTGCCTTATGTGCATGAGAATGTGCATGCATGCTGCTATGGGTGAGTGTGTGCTTGAGTATGCGCATGTGTGTGTGACAATGTGTAGTTGTGCATTTGCATGTGTATGTGTGAGTGGATGTGGGTGTGTGTCAACGTGCAAGCATGTGCATATGTGCATGCAGGTATGTTTATGTGTGTGCATATGTATGTGAGTTTGTGTTTTTGTGCATGTGCTTGCATGTGTGAGTGTGCATGTATATATCAGTCTGTGTGAGCATGTTTTGTAGTGGCATGAGTGTGTGTGTGTGCGTGCATGCATGCATGGGTGTGTACGCATGCACTTGGGAGCACGCATGCACGTGTGTGTTTGTCTGTCTATGTGTGCTAGTGTTCATGTGCATGCATGCTTGTGTGTATATGTCTGTGTGCATGTTTGTGTTCATGTGTGCATGCATATGTGAATGTGTGTGTGTGTGTGTGCATTTGTGAGACAATGGGTGCATGTGGGTATGCTAGTTTGTGTGAACCTGAGTGTGTATGTGTATCTGCTTATGCATGCGCATGTGTACATGTTATTTTTTGTGTGTGCATATGCATATGTGTGTTTTCATGTGTCTGTTCACATGTTTGTACGTGTGCATATTTTTTTTCTTGTTTGTGTGCATGTAGATATGTGTGCATGCATGTATGCATTTATGTTTATGTGTGTGTGTGTTTGTGTATTTGCATGTGTGTGTATTTGCATCTATGTATGTGTGAAAGTGTTTGTACCTATGATTATGTGTTCATGTGTTTGTGTTGGTGTGTATATGTGTGTGTGCATGTACACACATGTGAGTGAGTGTGCATGTGAATTTGTGCTTGTGTGTGGAAATGTGTGTGTGTACATGTGTGCATGTGTGTTCTTGTGTGTGTGTATCTAAGTGCATGCATGTGTGCACATTGTTCATGTGTGTAAGCATGCATGCATCTATGTGTGTGTCTGTTTTTTGGTGTGTATGCATGTGGATACGTTTGAGTGCGTGTGAGTGTGTGCTTGTGTTCATGTTCATGTATGCATGCTTAAGTATCTTTGCATGTTTGTGTGTTGTGAGAGTTGTGTGCCTTTTTTTGCATGTATGCATGTTTGTAGGAGTGGTTGTCCATGTGTGTGTGTTCATGTGCATGCATGTGTATGCATGTGTGTGTGTGCATCTGTTTCTATGTGTGTATGTGCATGCACATGTGTACGTGTTTGTATGTGCATGCATGTGCATGTGCAGATACACACGTGTGTGCATATGTACATGAATGCTTGTGTGTGCGTGTGTATGTGTCTGTGGTCATGTGTGAGTGTATATATGTTTATGTGCATGAATGTGCATGTGTGTGTGTGTTTGTGTGAGCATGTGCATGTGTACATGTCAATGGGTGTCTATAAGACAATATGTGTGCATGTTTACAAGCCTATGTATCTACATGTGCATGCGTCTATGCATGTGTGTGTGCATGAGTGTGCATGTGCTTGAGCGTGCACATGTGTGCTTTCGAGTGTGCATCTGTGCATGTGTGTGCACATTTGTTTGTGTCTGTGTGTATACATGTGTATGTGTGTGTACTTGTGTGTATGTGTGTGTGTGCACCTATGTCTGTGTGAGTGTGTGTGTTCATGTTTGTGTGCATGTGCAGTGTGTGCATGTTTGCATGTATGTGTGTCACATTGTTTGTGTTTATGGTGTTAATGTGTGTTTGCATGCCTATGTATTTGTGTATTTGTTTGTATATGCAAGTGCATGTGAGCACTTCATGCATGTGCATCCTTGTACATATGTGTTTGTGCATGTGTTTGTGTTTTGCATACATCTGTATGTGTGCATGTGTGTGTGAGTATTTACATGTGTACTTATGTGTGTGCACGCAATTATTTGCATGCATTTATGTGCATGTGCATGCATGCATCTGTGCTTATGTGCATGTCACTTGTGAGAGTGGGTTCTTGTTTGACTACATGAGTGCATGTGTGTTTGTGGGCACATGTGTGCATATTTGTGCGAGTGTGTATGCTTGGCTGTGCATATGCATTTTTGTATGTGTCTATGTGGCTGCTTGTGTGAGCAAGAGTGCATGTGAGTATATGTGTGTGCATGTGTCACTGTGATGTGTGTCTTTATGGAGCTGGTGCAGGTGTGTGTTGTGTGTGTGTGTGTATGCATGTGCCTTCTTGTGTAGGTCCATGAATCTGTGCATGCATGCACATATGTGTGTGTGGATGTGTACTTGTGTGTCTTTTTGTTCATTTGTAGGAGTGTGTGTGGGTGTGCATATGTGTACATGCATTTGTGCAGGCACATGTGTGTGTGCATGTGTGTGTGTGCCTATGTGCACACATGTGTGTGTAGGTGCATGCAAGTGTTTCTTCATGTGTGTGAGTGTGTGAGTCAATGCATGACTGTATGCATGTGTGTGTACATGTGTGTGTGGCTATGTGTGTGAATATTTGTGTGTGTGCCTTTGTGTTCATGCATGTGTCTGTGTGTGTGTGCACATATGTGTATTATGGGTGTGTGTATGTGTGTCTATGTGTGCCTGTGCAAGTGTGCATTTGTGCCTAAGTGCTTGTGTGTGTGTGTGTGTATAAGTGCATGTGTGCATGTGTCTGTGTGTGCATGTATATTTGTATTGATGTGTATTTTTATGTCTATGTGTGTGTTTGTGTGAGTGCATGTGAATGTGCATCTCTATGTTTGTGTGCATGTGTGTATGTATGTGTGTATTTATGCATGTGTAGTTATGTGTGTGCACATGCATATGGTTGTGTGTGTTTGTAAGTGCATGCCTATGTGCGCCTGGGTGTGCATGTGTGTGTCTTCATATGTGAGTGTGCATATATGTTGGTGTGCTTATGTGAATGTGTGTGTGTATAAGTGTGCGTATGTGCGAGTGAATATATGTGTATATGGAGGTGCATGTGTTTGTAAATGTGCATGCATATGTGCTTGTGTGCATGCTTGAGTCAGTGTATGCATGTGTGTGCAGGTTCTTCACGTACGCTTTTGTTCATGTTTGTTTGCATGTATTTACATAAGTGTGTACTTCTGCAAATTTGTGTGTATGTGTGTGTGTATTCATGCATGTGTGTATGTGTGTGTGTGTGTGCATGCATCTTTATTCATTAGTGTGTGGGTGTGTCTATGCATGTGTGGGTAAGTATGTTTGAGCACTAATGCATGAGTGCTTGTTTGTGTATGCATGCTGGTGTGTGTATTTATGCATCTTTACATGTATTCGTGTGCATGTGCATGTGTGCATGTGTGCGTGTGTGTTTGTGCATGTGTGTACACTTGTACTTTTTGTATGTGTATGCTCCCATGTGTGTTCATGTATGTTCCTGTGCATGCATGTGTGTGTTTGTGCAAGTTTGTATGTGCATGTATATTTGCATTAATGTGTATTATAAGACACTAAAATATATTTTCTTGATTTTATTTATAAATAAATTCTTTTTACATCAGTTTCTATGCTTAGATCATGGTCAACAAATTTAACAAACATATAGGTTAAAGACTTTCAATAGAAGTTACATATAATGTAATATATAGATACAATGTGTGTAATATATCAGTGTCCTAACTCATCTATAGGATGTTGATTGCTCTGATACCATCTTATCACACCCTTCACATATTATTTCAATATTAGTCTTAATAAGAATATGATTAGATTAATCAGATTTTAAACATAATTAAAAGACAATTACGACTTAACTAGATAAGAAACATTAAGACATACTCTAATTATTATTTTGTCAATTCATCTAATTATTCAAGTCTTGTATAACAAGTTGTTACACCACAAAAATTGAACAGAATGTGTTTTCTCTAAAGGTACCCATGTTTTTTTAAACATATCAAAAGTTGAATCTAATAATCATAGGAGATATATAACATTTACAATAATGTCAAATCTACAAAAACAATTTTGAAATAATCAAATCCACATAACACCTACAAAATAAAATATTTCATCTCCAAAAGATAACACAATTATCTATTCTTTATCATATAAGACAAAGAAATTTAACAATACTTCACGAATTGCCAACTAGAAACCATAGAACTTGTTGAGTTTAATTAAGGACACATGTATAAACATGTACTTCCATACATCACCTTAAATAACACCATCCACACGACCTTTAAAATATTTAAATAAAAAAATCATAATTTTCGAAAAAATAAGCTATCAAACTTAAGATGACTTAATGTTTCGAATTTCAGAGTGCTTTATAAATTTTACTTATATAGAAAAGTAAGTACATACTTGGTTTTAAGCCTAGTAGGTAAATTTGCATGTAAATAATATAATAAGACAAAAAAATATAATAAGATAAACTATTAAAATGACAAAAAATAGTATTTAATAAGTTCTTATGGTTATAATCTAGAAATGTATATAAAGTGAATTAATAAAATCAAGATATCAAGATTTAAAAAAATGTATAACAATATAAGAGCATGTGATATAATGGTAGAATTTTATAAAAGAATCAATACATAAGGAGATGCATAATTGCAACTTGTAATATGTTCATGCACACACATCTCTCTATCCACTATAATTGATTTGATTCATCTAAAATCCAATCTGTATATATGCTTTCTAAATGACTTTAATTCTTACCGATTTTATGACACACATAATTATGAAGCAGATACCAATTGATTATTATTCCACTATCATATGGTCTTAATTCACCCATATCATTTATACTTAAAGAAACAATATATAGATCTGATATCATATCTTCTAATATTACTTTGTAGCATATAGAATAACTTACAGGAAAATCACATCATGTCAAACTCATAGTAGATATTAGCTTTAAGTTGGTTAATCACATAACAAGTGACTTATCATATATCATATCTATATCATAGTAGATCTCATTCAAGCTACTCAGTCTCATTGCAAGCGAATTATCGTATAACATATACTTGTCATAGTAAATCTAATCAAAAGCTACTAAATCATATAGGAATGAGTTAGATCGCATCTCTAGTTATTAGATCACCGAACAAGTAGCTTATCATTATTCATATTAATATTACAATAGATATCATCCCTTTTACTAGATCAAAAGGCATGTAAGTCATCACATATCAACTGGGGTCTAATACAAGTGGAATCATATCATATACATCATCTCATCTCTAATCATATTAGTTGTAAATTATGAAAATTAGAGTTAATATGGTTAGATAAATATCAATATTCTCATATTTACTCATTCAAGCCATAATAAATCCATGTCTTACTATTACCATCACCTATAAAATAAACATAAGAAATCTTACATTGCTAGAATCATATATGGTACTCATGCATTCTCGTCATAATAACTTATCTTTTTATTATTTTTAATCTTGTTTCTATTTCTCATCTTTCCTCTCTATTCACTTTCTTGTTCCTTTTTTAATATTTCAAATAACTAGTATCACTAAAGTAAACAACAATTAAACTTAACTATTTTTCATCTCACATTATGTAATAATGATGTAGAACATTGAGCAAAAAAAGAGGGATAATAGGCCATAAAAATAAATGTTGAATAATCACAACAAAATAGAATATTTATATTATAATTATTTTAAATTTACCTACCAATTCACCTTGGAAAAATTCTTATGTTTACATTTCTTTACATTTAACTTCCTGTAAATAAATGATTAAACACCAATTTAAAAAGAGTTATAATTCTCTTGTTACTCAATATTAATTCTAGAAATATTACTAAATCTATGATCTTAATGTAAATCTATTTAAGCTGATTTTTTTATCAAGTTGAGTAATCACACTAATGGCCTTGTATTATTTTGTAGAAAAACCTCTAAGCCTTCTCTTATCATAATAAAACATTTCTAAAATTACTCAAAAACCTTTAAGCATCATTTTGTTTCTTTTCACGTGCATCAAAGGTAAGAGAATACATAATAACATAGATTATCATTTTTTGTATAAAAAATTACAAGCATAATAGTTAATCACAGTTTGTAGAGTTCCAATTTTTGAAATTTATACAAATCAAGAAAATAATGATAGCTTCTATAAAATTCTTCAATGTCAACTCTTGTACCAATCCATAAAACATCTAAGAACCATAAAAAATAAAATATTTAAGAAGATTGTAACAAATATTTTATTGGATAGAGGTCATCAACATTAGTCAACCACATTTGTTTCTTGTTAATCTTACCTAAATTGTAATTATTGTTAACTACAAGAAAAACAAACATAAATAGTAAGATAATTTTTTTTATTTAATAATTAGATGTTGTAGTAGAATTGAGATAAATTGAAATAATATAGTACAACCAAATCATATTGATGAAATGGTCACAACAGAGAGCATTTCGAGTAATATGATAATAACAGGAAATGGAAGCAAAAAAATTTAATAAATAAAATAGACTTTAGTGTAAAGTTTCATTGAATGACGCAAGGTACATCAAGAGTAAAATCATTGACCATCGAGTTTGATATGAATCAATGTGCCACATAAAACATGTTATGATATTAGAAATTAAAATATTTAAAAATGCAAAAATAAATATGTAAATGAACAGTCCTCATTATGTCAAGTCCAATCATGCTAATTTCACTCGTTTCGACCCTGTTTGGAATAACTATAAATTATTAGAGTAAGCAATCATGTATGATAAACAAAGTATTATTTTGAATTTTACAAAAAATTTATATTTTAGCTAAAATATGATAAGTTGAAGAAAAGTAGTATAAGTAATTTAATGTGATATAAAGGCCACATGATAAAAGGCTTTGAGTTATGTAGTAATATAATGAAATCAATATAAAAAAGTTAAAAATTGAAATAAATTTTAGAGAGAAGTTTTGTTATATGATTTTATGAAGAACGAGTGCATATTCTCGTCCATCAAATCATGTCAAAGTAAAAATATCTTTAAAATATGGAAAATTCAATTAAAATAAAATATTTAATAAATATTTAAAATATTTAAAAATTTATTTAAATAGATAAGGTTGATCAAAGTGAGTACTACTATGTTTATTTCTATTCCATTAAACTATTTTTGGAAAAATTTTAGATTAAAAAATTTAATAAATATAAATAGTAATGAATTATTATTTTTTATATTAACTAAATATATATTAAAGCTGAAATAAGATAAATTGATGCTATGTAAAAAAGATAAATCAAAGTAACGTAAATGTCATACGAGAGAAGAATTAGAGTTCCATGATAATGTGCCAAAATCAAAGCAAAAGATTTGAAGGAATCAGAAAAGTGTTTAAGAACGCTACATTTAAAGACACTAAGGAGATCAAGTTTAATATCATCCTCAATCATCAAATCAAGCTCAAATCGAAATAACTCGTAAAGCATTCAAAAAACCCTAAAAGCTAAAATTATTAAAAATATTAAATATAAAATTTATTTGGAAAAAACCTTTTTAGATGAGTCCAGTGATGTTTTTTCTTGAGAAGATCTCATTTAAATTTTCTGTTAAATACAAAATTAAATAAAGACAAATAATAATACAATATTATTTCAAAATTAAGTAGATATATATTTGGGATTAAATGAGATAAATTATAGAATTATAATAAAACCAAATCAAAGCAATGTAAATGTCACACGAAAAAAGAATAAAAATTTAATAAAAAAAGAAGTTGAAGTGAAACATTTAAAGAAATTGGAGTTGTTGTAATAGAAATTTCCATTCTAGGAGACTAAGGATATTCAGTGTAACATGTTGGATAATCAGATTTAGTACAAACCAAAATATCTCATCAACTTTAAAAATATCCTAGAAAATGAAATAATAACAATGACATTAGTTTCATCTTGACAAAAGGACATGATGAATTTTAGATAATTACAAGCTTATCTATGGAAAATTAATAATAAGATATTATATTAATATAAAAAAAATTTATATTTAAGTTAAAATCTAATAAATTGAAGAAAAATAACATAATCAACTCTATGGGATGTAGAAGTCACATGATAATGGATTTTGATTTAAATAGTAATATTAGCAAACGAAATTAAAATTTGTTAAGAGATTAGCTAAAAATAGGGGAAACTAGTATTCTAATATATTGAGAAGATTAAGTACGACATTCTTAATATTCAAATGAGGCACAAACAAAAACGTTTTGCAAAACATGCACAGCCTTAAGAAATTCAAATATTAAAAAAATATGAAAAAATATTTTATTATGCATTGCCTATTGAGGCAAGTCCAATGATATTTGTATGGTCAACATTAGACCTCATTTGAAAATATTATGAATTACCAAAATAAATGCAATGAATACACATGTAGAGAATTAGAGTTTCCAAAAAAATATAACCAAATGAAAGAGAAAGGTTTGAGGAAATTAGATTAATTACGTAGGAAAATATCATTAAAAATACTTAGAAGATCATGTGTAACATCTTTGATTTCAAATCTAGCATGGATCAAAGTGCCTCAAACAGTAAATGTGAACCACAAAAATAAAATGTTTAAAAACACAAAAATTTTATACTTAATTAATTAATGTTCAATTAGAGGAGTCTAGCGATGTATCTTTTGTATCAACCATGTATCATTTGGAATTTTTGCATATTAACAAAATAAAAAAGTATAAACAATAATAATTTATTATTTTTATAGCTAGTCAATATATAAAAAATTTAAGTAAGATTAATTAAATTAATACAATATAACCAAATCAAAGTGATGTGTTTGTGATATGAGAGAAGAATTACAATTTTATAAAACTAAAATTAAATCAAAGCATAAGATTTGATGAAATTAAAAAATTGTATCAGAATGTTGTATTCTAAGATACTAAGGAAATCTAGTGTAACATCTGTGATCATTAAATCATGTATAAATCTAAATTACTAAGAAAGTTTGCCAACAAATTAAGAAAATATTTAAAATTATAAAATTGAATATTTAAGTGATTAGGGCTTGTCTTGATGAGTTTGATGATGCTTGTTTTATATCCATCAAACATCATTTAGTAAATATATAATAATATTAAAATGAGATAAATTGAAGTAATATAATATAAAAAATAAAACTATTGAGGAAATTAAATGTGAGGAGAGATTGAATTTCATAGTAATATAAATAAATCAAAACAAAGAATTTGAGGAAATGAGATAAGTTATATTGAAAAGTGTAATTACAAAACACTAAGAAAGTCCAGTATAACATCCTTGATCTTTAAATAATGCAAAAATTGAAATTACTCATATAACATGTTAATAGTCGTAAAACTAAAAATATTTAAAAATTAAAAAACGACAATTTAAAGGGATATAGATCATCAAGATAACTATAACGTTGTTTGTTTCACCTCAATCAAAACCTCGTTAAATATTGCTACAAATTACAAAATATTTAAACATAAATAAAATAAATTATTATTTCAATATTAAGAAACAATATATTAAAAATTAAGTGAGATAAACTGAAGTGCTGTACTATAATAAAATTAAACTTTTATAAAGGTTAGATGATTGAAGATTTAGGGATTAATTGAATTATAAAAAAAATTCAAGTGAAAGATTTGAAGAAATGAGATAAATATAGTGAAAAACTTTATTCTAAGATGCTAAGAAGATTGAGTGTTATAACAAAAGTCATTCAAAATAAAATATTTAAAAATATAGAAATGAAAATTTAATTGATTAGTTTCTTTGAAGATCAATACAATAATGTTTATTTTATATCGATCAAACTAAGTTTAGAATTACTATGAACTACAAAAGAAAATAAGCATAAATAAAAAAAAATTATTTTTTAACGTTTAGTAAATATATGGCAAAGCCAAAATGAGATAAATTAAAAAAATGTAATATACCAAATCATAACATTATATTGGTAACATGAGAAGAGAATTATTGTTTCATGGTATTATAACAAAAAAGGAAGAAAATTTGATGAAATAAGATAATTTGTTAGGAAACATATATTAAGAGGAGATTCATAATAACACAATGAAATCAAAGAAAAAATTGAAGATATATGATAAATTATATGAGAAAGTTATACTCTACGATACTGAGATCAAGTGTAAAATGGTCAATCATTATATAATAAAGTATTTAAATGTGTAATTAAGAATTTTTTAAGCCCTAGAAAATAAAATATTTCAAAATATATAAATTGATATTTAATTGTATGAAGTCATCGAAATAAGACAAACAACACTTTATTCAATGAATTATAAAATTAAATAAGTATCAATAATTACAAATAAATATGTTAATATTATCTAAATATATATTGAAGTTGGTATAAGAGAAATTGAAATAATATGATCTAACAAAGTAAAGGTGATATAAATATCAGACACGAGAAGAGCTAGATTTTCATAGTAGTATGATGAAATTAATGATAAACATTTTAGAAATGAAATAAATTTTTTAAAAAAGTTGCATTACAAGACACTAATAAGTTTGTGTAATATTCTCAATCATTAAATAGTGTACGAGTTGACATTTATGAAAAACGTGAGAAAGAACTCAAAAATTATTTTAAAAATTTAATAGAATACTCAATTAAAAATAGTTCATTGAGACGATTTGAAAATCCTTTGTTTTGTGTTGATCAAAAAAGCGTTCCAATTACTACAAATTACCAAAATAAGTAAGCATAAATAATTAAAATTATTTGATTAATATTAAAAATAATATATTAAATCTAAAACAAGATACATTTATGCAATATAGAATATCTAAATCAAAGTGATATAAAGATCACATGATTAAAGACTTAGAGTTAAATAGTAATGTAAAGAAATCAAGGTGAATATTTCAAGAAATAAGATAAATGGCTTGGGAAAGTTGTATCCCAAGATATTAAAGGAGTTATGTGTAACATCCTTGATTGTCAAATAAAGTACTAAGAAAAAATCTCATCAAATATTAGGAAATAAAATAAAATAAAATTTATTTAAATGTTAAAATTAATATTTATCTAAGCAGACTTCCTTGAGGTGAGTACAATGAGACTTATTTTATTTCAATTAGATATCATTTAGAATTGTTTTTAGAATTACAAAAAATAAATAAGAATAAATAATAGAAAAATATTATTTTAGCATGAATAAAATATATATTAAATGTAAAATGAGATAAATTGAATCAATAAAATACAAGCAAATTAATGCAAAAATAATAATCACACGAAATAAAATTTAGAGATACAAAGCAATTTTAACAATATCAAAATAAAAATTTTAAGTAATAAGTTAAATTATACAAGAAAATTAAATTTCATGACATTAAAGACATTGAGTGTCACAAAGTTGACCGTTAAATTATGTAGGAGTAAAACCATCTTGTAAAGTATGCCAAAGCACTAGAAATTGAGATATTGCAAAACAAAAAATAAGTGTTTATTTGGATAAAGCTCATCAAGTAGAGTGCAATGACATTTGTTTTGTCTTGATTGGATCTTGTTTAAAATTACAATGAAGTAAAAAATTAATTAAACATAAAAAGTGATAATGTTTTTAAATAATATTTAGGAGAACTTTTTTTAAAAAAAACGATAAATAAAGCAATGTAATATAACCAAATGAAAGAAATGTAAATGTAAGATGAGTAGAGATTTTGATTAAAATAGTAATATAACAAAACAAAAGTAAAACATTTGAGGATATAAGGTAAATTGCACAAGAGAGATGAACTCCAAGATAATTAAGAGATATAGAATTGGAAAATCGTTCCTTAAAACTCGTATGAATTGTGTTTTCTCTTAAATCATTTCAAAACCCAAGAAAATAAAAATATTTCTAATGACCTTTGATCTATCTTAATCAAACCACGTTTTGAATTACTATTAATTACTTATTTAAATAAGCATAAATAATAATAACTTATTATTTCAAAATAAGTAAATATATAATAAAGATAAAATGTGAAAAATTAAAGCAATGTTGTATAACAAAATCATTGTTATTGAAAGGTCACACAAGAGGATATTTTGTGTTAAAATATAAAATAACCAAATCAAAGGTAAACATTTTAAGAAATAAGATAAAATGCATATGAAATTTGCTTTCAAAGTTACTAAAGAGGTGCAGTGCAACACCCTCAATTGCCGTATTAAGTACAAATCAAACTATGTCACAAAGCATGTAAAAACCCTTGAAAATAAATATTCAAAATTATAAAAATAAAAATTAATTGGATGGTGGTAAACAAGTCAAGGCCAATGGCATATTTTTCATCTCGATCAAACTTCTCTATTAATTAATTTAAATTATATGGATAAATAAGCACAAATAATAATAAAATTATTTTATTATAAAAAATCTATATTGAAGCTAAAATGAGATTAATTGTAGTAGCAAAATACAATCAATTTTATGATATATGGGTCACACTAGAAAAGATTTAGAGTTACAAAACAATATAACCAAATTAAAACAAAAAATTTGAAAAAAATAAATTTTTTTATTTGGGAATATTGCATTCTAAGATACTAAAGAGATCGAGTGTAACATCTGTAATTATAAAATCATGTATGACTCAAAATAACTTGTAAAATATGAAAAAATTCTATTAAATAAAAAGTTAAAAATATTTAAAGGAATAGTAAATTAGAAAGACCTTTTCAAGACAAGTATAAAACATTTGTTTTGTATTGATTAGACTAGTTTTTGAATGATTCAAAATTAAAATATATATTTTTTTAAATAATAAATATTTAATTTAATTTTAATTAAATATTTATTAAAGACAAAGAAAAAAGTCAAAGAGATGTAATATAACTAAATTGAAGCCCTCTTCATTTAAATTGTATATAAAAGTGGCATTTCTTGTAAGAGGAGAAAAAGGGCAACATCGTCACTCATCTAATAATGTAGGAATAAAAATATCAAAAAAAAATTACAAGACCCAATAAATTACAATAATAAATAATAAAAAAATTAATATTTATTTGATAAAGCTCAACGAGAAGAGAGCATTGACATTATTGTCATCTAAATCGAACCTAATTTGCAATTACTATGAGCAACAATTTTAAATAAGTATAAATAATAATAAATTTTTTTAATATTAAGTAAATATCTAGTAAAGTTTAAGTGAGCTAAATTAAAGCAACATAATATAACCAAATCCAAGTGTTATAAATGTTATAGGAAATGAAATTTAGAGTTACCTTGTAATATAAAACAATTAAAACAAAACTTTAAGAAATATGATAATTGTTTGGGAAAGTTGCATTCCAAAGGACTAAGGAGAACGTGTATAACATCTTTAATCATCATATCATGAGAGAACAAATATATCTCTTACAGAGTGTCGAAGTAGTAGAAATTAAAATATAAAAATAAATATTTAATGGGTATGGCTTTTTGAGATAAGGCTAACTATATTTCTTCAAGATGGGAACTTGTTTTGAAATAATTTTTGAAATATTTTTTTAATATGTTATAAAACTAAAATTAGATATAATGAATCAAAATAATATTTTAATTTCATAGTAATATGTAAAAATAAAAGAAAAACCTTTGAAGAAATCAGAAGACCTGTATGGGAAGGTTTCATTAAAAAATAATAAAGTGGTCGAGAAGAATATCCATCATCTCTAAATCAGGCATGAATCAAAATTCTTAAAATGTGTACTATAACCTTAGAAAATAAAATGTCTAGAATAATTTAAATTAATATGAAATTTCATGGAGCCCATTAAGAGGTGCCTAATGACGTATGTTGTTTCTTGATCTATCCTCTTTTGAAATTAATTTTTTAATTGTATAGAGATTGTCATTATGATTTTGATAAAGTATGATTAACCTGAATCATACCTCGACTAGAATTACTGCTACTTATTTAAGAAAATAACCATAAATAGTAATAAATAATTATTCAGATATTAAGTAAATATATATTGAATATGTAAGAAGATAGACTGAAGTAATGTATTATAATCAAATAAAAAACTATAAATTTCATGTAATATAAAATTTAGTGTTAGATAGTAACATAACCAAATATGATAGATAATTTGAAAAATGAGATCAATTGCATGGTAAATTTACTATTGGACACACTATAAGGATTGAGTGTAGCATCTTTGATCATTAGATAAAGTACGAAACAAAATATTTGGAAAAGCATTTGAAAACCCTAGAAAGTATGAATCAAAATAGTTATACAGAGTTACTTTGGATGAGTGAAATGACATTTAATTTTTCTTCATTAGACTTTGTTTGGAATTATTTTGAATTACCAAATTAGTTAAAAATAAATATTAATAGATTACTATTTTTATATTAAGTATATATTAAAGCTAAAATGATAAACATTTACACAATATAATAATTTTAAATCAAAATGATATATGGGTGAATAAGAGTGTTAGAGTTCTGTAGAAGGATAAGTAGATCGAAGTAAAATTTTTGAATAAGTGAGACAAATTTCATCTAAAATCTATGTTAAAAAATAAAAAGATGTTTGAGCATAAAATTGTACACAAATATATTTAAAAATGTAAAAATGAAAATTAAATTAAATAACACTGTAAAAAAAAGATTCCAATGTGATTTATTTTGTCTTTTAAAAACTCATTCGGAATTAGTACAAATTATGAATCAAAATAAGTATAAATAAAATTAAATAAATGTTTTCGTATATTGTATATATATTGTAAAGTTCAAATGAGGTAAATTAAAAACAATATAGAATAACAAAAAAATGTGATGTAATGGTTAGACGATAAGAGATTTAAGGTTACATAGTAATGTATGCAAATCAAAGACAACAAATATAAAAATGAGAAAAATTATAAGAGAGTCTTATGTGCAAAAAAATATGATCTAGTATAATATCCTGGATTTTCAAATTATGTATAAATAAAAATGTCTTATAAAGAATGCAAAAGAAAAAGAAGTAAAATTATAAAAATAAATATTTAATTTGAGAGATATTATTTTAGTGTCTAATGGTGCTTATTTCATATTGATCTGAGTAAAAATAATAATAAAAAGATTAAGCAAATATATGTTAAAAATTAAATAAGACAAATTGAAGCAATTGAATTAAAATAAATAAAAATTATGGAAACATTACATGAGAGAAAAATTAGAGTTTCATAATAATATATCATAGTCAAAGAAAAACATTTAAAGGAATAACATAATTTTTACTAGAAAGTTACATAACAAGATACAAAGAAGATCGAGTGTAAAACATTTATCATTAAATTAGGTACAAATAAAAGTATATCGTAATGTGTTATAGAATAATCAATTTTTTTTAAAAAATATAAAAATTAAAATTTAATTTATTAAATCACATAATTATAAGTCCAACTACATTGTTTCATCTCGATAAGACTTCAATTATAGTTTTTACGAATTACCAAAGTAAATAAGCTTAATTGTTAATTTTTTTTTTATTATTAATCAAATACATATTAAAGTTGTAAGAGATTATTTGAGGTAATGTAATGTAACAATATCAAAGTATTTTTGGAGTCATGCTAAGGGACATTTAGAGTTACATAACCAAATCAAAGTAAATATTTTGAGGAAATGAGATAGGTTGATTATTAAATTTGCTTTGTTGGATACTAAGAAAATCAAATGAAATATCCTTAATCCTTAAATTAGATACAAATTAAAATATCTCATCATGCTTATTAAATTTATAGTAAATAAAATGTGTTAAAAAATTAAAAAAATAATTTACAATTTGGTAGAGCTCATAAAGACTTGTCTAACAATGATAGTTTCAAATTGATTGAATCTTGTATTTAATTAATATGATTTATGACAAAAATAAGTATAAATAATTATAAATATGAATAAAATATTATTTTGATATTAAGTATATTTATATTGAAGAAGAAAATGACTAAAATTTGAATAAAGTAAGTTATCAAAATGAAAGACATGTAAGGCTCATATGAGATCCGAATTACAACTACAAAATAATGATATGGAATCAAAGAAAAATTATAAGGATTAAGAGAAATTGTTTGAAATAGTTACATTTCAAGATAGTAAGGTGACCAAGTATAACCATCTCGATCATTAAATCAGGTACAAATGAAAATGTCTCATAAAGTGCGATAAAATACTAGAAATTAAAATATTTAAAAATTATCAAAGTGAAGATTTAATTACATAGAGCTCATTAAGATGAGTCAAATTACATTTATTTAATCTCGATTAGAAGTCATTAAAGTTACTTTGAATTAAACAAGTATAAATGAGAAACAATTGTCATTTTTATATTAAACAAATATATAATAAAGCTAAATTAAGATAAATTGAAACTACTTGATATAATGAAATGAAAGAGATATGAAATTCAATGGAGAGTAGGCATAAAGCTTCATAGTAATACTACCAAATAAAAAATATTTAAAAGATATAATACACTATATGAGAAAATTGTATTTAAGATATTAAGAAGATTGAGTATAACATTCATGATTGTGAAATCATGTGCAAATCTAAATGTCCTAGAAAAGATGTGAAAATCCTAGAAAATAGAATCCTTCAAAGTACAAAAAGTTGACAATTAATTAATAGGAGCTTGTCGAGATGTGTCCAATGATGTTCATTTCATCTCGATTAAATCCTGTTTGAAATTATTGTAAATTAATAAAATAAATAAGCCTAAATAATAATAAAATATTCTATAATAAAAATAAAATATATTTTTTAATAATAGTAAAATATATACTAAATGTAAAATGAAATGAATTTAAGTAAAGTAACTCAAAGTGAAAAATTTCAAAAAAAATGAGATAAATGACATGGGAAAAGTGTGTTCTATGATACTAAGGAGATCTAGAATGTCGTTCTTAATTGTTAAATCAAGAACAAATCAAAATGACTCATAATGCTTTCCAAAATTATAGAAAATAAAATAATAAGAATTATGAAAATATATATTTAATTACATAGGTCTCACCAAGATGAGCATAATGAAAATTGTTTCTTCTTTGTAGGACCTTGGTTTTGTTTAGGAAAAATTACTAAATCAAAGAAAAATAAATAATAATAATAAGTAAATATAAACTAAAATTGAAATGCATTAAATTGAAGGAAGGTAATATAAATTAATATAAGTAATATTATGAAAAAAATGAGAGAGGAATTATAGCTTCGTTATGATAAAACAAAATCGAAGAGAATGTTTTTAGACATTAAGTATATCAAGTGGAACATCCCAATTCGTTAGATCTATACAAAATTGAAATTTCTTATAAAGTGTGTGAAAACTTTAATAGTCAAAATATGCTTTATATATATATATATATATATGCAAATACAAATTTAGATAGTGCTAATTATGACTTGTTCTAGAATGTTTGTCTTGAAACGTTCACACATAGTTTAGAATTATTATGAATTAACAAAAAATAACAAATAATAATAATAAAGTATTATGCTAATGTTATTTAAATATATTTTCTTCTTGAACTAAGATAATTTGAAGAAATGTAATATGACTAAATCGAAGCTATGTCAAAATCATACAAGTGGAAATTTAGAGTTATATCGTAATATAATCAAATAAAAGTGGAATCTTTTAAAAAAAGAGAAAAATTACACTAAAAAGGTGCATTCTAAGATACTAATGAGATCGTATATTACATCTTCATACATCACATAATATGCTAATACTAATGTCTTGTAAAACATACTAAAACACAATAAAATAAAATTATTAAAGTTAAAGTTTAATTAGATAGAGTTCATCAATGAAAGACCAAAGATGTTTGTTTTATCTCCATTGGATCTATTTTGAAATACATGTTGCTAAAGTATATAAACATAAATAATAATAAATTATTATTTTAAAAATAATTTGGTATATATAAAGATGAAATAAGATGAATTAAAGATATGCAATATAATGAAATCAACACAATGTAGTAGTTATAGGAGATGAGTATTAGAATTTCATATTGATATAACCAAATCAAAGGAAATGATATTTGAAATGAAATAAATTACATAAGAAATTTGTACTCTATGTTACTATAGAGACCAAGTGAAGCAACCTCTATCATCAAATTAATTACCAATCAAACTTTCTTATAAATCATGTAAAATACTAAAAAATAAATTATTTAAAAATATAAAAATGAATTCTTAATTTGAAAGTTACCATGAAGTTAAGTTTAATGACATTTAGTTTATTCCAGATCAGGCTTCACCCATAAATACATTGAATTACAAAACTAAATAAGCATAAATAATAGAAAATTATTATTTTATCAATAAGTAAATATATATTAAAGTGAAAATGAGATAAATTGAGGCAATAAAATATTATGAAACCAAAGCAATATAAAGGTTATAACAGAGGAATTTTTGGTTACAAATTAATATACCAAAATTAAAGCAAAAAAACAAGGAAATGAGACAAATTACATGGGAACATTAATTCAAAGACTCTTGTGAAATTTATTGTAACATTTTTTATCATCAAATTTGCTACGAATCAAAATGTGTCGTAGAACATGAAAAAGTCCTAAAAAGCATATCTAAAAACACCAAAATGATTAGTTAATTTGATAAACATTGTAGATAAATCCAATAACATTTGTTTCGTCCTGATTAGAGACTATTTAGAAATACTTAAAATTTATAAAGTAAATAAGGATAAAAAATAATAGATTATTATTTTAATATCTAGTAAATTCATAGTAAGGTAAAGTAAGATAAATTGAAGAAGGAAATATAACTAAATGAAGGCATTGTGAAGGACTTGTGAGTTTAAAATTAGTTCTTTTTAGAAGTATAACCAAATGAAAATTGAAACATTTGAAGAAAGATGAAAAATTTTGTAAAACTTTTTTTTTCTGAGATATTTTTGAGATGAAGTGTGGCATCCATGAATGTTAAATAAGGTATTATTCAAAATATAATCTAAAGCATGCACAACCCTTAAAACTATATTATAAAGTAAAAAAATAAATATTTAGTTATATAGATCATTTCGTGATGAGCCTAGCAATGCCTGTATCATATTAAAATAGAGCTAGTTAGGAGTTACCACTAGTTAGAAATATAAATAATTATAAATAATTAAAAATAAATTTTAATATTAAGAAAATATTTGTAAATTAAAGATAAAATAAGATAAATAGAAATAATGTTATCTAACCAAATATAAGAAAAACAAATTTCTAATAATTTAAAAAAATTATACAAGAAAATTGCATTCCGATATACTACGGAGGAGGTGTATAACATCTTGAGTGTTAAATAAAATTAAAATGGAACTTTCTCATAAAATTTTAAAAAAATCTAAAACATAAAAATTTCGAAATTTATTGATGATACTTTATTGGATGAAGCTCATTGAGATGAGTGTGACGACGTCTTATTCTTCATGATTGGACCATGTTTATTACTATAGCTAAATAAAAAAAATTAAAAACAACATAGATAACTATAAATTTTTATTTTAATATTAAGTAAATATATATACTAAAACTCAAATGGGAGAAGCTGAAGTAATATAATATTTCTGACTTAAGGCAACATAAACTTCCAATAAGAAGAGATTTAGTGTTGCATAGCTATATAACGAAATCTTAACATAACATTTGAAAAAATGAAATCAATTTTATAAGAATCAAACACTCTAAGATCCAAAGGAGATCAAGTATTCCTTCCTTGATGACAACTTACGTATGAATTAAAAAGTCAAGTAAAATGTAAAAAACCTTACATAATGATATAAAATATAAAAATAAGTATTTAATTAAGCAGAGCTTGTCATGGCAAATCCAAGTTGCATGTTATATCTTGTTTGAACTAATGTACGCTTACAACATAAGCAAATTAAAGTAATGCACTCTTACTAAACAAAGCAATCTAAAGGTGACATGAGAGGAGAGAAAGATATAAGTAGTAATATAACAAAATTAAAATGAAAATTTTGAATACGTAAAATAAATTTTGTGCAAAAGTTGCATTCGAAGAAACTAAAAATATCATGTGTAACAACTTTGATTGTCAAATCAAGTATGAACTAAAATGGCTCTTAAAGCTTATAAAAGGTTTAAGAAATAAAACAATTCAAATATAAAAAATAAATATTTAAATGTATAAAATTCATCAAGGTGAATCAAATAGCATTATTTTTCTCGAACTGACCTCATTTAGAATTACTCAGAATTACTATAATAAATAAGAATAAATAATTATAAATTTTTATTTTAATATAAATTAAATACATATTAAACTTTAAATAAGATAAATTAAAGTTGTTTAATAAAACTAAATCGAAGGGATGTAAAAAAAACATAGTAGGAGATTTTGAGTTACACAATAATATAACCAAATGAAAGAAAAAAATTTGAAGAATTAACAAAAAATATTAAAATAAATTTTTAATTGGAGCTCATATGTCCAAATCTAACCAAATTTGTATTGTTTCAAATGGATTTAATTTTGAATTACTACTAATGAGATTAAGTACGAGATCCTTAATCATACAAATCAAGAAAAAATTTAAATTACTTGTAAGGAACATAAGAAAATAAAACATTTAAAAAAAGTTAATTATAGATTGGATAGAACTTGTTAGGACCAATCCAAAGACTTCTCTTTCATTTTGATTAGACCTAATTTAGAGTTATTATAAATCACTAAAGTAAATGAGAACAAATAATAATAATAATTTATTTTTTATTGTAAAGTAAATATATATTAAAGCTAAAATGAGACAAGTTAAAAAACACAATTTAATCAAATAATGGCAAAGGTTATATAATATGATAATTGAAGTTTCATGGTTATATAAAGTCAAAGAAAAAAAATTTAATAAGATAGTAAGGTGATCGAGTGAGGCATCTTCTTTCATTAAATGTGGTATGAGTTGAAATTACTCCCTAAGAAACATAAAATTCTTTAAAAATTTCTAAAAAATAAATATTTAATAAGATAGAGCTCAATTGGAAGAGTCTAACATAAATAAACATAAAAAAGAATAAATATTTTAATAAGCACAAAACATATTCCATCTTGATCAGACCTTAATCGAAATTACTTCAAATTACAAAAGTAAAAAAGAATAAAAGATAATAAATTATTACTTTAAAATTAAAGAAATATAAAAAATGTTGAAATTAAATAAATTAAGACAACATAATACATGTAAATCAAAATGATGTAAGGGTTACAAGAGACAACAACTAGAGTTTCATTATAATATAAGTATATTTTCATAAAACATTTGAAAAAATGAGATAAATTTTATGAGAAATCTATGTTTCAAGATACTAATGTAATCAATTGTGGCACCATGATTGTCAAAATGATGAACTAATTGAAATGTCACATAAAGTATGCTAATAACTTACAAAATAAAATATTTTAAAAAAATAAAAAAATATTTGGTTAGATAGAGCTCATTAAAATGAGGGTGTAATGAGACTTTTTTTGTTTCAATCTAACCTAGTTACCAATTAATACAAATTTTTAAAAAAATGGATAAATAATAAAAATTATTTTTTCATATTATGTAAATTTCAATAAAAATTAAATGATGTAAATTGAAGCTGCATAATATAACCAAATAAAAGATTTGTAAAGGTCTTATGAGAGATGATTTAAAGTTATTTAGTAATATAACTAAATAAAAGTGAACATTTTGAAGAAATGACATAATTTGAAATGGAAAGTGGCATTCTAAGATACTTAGAAGATTGATGGAGTATCTTTGATCACCAAAACATTTATGAATATAAATGTCTCCTTAAATTTGCCAAAAACTTTAAAAATATAATATTTAAAAAATATGAAAAATGAAAATTTAATTGGATAGTGTTAGTCTAGATGAATCCATCGACATTTTTTGTGTCGATCAAGCCTCACTTGAAGTTAGTGTGAATTACAAAGATAATAGAAGTAAATAATAATAAAATTTACTTTAATGTTAAGTAAATATATGATAATACAAAAATGAGATAAATTAAATCAATGTAATGTAATCAAATAAAAAGGTAGATTTTACATGAGAGTAGGGTTAGAGTTTCATCAAAATTTAACTAAGTAAAAATAAAAAATTCTAAAAAATGAGATAAGTTTTTAGGAAAGGTTTCAATCATAGATACTAAAAAAATCAAGTGTGTCACTCTTGATGATAAAAATGTGAAACAAATTTAGAAAGCTCTTTAAAAAATATAGAAAAGAATATCTAATTGGATAAAACTCATCAAATGTAGTCAAAGGAGGTTGTTTCATCATGGATGCACCTTATTTTTATTTACTAAGAAGAACCAAAATAAATAATCATAAATAAAAACATATTTTTATTTAAATATTAAGAAAACTTTTATAAAAGCTATTATTACATTAATTAATACCATAGAACAGGACTTAATCAAAGACATTTAAGTTTCGAATGAGATGATAGTTATAGTTTAATAGTAATATAGCAAAATCAAAATAAAAATGTTAACAAATTGAAATAAATTTTATTAAAAAGCTACATTTCAAAATACTAAGGAGATGGAGTATAACAACCTCGATCATCAAATCATGTATAAATCAAAATGACTCTTAAAATGTGCCAAAACCTAAAAAACAAAATATTTAAAAAAAAACTAAATATATCATTGGAAAGATTTTATTAAGCTAAGTCAACCAATATTTAATTCATCACGATCAGAACTTGCTTCAATTTACCATCAATTTCCAAAATAAATTAGCTTAAGTAATTACCTAATATTTTCTTACTAATAAGTAAATATAAATTAAAGATAAAATAAGGTAAATTAAAATATTATTAAAAAGCAAACCAACATAATGGTAAGAATAAAGGAGAATTAGAGTTTCATATTAATATAATAAAATAAAAATAAAAAATTTGAACAAATGAGATTTAACTTTACAAGAATTGTTTTTGAAAGTTACAAAATAAATCAAATGAAAATTGCTTAAACATCGAGTTAGGCATTATTTTAAATACCTCTTAAGGTATGCTAAAAATGTTGACAAAAATATTTAAAAATATAAAAAAAAATTTAAATTGATAAATCTTATTGAGATGTGTCTGTTAGGATTTGTTTTGGTGTAGAATATACTTAGTTAGTAGTTACTACAAATCAATAACATAAAAAAGCATAAATTATAAAACTAATTCTTTTAATATTAAGTTAATATGCATTATTGCTAAAATTAATTAATTGAAGCTAAGTAATATAACCAAATAAAACTGGTGTAAAATTCACGCAAGAGGAGAGTTAGACTTTCATAGAAATATGATCAAATCAAATACAAATTTTGAACAACTGAGATAAACTAGACATGAAATTTTCCTACCAATATACTTGGGAGATCGAGCATAATATCCTCAGTTGATAAATTAGGTAAGAATTTTAATGGCTTGCATTTTTTGCCAAAACTATCTTTAAATAAATTTTTAAAAAATTTAAAAATGAATATTTAATTGGTTAGAGCTCCTTGAGATGAGTCCAATGACATTTCTTTTGCCTTAGTCAAACCTTTTTTTGAATTACTGTGAAATATATTATAATAAAACGAAAGTTATGTAATGCTCACATGAGTGAAAACTTAGAATTAATAATAATATAACAAAAAGAAAGTCTAAAATGACTCATCAATCATCTAAAAACCCAAAGATAAAATATTTAAAAATATGAAAATGAATCTTTAATTGGATGGAGCATATCGAGTAAAGTTTAATGATGTTTGTTTCATCTAGATTGGACCTCACTTCAAATTATTACAAATTACCAATTAAATAATCATAAATAATAATAAATTGTTTTTTATATTGGCTAAATAAATTTACTACTAAAGTGATATCAATTGATGCTTCATAATACAATGAAATAAAAGACATGAAAAGGTTATTAGGGAGGAGATTTAATGTCCTATGGTAATATAGCAAAAAAAGTAAAACATCTAAAGAAGTGATATTAATTGTTAGGGAAAATCAAATTCAAAGATTTAAGGTAGATTGAGTGTAACAACCAAAATCACCAAATTAAATACAAAATAAAAGTTCTCTCAAAACATCCTAAAACTTAGAAAAATCAATATCTAAAAATGTAAAAATAATTATTTAATCAGTGGGAACTTATTGAGAAGGGATGACAACATTTGCTTTATGTTAATCAGAGTTTATTTTGACTTATTATGGATTATCATAGTAAATAATTATAAATAATAAAAAATTACCATTTTAATATTAAGTAAAAATGCAATAAAGTAGAAATAAGATAAATTTAAATAAAGTAATATAACAAAATCAATGCAATGTAAAGGTTACATGTAAGGTGAGTGCAACATGTTCGATCATCAAAATAGTGTGAAATATAATCTTTAAAAAATATATGAAATAAACAAAAAATGAATTAAAAAACAATTAATAGTATTTAATTAGATAGAGCTCATTGAGACGAGTCCATATACATTTGTATTAACTCAACTGCACCTCATTTGGAATTACAAAGAATTATTGAAGTAAATAATCATAAATAATAATAAGTTATTTTTTTAATATTATGTGGATATATATAAAAATTTAAATGAGATAAATTGAAGGAATGCAACTAAATCGAAGATATGTAAATGATGAAGGAGAGGAAATTTTAAGTTACATAGTAATATAGCAAAGTTAAAGTAAAAAGTTTGAAAAAGGAGAACAATTAGTGAAGAAAGCTTCACTTTAAGATGCTAAGAAGATCTAGTGTGACATCCTTGATCACCAAATTAGGTACAAATTGAAATGACATGTAAAGCACCCAAAAACTAGATAATAAAATATTTGAAGGTATAAAAATTAATATTTAATTAGAAAGAGCTCATCAAGACTTATCTACCATCATTTGTTTCACCTTGATTAGAATTCATTTGGAGATACTTTAAACTACTATTATAAATTTGCTTAAATAATAAAAAAATAATTTTTACATATCTAGTAAATATATATTTTAAAGCTAAAAGATGATAAATAAAAGCATTGTGATATAACCAAATCAACTTAACCTAAACTTAACATAAGAGTAAGACAAGATTTTCATAGTGATATAGGTAGACCAAAGTGAAAAATTTTGATAAATGAGAAAAGTGGTATTGGAAATTTACATTAAAAAAATTTCTGGTAGGCAAGTGAAAGATTCTTAATCATCAAATCAGGTAAGAATCAAAATATCTCTTAAAGTCTACAAAAATAATAAAAAATAAAAAAAGTTAAAAAATATTAAAATAAAAATTAAAATAAATACTAAAGCATAAATTAGATAGTTAAAGCAATGTTTGTTTCTTCCCCTTCTTCTTCTACTTTTTCTTTATAGTAATATAACTAAATCAAAGCAAATCATTCTAAGAAAAGGATTAATTTGATTAGAAAAGTTGCATTCTAATATATTAAGAAGATCAAGTTTAATATCCCTAATCAACTAATCATGTGCAAATTGAAATGTCTAGAGAGAAGTGTGTAAAAACCTTAGTCAAGTAGAATATTTAAAAATATTTAAATGAATATATAATTGTATAGTATTAATTTGGAATAGTCAAATGAGCTTAATTTTTTCTTGATCGCATCTCATTTGGAATTATTGTGAATTATAAAGGCATATAAAAATAAATATTAATAAATTATTATTTTTAATTTATGCAAATGTATATAAAAGGTCAAATGAGATAAACCAAAAGAATATAATATAATCAATGTCTTGTAAACATTACAAGAGATGAGATGTTAAATTACTTAGTGATGTAACCAAATTAAAGTGTAAAATTTGAAGAAAAAATATGAATCGTTTCAAAAAATAAGATTCCAAATTTCTAAGAAGATCGAGCATAAGATAAATTTTAGTCAATTATGTATGAATCAAAATGTCTTATTAAACATGCAAAAATAATAAAAGATTTTAAAACAAAAATTAATCATTTAATTTGACAAAGCTTTATTAGAGGAATTTAACGACGCTTATTTCATCTCCAATAGACCCCATTTAAAACTACTATGAATTACAATAGTTAATATGCATAATTATCAATAAAATATTATTTTAATATTAATTTAATATAAATTAAATGTAAAACAAGACTTATTGAAGCAATATAATAGAAGCAAACCAAAGAAAAAATTTTGATGAAATGATATAAATTATTTGAGAGAGTTGCATTCAAAGAAACTAAAGATCGAGCAGACATCTTTGATAAAAAAATTAGATACAGATCAAAATGACTCATAAATAATGCAAAAATCATAGAAAATAAAGGATTTAAAAATATTAAAAAATATATTCTATTGGATGGTGGTTATTGAGATGAGTTGAATGATGTTGTTTTTAACATATGAAGCTAGAAAAAAATTTGAGGATATATCAAGGAATTGCATGAAGAGTTAATAACATATAGTACATAACTTCTAGATAAAAACGTCCACTTCTTGATTATAATGAATGACGATACATTACAAACTCTTGATGGCTAATTGTTCTACACAAAAATAATAGTGATATGACAAATAACAATAATTTATCTTAATTAAAGAATGAACAACAATATTTTCTTGTTTTATTAAATATTTTAAGTGTTATCAATTTAAAATTAAATAAGTAAGCTAGTTCTATAGTTTCTTTGACAATCAATGAAGTTGAAGGTGTACTATTAATATAAGTACAAGTCAAAATTAAAAGCAAAAGGTATAATAATTACTAATGGGTAAAAAAAACATAAAAATAGGCTTAATAAACTAAGGGTCACCATACTAAGTAAAATAATTAAATTTATTTATTTTTATTAAGTTGATATCTTTTAGCAATAGTTGTCTTCAATGACATTTTATGTTAAGAATAATAGAGAGGGTAAGCCATTCAATTTGAGGCCATCAATTAAGAACTATTAAGAACATTTAATAAAGGCAGATCGGTAGGATTTTTAATTTGAGGTCTTGCCATGGACTTGGTGTAACAATAAGGAGGTGAAAGCTATAATCTAGGTGAGACTTAATATAGTCTTAATGAACTTTGAATGACTCATGGCATTTGTGAGCAATGACCAAGTTCATTTTGTTTGCATCAATTCAAATCATTATCTACTAGTTCTTTAGTTTAATGATTAGAGTTTAGGATGTACAAAAAAACCTAACGTTTAAGGGATATTTAGTTAACTTTGGAAAAAATCCAACTAGTTCTTGCTTAAGATTATAAAAGACAAATTTGGAGCCTTGGTTCTTTGTTCAACCAAATGTGTTCATGTTACTTTTGAGCACTTAGTCGTTGAAGTTTAAAGCACTTGTGTAACTTTTTTATGACAATGAATAGGCCTAAAAGGAGTTACTAATTTCTAGGGATTAAAGGATAAGAGAGGTATTTTACAGAGGATCATCGAAGGCTATAGTGTTAGTAACAAATTATAACACTTGCCTTGTATGTCTGGAGTTTTGGAGTGGGCAACACCCCAAGGTTGAGTTGTAATCTCAAAAGGAATAGAAATAAGGCTAACTTTAGCAAAATTACTACTATGAAGGGGATGGAAGAAAGGATTAGTATCTAACATGAAGGGGATAGTATTTATATTGATATTACTCAAGAGACTTTGGGCAAGCCTCATAACCACTTCACCATCAGCTGGTGTCCATCAATTAAAGAAACTCCAAAACTTTAGCTCCTTCACCCATGATATACACATGCACACACACACTATGTAAGCAATAATTTCCTTATTAAGTGAGAGTTGATGGGCCTCCTTTACTCATGGCAAGGTGCATGTTCTCTTTTCTCTAATGGAAAACATTAAGTACATATAAGGATTCATGATACTTATTTAAAAGTTTCTAGGACTTCTAATATTTAATGCTAGTGATAGGTAATCACACTAGTGATGCTCATCAACAAGGTTTCGAAAGCAAATTTGCGTCAATGGTTTTGACCTAACAACTATAATTTGCACTTGTAATAAAGAGGCAATTCCATTAGATCCAAGCCAACTAGAACTTCTATCAAGGTAGTCACGTATCACCATATGATTATATCTTCTAAACAATTTTTTTATCTCTTCGTATCCATATCACATAAAATAATGGAGGGAAAGTTCCTAAACATAAAACCCTCATCTATAGAGCATCTATATTCTCATCTACTATATGGATGATGTTAAGCTATAAGCCATAATTATTATTAATACAGTTCAAGAGATTTCATTTATTCATACTTCTTATTTCCTGAATTCTGAGCACCTGATCGGTGCGGGTAAGTTGTCATTGTCCTTTAGTAGAACAATTTTAATGTTTCTCTAATAGATGACTATTAAATAGCTGATGTACCAAAAAAGATTTCAAGTAAACATTTGGGTATTCTACTTTGGTTTAGTCAAAATTTTTCTTAGATTGTTAGGGATATAATCTCTTCTTGGGGTGTTAGAGCTCTCTCAAAAGTTAGACAAGTTGTTTCCATCAATTATGTTTTGACCTCCCTTGCTATCTATGCTATGCATCACAAGTGCATTTTGTGAAACATCCTAATGAACATTGAGTAGAAGATTCACACTTTTCTTTAAAGAAGGGTTCTATTGATTCATGTCATTCATAAAATAGCTAAAGAGATGGTGTCACAATGCATTCCCCACCACCAACTTTTGGGTGTAGTGGAATGTTCTTTTGGTTTAAATTCCTACAAAGACCATTATAAATTATGGCACAATGATTAGATAGTGTCAAGGCTCTATAATAGTTTAACAAAAGAGACACTTTGTTTGCATGAGAAACCACAACATCTAGAAATTCATCTTCACAAAGGGAATAAAAAATGGAAAATGGAATTATTTGGCTCACTAGCTTTGTGATGAGTTGCATCTTGATGGAGGATTTGTGGCCAAGGCATCATCTATGTAGTTGACCTACTACAATCAACATGAATTTTGGTTACTCTAATGATTCTAATATTCTAATAAATGTTTGTTGAATAAAAACGAAAATTAGATTATTGCTTTGGACATTATGTCATAGATCAGATAATAAAGCTTCCATTAGGTTCTTTTGATAGTAGAGAAAATGCTTGTTTGATGAAGAAAAGCAACTTTTATGATGTTTTGAAGGTCTCTCCTTTATGGGAGAGGAGTGCCCTAGTAAGTAATGTTTGAAGAATTGAGCTTAGCAGATGTTTACTATTAACCTTTAGCAAGCATGCTTGAGAGTTGTTCCAAACTTTTCCTCATTGTTGTTATGGGGGCTTGCTACCTCTACTCATTGCCTACAGAGTCTTGCATATGAGAATTTGTAAGATGCTTTCTTCCCTTGCAAGATTTCTTCTATAAGAAGTTCTCATCTCATGCAAGTTGGCATAGTAGGTACTTCATCTACTTAACCAATCTTTGTATCTACCAAAGATAATCAAAGAATACAGGGATCTTCTTTTATGTAGTACTACAAAGATAATAATACATACAAGTTCAATGTGGCAAAATGATTTTTAGATCAAATGTACTTCTGGAAGATTTTTTCTTAGAAGTTGGAATGTCCCTCTCAAATGACGTTTTAGTAACCTCAAAAAATATCATTCTTTTATGCTTAGTTATGATAGAGAAATTTAAATCAAATTTTATCAAAGAAATAATTCTCAAATGGGTAGAAAATGTCTTATTATGTTTGTGCATTGTGACCTTTTATTACGTGATTACTAGGGAAAATAATAACAAAACACATGAATGGTCACAACATAGTAGCAATGATGACACAAGAATGCATAAATAGCTGAAATAGAGCCTTAAGAGACAACTAGAGGCCTCTTTAATATTATAGGATTCAGACATAGCTTGATATTAGGGTCAGGACTAGTTACAAATATAAGAAAAACAAATAAGAGTTGTCATAGAAAAAGGTCATGATCAACTTTGTTTCCTTTGCATGATGGGATTTGTTGTCAAAGGAAGACAACCAATGGCTTTTTCAATTTGAAAAGTGTTTATCTACAAAGAACAATTGATTTGAGAAAGTTACAAAAAGGCATAGTAAGAGATACATTGCACTTTAATTTATGCTTATGAAAAATCAAAGAGTAGGACTACTCTTATAATTATGATAAACATAAGAGCTCTTCATATATCTCCAATTCTTGTTAAATGATTAGCTTTATGGAACTTCTTCATGGCCACCTCTACTTGAACCTACTCATCATAAATGACATAGTTGTCATCATTTTTTTCTACTAAATAGCTTCCTACTATTAAATCCATGTCACCAAGTGAGATATAAGTGACAAATGAAGATATTATAAAGCAAGTGAAGGAGATAAGGCAAGTTGATAACCTAAAAGGATTTCTTAGTCATTTTCTATACCAATGGTGGTGTCTAAATTCCCCTAATCATATGGAGAGCAAGAGTTTCAAGTCAAGAATTTTGTTTCGATTGGTAATGAGGGGATGCCACAAGAAGGTAATTCACTCATATTTTATGTTCTAAGTCATGAATGATATTAAAAAGAGAGCTAATAAGGAGATAGGGGTGATTCTTGAGGATATTAAAATGGAGAGGTGAATAGACCTTAGATGGTGTAAGTGAAAGTTACTTAGGGATAATGAGTGAGAAGAAGAGATTACTATTGGGGATGAGTGTAATGTTTTGAAAGTTTTTGTAAATCCATTTTGGATTGCTATGATTTTTTTAAAATTGAATGTTGAATAGGAAAATAAACTATTTATTAGATATAAATCTTATGCACAAAATCCTATAATCTAATCATAACCCATCAGATTATCACTTTCCATATTCTCTCTTTTGCTTAATTAAGTGTCGACAACCACATTTAAAACCTTAATCATTGTTTTATTGTTATTTCAAAACATTGCCATTGAAAATCTAGTGAAGAGACTAGTTGATTTTCTCATCAATATGGTCATTTATCAGACTTATAAAATAATTCATTTATTTTCTTTCTTGTCTTCCTATTCCTACAAAAAATTGTTATAATAATTGATCCTAATGTTGATCATCACCTTTAAATAGTGGGGGAACATCAATAATCGTTCTCAAGAAAAAAGCAAGAAATACTAATCACTAGAGAGAGAGAAAGAGAGTAAATGTTGATTATAAGTTGCATTTTTGGTACGATCATTGTATACAATTTCAAGATATATTTTATGTAATATTTTATGATTCTAACTAAAAATAATTATTTATGTTCTATTTATCATAGTTATTCTTACAAGTTAATGGGTTAATTTAATATAATATTAAATAAATTTTAATATTTTTTAGGTGAACAAAACATAATATGCAAAACATGAAAATGATTAATGAAAATATATTTATCAATTCATGCCCTCCTACAAATGTTTGTTATAATGGTAAGATTTGTTATGACGAAGATGAGTTAGTTCCCTTAATAGCTACTAGGACGAGTTAATTCTCTTGTTTGTTAAAATGATGTTGTAGTTGGCACGAGTACATTCCCCCAATCACTACTAGGATGTGGTTGCTCTCACATAGTTTATGACAATAATGATGATCAAATCAGGACATGTTGGCTCATCCAATTTTGGTCAATTAGTTCTCATGATGACGATGATAGCATAATATGGGATGAGTCAATTCCCCTAGGGTATGAGGAGAGTTGGTTACCTAGATAAAGAAATGAGATAAATGGGACGAGTCATTTCCCCTAGGGTATGAGGAGTGTTGGTTGCCTAGATTGAGAAATGAGATGAAGTGAAGAAAAATACTAAAACTATATAAAAACAAAGGATTTACAAAAATGCAATAAATGGTATAGAATCTTCCCCTAAAAATAATGAGATTTAATGAAACATCTTTGATGGTCAAATAGGCATGATATGAATGCAATCATAAAGCTTGCAAAAAGTTTAAAAAACCTATTTTTAAAGACAAAAATGAATACTTAAATACATAGATCCATCAAAGATGATTCCAATAAATAAAGTAAATATGAATAAATAAAAATAATTTATTATTTTAAAATTACATAAGTATATCTTGAAACTAAATTGACATAAATTAAAGAAATATGATATAGCCAAATAAGAGACAAGTAAAAGTCATGTAAGATGTGATTTAAAGTTAGATAGCAATTTAACCAAATCAAACAAAAATAATTTAATGAATTATAGTTATTCTACTAGAAAGAATAATTCCAAGATACTAAAGTGATTAGGTGTAGCATCTTTGATTTTCAAATCTGGTATGAATCAAAATAACTCCAAAGGCATACCAAAACTTAAGAAAGTAAAATAATTAAAGCTATGGAAGGAATTTTTGTTTAGATAGGGGACATTGAGTCTAATCTAATAATGTTCATGTCCGTCTTATTGAGCTGTGTATAAAAATTAATATAGATTACCAAGTATAAAATATATAAATGTTAATAAATTTTTATTTTTAATAATAAGTACATATATATTTTAAGTAAAATGAGATAATTAAAGCATTATGAAATAGTAAAATCTAAGTGATCTAAAGCTCACATAAGGTAAGATTTAATGTGATATAGTAATGCATCAAATTGAAGGAAAGCATTTGAAGAAATTTTTAAATCACATAAAAATATTGCATTCTAAGCCAGGAAGGGATCATGTATAAAATCCTAAATCATCAAATTATGTATGAATCAATGTCTCATAAACTGTTATTAATCTTAAGAACCCAAAATATTTAAATACATTAAAAAATAAATATTTAGTTAGATAAAGATTATTTAGATAAATCCAACGACAACTATTTCATCTTCATTGGACATAGTTTGGAGTTACTATGAATTATCAAAATAAATAATAATAAATAATAACAAATTATTATTTTAATACTAAGTTAACTTATATTAAAAATGAAATAAGACAAATAGAAATAACATAATATAAAAAAAACAAAGACCTATAAAGGTCACACGAGAGTAGATAAGAATTATATAGTAATATAACCAAATTAAGGCTTAAAACTTTAAGAAATGATATAAATTATACAGTAAAGCTATATTTTATGATACTATGAAGATCATCTATAACATAATTGATCCTTAAATTAGGTAAAATTAGAAATGTCTCATTAAGCATGTTAAAATATTGAAAAAAAAATATTTAATAATATAAAAATAAATATTTAATTGAATAGAAGTTGATAAGCCAACTCCAAGACTTTTGTTTTGTCTCAATCAAACCACATTTAAAATTGCTGCAAGTTAGCAAAGTAGATGAGCATAAATAAAAACAAAATTTTAATATTAATATTAAGTGAATATATATTAAATTCAAAATGTCTTAAAATACAACAATATAGTATAACAAGATTAGGGTAGAGCTCACATGAGAAAAAAATTAAAGTTTCAAAGTAACATAATCAAATCAATGAAAACAATTGATGAAATAAGATATATTTCAAAGTAACATACAAAGTATTAATGAGATCAAGTATAAAATCCTAGATGGCCAAAAAATATTATTTAAAATGCCTTACAAAGCACACTAAAACACTAGAACAAAATATTTTAAAATAAGAAAATAAAAATTCCATTTTAAAGGGTTCATCAAGATGAGTATAACTATATTTTTTCATCTCAATCAGGCTTATTTTTGAATTATTATGAATTGAGAAATTAAATAACCATAAAGCATAACTAATTTGATATTGGGATAAATTGAACCAATATATATATATATATATATCCAAGTCAAATACCTATAATTGTCACATCATAATAGAGTTAGATTAACAAAGTAATATAATCAAATTAAAGAGAAATATTTGGAGAAATGATATAGGTTATACTAGAAAGCTATATTCCATGACACTAAGGAGGACGACTACAACATCCTTGATTATCAATTAAGTTATTAATTGAAAGTAAATTATCTAAAAATACTAAAATTGAATAATGAATGTCTCCAATGAAAGTTATTTTTCTTTATCAAACATTATTTATAATTAATATAAATTTAAAAGTTAATAAACTTAAACAATAATAAATTATATTCAAATATTTAAAAAATAAAAATAATAAATTATAATGATATAAATTGAAATAATATAATATAATCAAATCAAAGTAATGTAAATATCTCATGAGAAGACAATTAGAGTATCATAGAAATTTAGGCAAACAAAAATGAAAAATATTGGAAGAAATGATACATTATGTGGGATATCTACATTCTAAGATATTAAGATGTTGGAATGTTGCATTCTTGATCATCGCAGTAGGTATGAATCAATAATCTCATAAAACTTGCCAAAATACAAGAAAAAATATTAAAATACAATTATTTACTTAGATTATTTATTATTGAAAATTTAATTAAATATCGCTTTTTTTATAAAAGGATATAAATTATTGTAATTTGTTATTAAAAAAATCGTAGAGATTAAAAGGTAACAATAAAGAAGAGTTAGAGTTACAGAGTAACATAACCAAATAAAACTAAAATCTTAGATAAAAGTTGATAAATTATATGAATAGCTTGCATTAGAAAATATTAAGATGTTTGATTATGACTTCCCTAAACATTAAATATGGCACCATCTAAAGTATCCCATAAAGTGTGCAAAAGATAAATCAAATGTTACACTCCCAATTATAAAAATGAATAATTAATTAGATAGAGGTCATTGAGATGACTCAAATTATTTTTTCATCTCAATCAAAAATCATTTAGAGTTACTACAAATAAAAAATATTAATAAGTAAAAATAATAAAGATGTATTATTTTATTATTAGGTAGGTACATGTATAATTGAAATGATGTAAATTGAAGAAATATAATATAATAAAACCAAGTTCATGTAAAGGTCATATGAAATGAGATTTATAGTTAGAAATATAATTGTATCAACACAAAAAATATTAAAAACCTGAGAAAACATGTACTATAAGTTATATTCTAAGACACTATGTGATCAGGTGTAGCATTCTAGATCATCAAATTGGGCAAGACTTGAAATATCTCAAAAAACATGTCAAAAGGCTAGAAATTAATATATAAAAAAATATAAAAAAGTGTTCTTAATTAGTTAAACTTATCAAGATTAGTCAAATAATTTTTTTGTCTTGATTTGATGTCATTTTGAATTACTACTAGTTATAAAAATAAATAAACACAAATAATAATAGAATAAATTTAGTTAGCGTGACAAAATCGAGGTGATTAAAAGGTCACATGAGAGAAGGATTTGAGTTTCATTACAATATAATTAATTAAAAATTATAGTTTTGATTAAAGTTAAATAAATTATGTGGTAAAGTTTCATTCCAAGTTACTTAGGAGATCTATAGTAATATCATCGATCGTTAAATCTTGTATGCATCAAAATTATTTACAAAGGATGTAAAAGCACCAAAAATAATAATATTTATAAAAAAATGAATTTTTAATTGAATAATGCTCATTGAGGTAAGGTCAATGATGATATTTTCATCTTTATAGAAACTTGTTTGGAATTATTGTAAATTACCAAAATAATTAAGCACAAATAAAGTTAGAAATATTAATGTTAAAGTGAGATTAAATAAAGCAATGTAATATAGTCAATTTAAAATGATGTGAAGCTCACATAAGAGGACTTTTAGAATTAGTTAGTGATATAACTAAAAAAAAGAAAGAAATTTAATAAAATATGATAATTTAATTATGATAGTTGCATTATAGGGTACAAAGGAGATCATGTATAAATCATTGTTCATCAAATAAAATATGAGTTAAATTATTGTAAAGTGTGTCAGAACTTAGAAAATAATTTTTTTATTATATAAGAATGAATACTTAATTGGATAGAGCTCTTTTTAGTGAGTACAACAAAATTTTTTCATCTTAATCACATTCTTTCAGAATTCCTATGAATTACCAAAATAAATAAGCATTAAAAATTAAAAATTATTATTTTACTATTAGGTGAGTATTATTGAAAGAAAAATAAGATAAATTAAGCCAATGTAATATACACGAGTAAAACACTTTTAATCGTCACATTAGTGGACATATAGAGTTAGCAAGGATTATATAACCAAGTTAGAGTGACAAATTTGAAAAAATATGATAAATATTTTTAGCAACTAAATTGAAAGATTCTATTGGTATCGAGTGTAACATTCTTGAACATCTAATCAACTATGAATCAAAATGTCCCAAACAATAAGCTAATTCCTAGAAATAAATTGTTGAAAAAGAAAAATTAATATTTATTTTAATAAAAGTTTATGAGATAAGTATGATAAACTTTGTTTCATCTCTATCAAACCTCATTTAGAATTACAAGAAATTATAATAATAAATAAATAAAAATGACATTAAATTATTATTTAAACATGAACTAAATTTTATTAAAGCTAAAAAGGGATAGATTTTAGTATAATTAAAAAAAATAAAAAAGATGTGCAAGTAATGTATGTAGAGAACTAGAGTTTTATATTAATATAAGTAAAAGCTAAAAAATTAAAAAATGACTCATATTACATGGAAATGTTGGATTCAAAGATTGTAAGAAGATCTAGTGTAATATGCTTGATTTCCAAATCATTTACTAAATGAAAAGTCTAAAGGACGAAAAAATAGAAAAAAATTAAAAATTAAAAAAATGAAAAAGTACACTTAATTTGATAAGGCTCATCGAGATGATCATGTAGACTTTTGTTTTTTCTTGATCAGACTTCGTTTGGATTTAATGTAAATCATAAAAGTAAATGAACATAAATAAGAACAGTTTACTTTTTTAATATTTTATAAATATTGGTTAATGCTAAAAATAAGAAAATAAAAGTAATATAATATAAACAATTAAAAGTGATGTAAAGTTCATATGTGAGAGGATGTCAAGTTACAAAGTAATGTAAACAAATTAAAGAAAAACATTTGAAAACATGAGTTTTGTTGTAAAGGAAAGTTTCATTTTAAGGTATTAAGGAGTGTGACTATAACATTCTCAATAATCAAATCATATTCAAATACAAATGCCACATAAAGAGCACCAAAACCTCAGGACATAAAAAATTTTAAAATATAATAGTACATTTTTAACTCATTAGTGGAGAAGAGTCCAACTACGTGTGTTTGTCTCAATAGACCTTGATTAGAGTTATTATGAATGATAAAAGAAAATAAAAATAAATAAATAATAAATTATTACTCTTGTATCATGTAAAAATAAAACAAAGACAATTTGTCATAAATTAAATCTATGTAATATAAATAAATAAAAGTGATATAAATGTCAAAGAAGTGAAGTATTAGAGTTTTGTAGTTGCACACAAAAATCCAAGAGAAACTTTTACACATATGAGGTGGTATAAAGGTGAAAGTTATACTTGAAGGTAGTAAAGAGTTTAATGGTAATATCCTCGACTGTCAAATTTGAGATGAATCAAAGTACTGCATAAAATGTGTCAAATCCTTACAAAAGAGATAAATTGATGTATTGTAATATAGCAAACTTGAAGCAATGTAAATGTCACATGACATGATTTATAGAGTTACAAAGTGAGATAAAGATATATAAGAACAAAAATTTAAACAAATGATACAAAATATATAGGAAAATTACATTCCAAGGTTTTTTTGGAAATTAAGTTTAGCATCCTCGATCATATAATTTGGCTAGTGCTACCCCTTTGTGTTTCATAAGTCAAGCATAAATATTTATATCTCATATGACCTTGCTTTAAATGAAATTGTTAATATTCAATTAACTCGAGCTTGAACTTTAAATGTCAAAAATAGTTGTCTTCAAGGCTATTGTAGTCATAGCAAGCTTCAAGGAAATTGAAGACATGCATTAAAAGTTTCATACCTAAATTTCTCTTTATTTTTCTTGAATTTAATATGTCTAAATTTTGAGATGATGTGGCAAACTAGTAGTATTAATATTTGAAAACATTATAAGTTTAATAACTGTTGAATTTTGATTTTTGGGCTAAGCATTATTGATAAAAATTATTGACATTGATATTTGATTTTTAAAAATTATTTGGGAATTTTTTTTCATTAAATTTCTTTTTATAATCTTTTAGGACACTTGTAACATTATCATAATATAAAATTATTTTTATATATTTAATTTCAAAATTTTGGCATAAAAATTCTCACAAAACACTATAAAATCACTTTAGTCTTGAGTTTTATACTGTAGATTTGGGCGAGTCGGCTCGACCCCACCACTGGCCCCTCCAAGCTTCAAAGATTTAAAAAATAAAAAATAAAATAAAAATTTTTCGATAGACCTGAAGGGGCGATCGAAGCCCAAAGGCGATGGAAGAAGGCTGTTGGGAAAGCTGAAAGGAACAATGTGAAATCAACCTGTAAGGAAAGCTGAACAAAATAATGTGAAATCAAGTCAACCAGGACCTAGTGATCAAATCTTGGTCGAGGAAGGGGAGAGCCAATCCCTTGCGGGTCAAGAGACTTATCAATCAGATTCATTATAAAGAGAAATGGCAAGGTAAGTTTGGTAATATGGGGCTAAATTCCCATCCTATTTTGAAAGAAGGTGGAATGACAGACAGGATCTGATGGCTTAGGTTAATCAAGCTAAAATTCTGCAAATACACTGTAGAACGACAAGCAAGAGAATTGAAACAGAGAATATTAGTGAGAGGCTACAGACCAATCAGGTAAATGTTTTAATTCAACTAATTTCTGGATACGTTATACTAATACAAGTAGGACAACCAATGGACAATCCAATGGCCCATAACAAGGCCATCTAGATCCAACAGCCAGAATTGATCTCGAATGATAAAATTGGGATTCAATAAAAAACGTCCATTTTAGGATCCAAATCGAATGGCCACTACTATGTGTCTATTACTTAAATCGTTAGTTGATTTTAAAGCCATTAGGAGTGGATTTAAAGCTCAAATTTGAGCTCTATAAATAAGGATGAAGAACTCCTAGAGGTTACATTTGCTAAGTTCTCAAAGCATTCAAATTATAATTTCAAGCAATTTCAAATGCATAAGTTGCTTCCAAATTCACAAATTAGAGGTTTGTGCTTCTACTATCTTCAATTTTTATGCCACCCTCTTTTTGATATTGAGTGTGCCTCATGCTTATTTTAAATTGTATTAACTCTATATTTTGTTGCCAATTTTTGTATTTTTTTCTTGGGGTTAAGGGTATCCCAATAATTGTGCAAAAGCTCAGGGTTTGAGTTGAGCCCAGAAAAAACTCAGGTAGGTTCGGGATTAGTCAAAAGTAAAATCCCAAGTAGGTTTGAGGTGAGCCAAACGAAAAACCTCGCTTGTAATTTGGTGACTTTTGTGGTGTTTCCCAATAATGATTGGGGGTGGATGTAGGCTCGATTTTGAGTCGAACCACCTTAAAAATCTATTATGTATTGCTTTTCTTACTTTTTCTTGTTCTTGCTTGAAAGATTTAAGTTTGAATTTAAATCAAAAGTTGAAAGAAAATCTTAAAATTTTATTTACCACAATTTACCCCACCTCTTATGAGTTTAATTAAAGCACAAAGAACTTCAATTGGTATCAGAGTGAGGAATTCTAAATTATGTGAGTAACATCACATGGGAGACCTCGTTGTGCTAAAAGAAGGTTTTTTCACATTATTTTATGTTTTTGAAATTTTTGGTTTTACGGCTTCCTCTTTGTTTGATAAAGTGCAACATTGTGTGAAGGATTTTCTTCAATTTGGCCTCTCTTATTTAAAGGAGAATTTTACTTGAATTGGAAAACACATTTTAGAATTTTTATTCAATCTATCGATTTGAAATTATGGGAAGTTATGGCGATGTCTTGTGAAGCTTTTTGAAATCCTTCTACTAATGAAGTCAACCCCTTTAGTTAGCTAATGTTGAGCAAAAAAATTTGGCTTAATTGAATGTTAGGGCCTTCAACTATCTTCATTTTGGAATTTTTCCTATTGAATTCACACAAATTATTAATTTGCATAAGATATTTGAGGTGTGGAAAAAACTCGAAGAAACTTACGAGAGCACCTCACAAGTGAAAATGACAATGATCAACATCCTCATCTATGACTATGTGCTTTTTAGAATGAATCCTGATGAGAGTATTAAAAGTATGTTTTTAAGATTTAATGACATTAAAAATGGCTTGATAAATCTTGGGAGATAATTTTCAAATGATGACCTTGCAAAAAAAAATTTTGAGAATCCTTCAATAGAAATATGATCTACTTGCAACTGTTATTAAAGCAGCTAAAGATATCAACAAACTTTCATTAGATGAACTCCTTGGAGAACTTCTCACTATGAAAATAGAGATGAAAGGTAGACTTACATAAGAGGCTTTCATTACCAAGCTAAAGCATGAAAGGAAGAAGGAAGAACACATGGCCTTCAAAGCCATCAAATGTGATTCAGATTTCACTTCCACCTCTTCTATGGATTTAGAGGATGAGAAGAGCCACAAGGAGAGGAAGAGGCCACCAACTTTCTTTAATTGTGGTAAAACTGGTGATATTAAATCGAAATGTCCAAAACTCAAGGACACACAAATGAATGGGGAAAGAAGAAGATAAAGAACTTGAAGAAACAAGATAGCTTTTCATGCTACATGGAGTACTTCTGAAGATTCGAATGTTTCAAGCTGAAGTAGAGGAGAAGGGATGATTTTCTTTTTGGAAAATAAGGCATCTTCAATAACTTCAAGTGAAGAAGAAGAAGAAAATGGGGTAAGCTCTTGGAGAAGAGATATTCTTGAAAGAAATTATATTGAAGTTATGAATTCATTGACTTCTTTAATGAGTATAAAAAATTAAATAAGGCTTGCAAAGAAAAATTTGAATTACTTCATTTTGTTATGAAAGAAAATAAAAAGAAAAAAAATAGGAAATAGAAATCAACATATATGTGATGAAAAGGCTTCCCTCATCTTTGAGAATGCTTCTTTTAAACATGATATTTTTGTTTTGAAAGAAAACATACAATTTTTTTAGCATGCTTTTTTATTCTTCACATGGTTATTGTTCTTCACATGTCTTCAATTTTGAAAAACCTAAGTACATATGCATGCATAAGCCATCAAATATTATTTGTTTTTATTGTTGTAAACCTAGACATAGTATGAAAGATTTTTTTAGAAGAAATATTATGCAAAAAAAAAAAATTTTAGATGGATTGTTAAGAATAAAAAATGCAATCTTCATTTAGTACTCAACCCAAGCTTTCCTGGGTTCTTAAGAGTATAACTTAGAAGACTAGAAGATAATGCCTCCAAAATAATCAGAGACTTTTTAGGATAAGTCTAGGACATTTAGAAAACTTAAATTTACGATTTATTGGTATGCTTTTAATTTAGAATTTAACCTTATACAATCAAAACTAAGAAGAAAATCAGAATCCACATCTTGAGTGTTATTCTATTAGAAAAGAATATAGAGTCTTTAATTTAGAATCTTATAAGATATAGATAATAATATATGTTGTGTTTGATGAGTCTATCCAACTACTTAGTGAGAAGCATTTTGAAGATGAAATAAAATTAGTAAAGAACTTCGATTTGAATAAGAATGAAGAAAAATTAGAAAATCTCGAAGTAGGAAAAGAAAAAGAACATAATTTACCTAGAGGATGGAAATTTGCAACCTCACATCCAAAGGATTTGATCATTAGGAGATGATTTAGTAATTGTTCAGATTTATGTTTTGGTAGCACACAAGTAAAAATGTGTAGAGAATTTGGAGATTTTATGACTGAGGAATTTGAAATGAGTATGATGAGTGAGCTATTTTTTTCTTAGGATTGTGAATAGGATAACTTTAAGGCTATGGTGTAGAACTCACACATATACTTATTAGAATTGATAAAACTAGGCATTAGCATTAGCCAAGAATTAAGTTCATCATTTTAGGACTAAGCACATAGATGTTAGATATCACTTTATCAAAGAACAAGTGGACAAAGGATTAGTAGAATTAGAGTATATTCCCACTAAGCTTGATTTGGTTGACTTTTTTACCAAGCCCTTACCATCGAAGCAATTTCAAACATTGATGGTACAATTAGGAATGTTAGATATTGCTTAGGGTTCACTACCTTTTGCTGGTGTCAAAGGGGTAGAATAGTTAGGAGTTAAGGGGAGCATCAAGATAAGGGGAGCATGTTAATTCTTAATTCCTACTTAAAATTTTTTTCTATTTTCTTTGTCACATTTTTTCATTTAAAACATTTATGTCTTGTCATCATCAAAAGGGGTAGATTGTTACACCCTTGTGTTTGGTGAGTCAAGCATAAATGTTTATTTCTCATATGGGCTTACTTTAAATGAAATTGTTAATATTCAATTAAGTTAAGCCATGAATTTTAAATTTCTAAACTAGTGGGCTTCAAGGCTCGTGGAGTCATGGTAAGCTTCAAGAAGATAGAAGAAAGCACTAAAATTTTCAAACTTAAAATTTCTCATTATTTTTCTAAATTTAATTGTCCAAATTTTGAGATGATGTGACACACTAGTAGTATTAATATTTAAAAATGTTATAAGTTTAATAACTATTGAATTTTGATTTTTTGGCCAAGTATTATCGAAGAAAAAAATATATATTGGTATTTTATTCTTTAAAATTACTTAGGAATTATTTTTCATGAATTTCTATTTATAGTTATTTAGGAGACTTGAAATACTATCATAATATAAAGTTATTTTGGTATAATTATTTTCAAAAGTTTGGTGCAAAAATTCTCACAAAATACTATAAAATGACTTTAGTCTTGGGATTTTTCATTGTAGCAAAGGGCTAGTTGACAAGACCTGACCATTTGCCCATCCAAGCTTTAGAGATTTAAAAAAATAAAATAAAATAAAAATTTTTCGATAGACCCAAAAGGGCAAGTGAAGTCCGAAGGAAAAGGAAGTAGGCCACTGGGAAAGCTAAAAAGAACACCACAAAATCAGCAAGCAGGGAAATCTTAACATAACAATGCGAAATCAAGTCAACCAAGACCATGTGATCAAATCTTTTTTGAGGAAGAGGAGGGCAATTCCCAAGAGGATCAAGAGACTCACAAACCAGATTCATTACAAAAAGTAATGGGAAGGTATTTTGGCAATATTGGACTTAATTCCCATCTAATTTTGAAAGAAGGTAGAATGGCATGCGGGATCTGACGGATTAGGTTATCAAGTTAAAATACTAGAAATACACAGTAAAACAACAAGCAAGGGAATCGAGCCTGAGCAAATACATGTTGGACAACCAACGTATGATCCAATGGCCTTGAACAAGGCCAGTTAGATCCACTGACTAGAATTGATCTCGAATGGTAAAATAAGGATTCAGTCAGAAACATCCATTTCAGGATCCAAATCAAATGGTCAGTACTGTGTTTGTTACCCAAATGGCTATTTCATTTTAGAGCCATTGGGAATGGATTTAGAGCTCAAATTTGAGTTCTATAAAAAGGGAAGGATGAAAAACTCATAGAGGTTACATTTGCTATGTTCTCAAAGCTTTCAAATCATAATTTTGTGTAATTTCAAGTGCATAAGATGCTTCCAAATTCACAAAGAGAAAGTGCCAAGAAGGAATCTAAAATTAGATGTTTTTGCTTCAACTACTTTCAATTTTTATTCCACCCTCTTTTCGATATTATGTGTGCTTCATATTTATTTTAAATTGTATTAAGTCTATATTTTGTTGCCAATTTTTGTATTTGTTTCCATGGGGTAAGGGCATCCCAACAATTATACAAAACCCCAGTGTTTGAGTTTAGCCTAGAAAAAACTCAAGTAGGTTAGGGATTAGTGGTTAGTAAAATCCCAAGTATGTTTGCAGTGAGCTGTACGAAAAATCTCGCATGTGTTGATTTTTGTTGTTTTTCCCAACCGGTTGGGGGTGGATGTTTGCTAGATTTTTAGTCGAAACACCTTAAAAAATCTATTTTGTATTATTTTTTAGTTTTTCTTGACTTGCTTAAAAGATTTAAATTTTAATTTAAACCAAAAATTGAAAAAAAAATATCAAAATTTTATTTACCAAATTTATCCCCATCTTGTGAGTTTACTTTAAGCACAAAGAACTTCAGATTGAATAAAAATGCCTAAAAAATGATGAATTCATCTATGAAAACGTAATTTTAAAATTATAGAAATGAATACTAAATTTGAAGGAGCACATCAAAATTACTGAAACTGTGTTTGTTCTTATGCACGAAGCCTAATTTAAGGATAATTTTGTCTCATAGTAATATAACCAATCAATATTGAGCATTTCAATAAATAACTTTAGTTATAAAAGAAAGATGCAATCAATTTATTAATTTTATTTAGTATACCATCCTTGATCATTGAATAATGTATGAGCAAAATTGTTGTTAAAATATTCTAAAATTCAAGAAAAGAAGATTTCTAAAAAATAAAAAATTATTATTAAATGGCACAGTGCACATTGAGATGTTTCTAACATTGTTTTATCTTTGCGAGACATTTATTGCCATAACTAAAAATAAAAAAATAAATAACTATAAATAAAAAAAAAATAATATTTTCAAATTATGTAAATATATATTAAAACTAAAAATATAATAAATTAAACTATTGTAATAAAAAAAAAATTATTGAGATATCAAGATCATAATATAGAAGGATTATTGTCACATTACAATATTATAGAAATTTAATAAGAAAATTTGAATAAATAAGAAATAGTTTTTTGAAAAGTTTTATTAAACTAGTATTAGTTGATAAAGTGTAGGGTACTCGATGGTCAAACCATGTAAGAATGAAAGGAAATCATAAAATATGTTACAATCTTAGTAAATAAAACATTTAAAAACATAAAGGTTAACATTTAATTTGATGGAGCTCATTGAGACTACTAAAATAATATTTTTTTTGCATCCGCCAAACCATGTGTGGAAGTTCCATAATTTACCAAAGTAAATGAGTATAAAAATATTAAATTATAAAAAGTAATATTTACCTTGTGTCCAAGAATGTTTGTCACATCTCAATCAAACCATACTTGGAATTCTTAAAATTTTTCAAATAAATAATAATATTTAATAACAAATTTTTATGTTAAAATAACGAAAAATATATATTAAAAGTGAAATGAGATAAATTGAAGTAATGTAATATAACCAAATCAAAGCGATGTGAATGACTCAATAGAGGAGATTTAGAGTAATAAAGTAATATAACAAAATAAAAGTGATAAATATGAAGAAATGAAATAAATTATATGAAAAAGTGGCATTCTTGGGATACTAAGGTAATCGAGCATAATATCTCACAATGTTAATTTAGGTATGAATATAAATGAATTGTAAGGATTGGCAAAAACATAAAAAAATAAACATTTGTTAATATAAAAATACAAATTTAGATAGGTAGAGCTCATCAAGGTGAGTTTAATGACCTTTATTTCTTCTTAATGAAGCCACATTTACAATTACAATTATTTACCAAAGTATAAAAATAGAAATAATTTAAAATTACTTTTTTTATATAATGTAAGAAGTATAATAATGTTGATAAAAGATAGATTGAAGCAAAGTAACACAATTAAATTAATGTAATGTAAAGGTCAAGTGCACAAATTAAGTTTCATAATAACTTACCCAAATTTTTTAAAAAAAATTATAGAAATAAGATGAACTGTATGAGAGAAATGTATTCCATGATACTAACAGGATTTATTACAAAATCCTAAATCATTAATTAAGGTAAAAATCAAAATGTCATAAGAGAACATGCTAATACCCTAGTTAACAAAATATTTAAAATAATAAAAATTAATTTTTAATTGATTTATTGTCATCGAGATTTGTCTGACATTCATTTTCTTATCTTAATAAAACTACATTCAAAATAACTTAGATTTACTAAATTTAAAAAAATTCAAAAACAATAATATAAATATTATCTTTATTTTAAGAAAAAATATATTAAAGTACAAATAAAATAAATTGAAGGAATGAAATTTGCCAAAATCAATGTTAAGCTGCACATGAGAGGAGAATTATAATTTAATAGTAAGATAATCAAATCAATGCTTTGAATTTGAAGAAAAATGATAAATTGAAAAGAGAAGTTAGATTCTAAAACAAAGGAGATTACATGTAACATCATTGATTATTGAATTAGTTATGAATAAAATATTAAGAAATATGTAAATGTGTATGAATTCAGATAAATCTCATCAGGATGAGCCATATGATATTTGTTTCAACTTGATTGGATTTTGTTTAAAATTCTGCAAATAACAAAAGTAAATAAGAATAAATTATTCTTTTAAAATTAAACAAGTAAATGATAAAGTAAAACTAAGGCAAATTAAAGCACTACACTATAACCAAATCAAAGTGATACATTAATCATTTGAGAAAAGACTTAGAAGTTTATAGCAATATAGCCAAATTAAAGAGAAAAACTTAAAAAGTAAGATAAATTGTATGATAAAATTACAATCAATGATTAATATAGAGAAGGAGCTTTTCAATGATGTTTAATTCAATTCCAAATCAAACTAGGCCATAAAGTATACAATAATAAAAGAAAATAAAATATTTAAAAATATAAAGAAGAATACTTAATTGTTTAGAGTTTGTCGAGATCTATCGAATTACATATCTTCCCTCATTAGCTCTTATTTGGAATTTCTATGAATTATCAAAGTAAATAATTGAAAATGAAATAAATTATTATTTTACTAATAAATGAAAATTATTTTAAGCAAAAATAAGATAAATTGATCTAATATAATATAGCAAAATTAAAGCATTATTACTGTCAAATTAATGAGAATTAAAAAGCCATAACAATTTATTCAAACAAAGGCAAAACATTTGGAAAATGAGATAAATTATATGAGAAAATTTCTTTTTGAGATACTAAGGAGTATTTAATTAAGAGAAACTAAAATATAAAAAAAAAAGAATATTTAATTAAAAAAAAACTCTTGAAGCAAGTCTCACTATGTTTCTTTGAACTTGATCAGACCTCATTCAAAATTGAAATGAATTGCCAATACAAATAAACATCAATAACAAATGGTTATTTTAAAATATATCAAATATATATAAAAGAAAAAAATGAGAAAAACTAAAGTAATGTATATCCAAATTAAAGCAATGCAATGGTCTTATGATATGAGATTATGTATTACAAAATAATATCACAAAATCAAAATAAAAAATTTAAGAAATTAGAAAATGACTTGTAAAAATTACATTATAAGACACTGAGGAGATTGATCGTAACATCTTTGATCATCAAATTATGTATGAGTTAAAATGACTTGTAAAACATGGTAAAATCTTAGAAAATATAATATTTAAAATTATTAAAATTAATATTATATTTGATTGTGCCATTGAGGATGAGTTTAATAATGCTTATTTCCTTTTGATTGAGACCTTATTTGGAACTAATATGAATTACCAAAATACGAAAACGTAAATAACTTGATCAAAATGTTATATGATTGGATAATAAGAGTTTTATAGTAACCTAGCCAAATCTAATTGAAGAAGGTTAACAAATGAGTTAAATTAAATGGGAAATTTTTGTACCAAGATACTAAGAAGATCATTTATTACATTCTTTATCATCAACAAAAGTATATATCAAAATACCAAGTAAAGCATGGAAAAACCCTAGAAAATTAAATATTTAAAATAATAAAATTGAATATATAATTTTCGTGAGGTCTTTCATAGGGCTCTGACAACACTTGTTTTGTCAAAATTAGACCCATTTGATATTGTTCAGAATTAACAAAGTGAAAAACAAGATGTAGTGAAAAATTATTATTTTAACATTAATTAAATATATACTAAAATTGAAACAAGATAAATCAAAATAATGTAACTAGACTGAATTATAGCAATGTAAATGTCAAATGATGGGAGAGTTAGATTTTTGGCAAACAAAACTAAATGAAAGTGAAACATTTGAAGAAATACATAAGTTGTATAGGATTGTTACTCTCCAAGATGCTAAAATGTTCGAATATGTCACCCTTAATCATAAAACAAAGTACAAATGAAAATGCCACTTAAATAATGTAAAACATTTACAAAATAAAATATTTTCAAAAATAAAAAAAAAATTAATTTCAATGTGCAAATAAGGCTACTTCAATGTTGTTTGTTTCATCTTGATCAGTCCTCATTTGAAAAAATAGTCAATTACAAAATGAAATAGTAACAAAATAACATATTATTTTAATGTTGTTAAAATTGATATTATAATAGAAACAAGATATATTAAAGCAATGCAACATGACCAAATCAAAGTGATTTAAAGGTCAGATGAAAGGAGATATAGAATTTTAGAGTAATATAAACGATTCAAAGAGTAAAATAAATTTGAATTTCCAAGTTTTTTAGAAATTTGAAAGTTCTAACTTTATTCCAAAGTACAAATTATTTATGCATAAAAATATTTTTAAAGCTCCATGTAAAAGCACACTTTTTTATGATATTTTAAATGATGGATCTATAAATAAGACAATTTTGCCACATTGAAGATAACTTTTTAAAAAGTGCTAGTTCTTACATGTGTAGGTAAGAAAGCTAGGGTCATACAAGTATGATAATAAGAAGAAAATATTCTAAGTTTAACAAGTAACATGAAATGAGTCGATGATTGTATACTATAATTAGCACAATGTATTTCCATAATAAAGCTTTGAGAAGCATTAAATACAGGGAATCTTTAGGTTTGATGTCATTTCATTATTTTTGAACAAAATTCAAGGTCATGCAGTTATGACAAATGTGGTTAGCAATTTGGAAAACATATTTAGCACATTATACAATACAATAATAGCTATAATACTAGTACAACATTTAAGATGGAATAAATCAAGTTTTTTTATAAGAGTTACAATTAATCCTTGCCATTGGAATTGAAGTGTACGAGATCTAAGAAATGGAAACAACTTGGATAGAGATGGTAAAGGGAAAATAAATAAAGGAGAAACAGAAACACTAGAATGCATGTTTCATTAACAAAAAGATAAGTTGATATGAGATAACTATTCTAACAATATATCCAATGATTTAATAATTAATGTTTTAGCTATATAAGGTCTTAAGAAGTATTAAGGCTAGAAATATTATCACCTTCTCACATTGAGCACTTCTAAGATCACATACTTGAAAAAATGCTAAAAAAAAGAAGTTAACTTCAAGGAAGGAAAATTGAGGCCATGTGCTTGCTTCATGAAGAAGATAATACTCCTATTTTGCATAGGCTTTTGCTTTGCTTCTAGGGTAGGAAACCTTTGGTTTAGTATAAAAACGTTGAAGCAAATTCCAATAATAAAAACTAGGTAAATATCGACGAAGTATGTAAATAGAATTTTGACTGGCATCTATTACTCTTTCACTTTAAAGCTAAGATTTTAAATGTTGAACTTTGCCTATCTTGACGAAAATAGAGTCATCATATTTCCATTTGATAGTAAAATGCATGTTCATGTTTGATATAAATTGCCTTCTTTAATTAAGCAAGAATTTTATAAATTTCTCAAATTAGAAATTATTTATCATGTTTGATTAAAACTCTTCGATAAATTGTCAAATTATTTCGCAATGTAGAAGTTCTCGTCATAATATAAATAATGATACTGTTTTCTATACATGCTTAACTAACAACATTTAATTGTTGCTATATTTCATGTTAGAATGCAAAGGAACTATGTGGTTAAAACTTGCTATGTTAATATGTGCTATTTCGTTGCATAGCATGAGGAAATCAAAATCTTAAATTTATGTGATTCATGATGTAACTATTTTGGAGGTTAAATTAAGCTTTTTATCATGTGAATTTCCAAAAAGAACTGAGGTTTAATGAATATGAAAGGGGACCTTAATTACTCAGGAGACTAAAATTTTTTGGGATAACAATTTCCATAAATAAATTAGGTTTCCACTGAAATGCTATCATGTTAATCATATTTCTTTTTTTACAACTACGAGTACTTCTTATAATTAACTAAAGTAAATTGATATTATGGTTTTGAATTCAATATGAAATTTATTCTGGAAAGATTTCTTGAAAGTCTCTGCTAAAATCTTTCGATTAAGCTCTACTATAAGTGAATCCTGAGTACATACATGTACTCTCATGTTCAAAATTTTAAATTCGTGGTATTTTTTTAATTTGAAATATTGAATAATCCTATAATACAATGAAATATTAGTGTTTTATGTTACATTAACATTAACCATCAACATGAAGATATGATTTGGTCTTTTGTTTTGAATGCTGCTATTGTAAGCCTTGTGATTATGCTAATTATGCCAAAAATAAGCGATGACCATGAAAAGATTTGCATTAAAGAGCTGAAGGGGCTTTGGTGGACAATAAAAGAAGTCTAAATTTTGACCTTTTTTGGTTCATTAAAGATGGAATTATGCATTAAAAATTTAGAAGTCTAACTAGCACATTTTATCAACCCAAATTAAGTCTAAAGGCTTATTGCAATTACCCAAATGAATTGAAGGATTGGGGTTAGATTGTGAGAGATTTAAAATTTAATTGCATTAGGTTTGAATTCTCAATGTTGTTTACTAAAAGTTGACTATCTCAAATTTTGAATTTAAATTCCTAAGGATTGAAATTTGAATCTTTACTAATGTTAAGCACCTATTTATTACTAATAGAGCATTAAAGGATATTTTCACTTGAAAAAGCCTTGGATGATGTTAAGGATTGTGTAATATGTAAGCATAAATTAAGATAAAAAAAGTCTTTTTGACTACAACATTTGCATAATGAAACATAAAAGATAAAAATTGTAATAAGACTATGGATATCAAGTAGATGGTGAGATAATGAGACCACCTAGTTTATTGCTTTGATTTAATGAAGCTCCTGATTTGGTGACAAATATGGGATACTTGAAATAGTGAGGTCAAGGTTAGCATTAGAAGTGTTGTTAAGAGGGCACAAGAAGGCTCATTGTTTTATTTGATTTGGCTAAACCCTAATGTAGTTTGGATTGTTTGGTAAAATCTTAAGTAGCACAAAATTAGGCCCTTAAACCATCAATGCCCTAGAGGGTAATCTGGATGCCATATGGATTCTGAGAGGCCTTTGTAATGGGTGTGGCAGCTAACATTTAGTTATTACACATAAGAGCTATTAGTACAACTTATATTAATTAAGGATTAAAAGTAAAGAGATTAACTTTAAGTAATTTTGTAAAAAACTTTTAGATTAAGTGATTGCTAAGTTTATTGTCTATATAGTTTAGAAGATTTGTTGGAAAGTCTAAGTTAAGCTAGGTAGGTATAAGGGTTTTGCAAAAATGTTGGATGATCTGTATTGGTGATTAAAGTTTTAAGGAATGCCCTAAGGATTTCTTAAATCACAGATTAGGGTTATAGGAGATATCTAATGAACCATCTGATAAAGGACGATGAAGTAATATGGAATTGTGTTACTTGATAAGAAAGTCTACTTTTTCTATGGCATAGGTTATCATGAAATAAAACCTAGATGATAACATACCAATAAAAGTTTAGTTAGAGATATTAGATGGTAAGACTCTTACTACATTACAAACATTGGTATCAAATAATAGAAAGTGCCTTGAAATTTTTTTGTTTCATTGAGTCATACACAACTGGTAACATGAATGGTAGAGCAATTTTGATGGGCATGTAGATCATTTGCTTAGTATATTATGGTAACTGAGATCCACTAAACAATATGACATTAGAAGAGACCATAGTTCAAGTCACCTAGTAAAGTTTTATATGGTTATTTAGGACACCTAAAGACCCATAGGGCAACCCTCATTTATTGGACTTTGTATAATGAAGTGCAGAAATTTGTGATGATGTTGTAGCCTAGAATATTTACTTAGTATATCATTGTTATGGAGGGAATGCCAAATAATTAGTAGATCATTAAGCATCCATTATGCATTTGATCAGCATGATCAATTCAGATGTCTTTTATGATATCATTGGCTATACTAATGACTTTATTCTATTAGATAAGTTATTAAATTACCATATTATTATTTTTTTAGAAGAAAACTTAAGGATTTCATATGAAGAATGGCTCACTATTCTCCTTTATATCATTTATAGGTGCAAAAAAAAAGAAGCTAACATGTGAGTTAAAAAGGGGGTTGTTCGATCAACACTATAAAGGATATTCATTAGTTTGTATTTATGTTGTTATAATTTTTTTATTCTAACATGGAATTATCGTTTATATTCGTTGGATTTAGAATCTTTAGGACTATTGCAAACTATGAAGTTTTTATTTTAAATCTAATGTGTTAAAATGACACTTTTAGAAAGCTTATGGATCATGTAATGATTTATTTGTTAACATGGATTTGTATTGATATGCTTTATCATAAGTTAGAAGGTTTTTATCATTCCATAAACGAGCAAGTACATATTGGCTAGTTACTTAAGGTTTGTATTGATATGCTTTATCATAAGTTCTTTAGTTAACTTGGCATGACTAGTTGGTCTAGCAATATGGTTTAACATGGGTGATAGACGCAAGAATAATGATTAGATTGGAAGATACTGACTCTATAACTTAATGTCATAGCGAAGGAGTGAAAGTCTACTAGCAAAATATATTGATCGTTGCATAATTCTTGTTGTTCACAAAGACGAAGAAAAATATGTTGTTACAAATGTTATGCCTCAAGTCCTTTATATCAACAAAAATTTCATAATTTTTCATTATCAATTTTCATCCTTAATTTTTGAAAAAAATTCTAATCATCTCTTATTACAAAAATTGAATAACGAAAATTATTTATTTAAAAATGAGAATGATAATAACAATGATAACGATATTATGACTTAATATTGAAGCTTTTTAGATTCTATAATATTTCCTTATGTACTTCTTAACAATATCCTAGAAGGTAACTAGCAAGCCTTAAAAAAGTCATAATCAATGCCATAGGATGTCCAGTTGTCACAAATAAATTTACACTCCCTATTAGAATGAGAGATACTCAACACCACTTTTGTACTATTATCTCGTCACATGATCTAATAATTAACAATCTAGGCTCTACTAATTAAATGGACCACCTTGTAGGGCTTTAAGAATTATCATCTACCACGTGCCACTATAATAAGTACTCTAGAAAATAAAAAATCTCTAGTCACATCCTTTTGTGGCACACTACCAACAAGGAATTAAAAATCTCTAGTGATAGTCCAACCATTTGGTATATATTTGTCTAGTCTCACTCTAGCTTCAGAGGACATCATTAGGGGTGCACAACATCATAGTCTATGTCATCTTCAATAGACAATCTTAATTAACATCAAGATTGTTTTTCATGCATTTAACTAAGGATGCCTAATCCAAATATATCATCTATGATTTCTTCAAATCCTTAATCATTAGTTAATTATTTATGCCTCTTATAAATCTACTTTACCAATTAGTTAACTTAAAGCTATTAAGGACTAATATACCTATTTGGGTATCTTCTCAATAAAAATTTAATGTACTTTTGTTAGTTTATAGATTCTTAGCTTGAACCATTTCAATCATAATTCTTCCTCTTTAACCATGATTTACATTAATTTCAGTACTAGCCTTCTCTCTCCTGATAAAATAACTAGAGTTACCCATCTTTTTCAATAACATATCTTGAGTTCCCTACAACTCAAAAACCATTTTTTGGGGTGTTAATACATGGCTTAATGCCTTAATTATTTACTTCTTATCATGTTAACATCAATAAGACTTGATAAAGTTTTAGCAAAATTCTAGGTCATCATAAGTCCAATGGTGTAGGTTAGCATAACTCTTAATGCTAAAATAGTCATCTTAATGATCTTATTTAGGCTTAACTGACAGGATCATCAATTGATGTCCTCATTTAGCATCTGCTAAGGGCTCAACAAAAAGTTTGATTCAAGCAAAACCTTAATCCTTTGAAATGTTTCCTACAAAATTTTCTATTATTTAAGACATTATCTAAGGATCTTTTCAGTCTAAATTTAATTTCATCAATGCCATGTATTTTTTGTTCTCAAACATAAATTAGGTTCGAATTTCATACATCTAAGGAATTTAAACTTTAATTCTAATATATTTAAATTTCAAATCTAGGAGATACAAATTTGTGATTTAAAACTTTTGAATTTTAAATGTAAAATATTAGAACTTCTAATTTCTTTGTCATCGTCAATCCTATAATTTTACAAGTGTAATCTAAGCCAACTAAGAATTTTAGTGAGGTTAAGTTCAACTCAAGTTTTATATTATTCCTCAAGAAACCAAAAAGTTTTATTTTCTTAAAATCAAGACCTAATCTTTCCTTGGCCTTCTCTTGTGGTCAATTGAAGCACCATATATCCTCCCAAAAGAAACCCTATGAACTCACTTACCTTGGGAGCCATCTATGATGATGTTGTAAGCATTTTCTTGCATTTCGTATCCATTTTAGAGTCTTTTAATCAACTCTAGTGAAAAAGGTGAGTCATTCATTCCCATGTTTTTTGCAAAATTCATTCTATGGTTTTGTTTTGTTTGGAGGAAATCTTACTCAAGTCATAATAATAACTTATGCTTGAGGAGAACATTACCTCAGTCTTCATACTAGGATTTATTAAGATTTCTTACTTGGTTTTCTTATCAAATTGAAATTATTTGCAGCCATATTCTTCACGTTGTGAACAAATTTGAAAACTTCCAGTATATATCTATTACGTATTCATCATAATAGATATAGCAAAATATATGTCAACCAAAAATCTTGTATTAAATAAGGAAATCTTTGCAAAATTGTAAAAGAACATTCATGGCTAGCTTTTTTTTCAAACATCAACCAAAAGATGACAACAAACCTTATCCTTATCATAAACATTTTAATTGGCATGGCAAGAAATATAAATTTTTTTAAGAGATTTTTAACATTCCATATAACTTGATTCTTTGAACTAAAGCAAGAGATTAGCATGTGATTTTAAAAATAAAAATTGAGCAATATATAATATTCCTTAAACCTGAGAACCTTTAACGTCAAAAATGTTGTGTATTCTTCATATTCTTGCTGCACCTAAGACTATAACATATAATGCTTTTTGATGGACAAGAAATAAATATCATTGTAGTCTTCTCGATGAGATCTATCAATTTAAATATTCATTTTTTATATTTTTAAATATTTTTTCTTTGGGTTTTTCCTGACTTATATGATATCTCGACGCATTCCTATTTTGATGTTTGATGATGATACATTGAATCACTTCAGTATCTAAGATTATTACTTTTAGTTAAAATTAATATTATTTTTATCAAAATTTTTCTTTGATTATTTTAAATTACAGTATAACTCTAAATGTCGTCTCTTGTAACCATTATATTATTTTTATTTATTATGTTATATTGCATCAATTTATCTCACTTTAGCTTTGGCATATATTTTTACTTCATATAAAAATAATGTTTATTATTACTTATTTCTTTTTACTTTGGTAATTCATAATAATTTTAAACGACATCCAATTTAGGTAATACAAATATTATTAGACTCGCCTTGAGTAGCTCTATCTAATTAAATATTTATTTTACATAGTTTTTGTATGTTGCACGAGACACATTAATTTGTGATTAATTTAATGTTTAACAATTTCATACTCCTTCAAAATGAAACAAAAATCATTACAATAGTTTATACAAACTCTATCAAAATAAATATTTATTATTATATTTTAAAATATTTTACTGTAAAGGGATTTGATATTTTTAATGAGACATTTTAATTTTGTGCCTGATTTAAAAATTAAGGATGTTACAATAGAACTCATTAATATCTTGAAAAGTAATATTCCCACATAATTTATCACATTTATTCAAATATTTTGCTTTGATTATGATTTACTACAATGAAATTCTTATTCTATAGTTGTGGGTCATTCAAATCATTTTGATTTAGTTATATAACTTTACATCACTGTATCCCTTTTCAAATTTATTATTTGTTAACTTGTTATGAAAATAATAATTTATTATTATTTATAATCATATATTTTTGTAATTCAGGGTATTTTCAAATGTAGTTTGTTTGAATGAAAGAAATATCGTCGGACTAATCTTGATTACCTCTATCTAATTAATTATTAATTTCATTAGTTTTAAGCATTATTTTTGGCACAAATGTTGAGACATTTATATTTATTAATCATTTGATAATAAAAGATGTTATACTTGATCTCATTGTCGTCTTTGAATATAAGTTTCTACTACAACTTATTTTATTTCATCAAATTTTTTGTTTTTATTTTGTTGTCACATTGTGTAGCTCTAATTTTGGTTTCATGTAATATTTATATCACCTTAATTTAATTATATTATATTTCTTTTATTTTCCTTATTTTATACTTTTATATAATTATTTAATATTAAGATAATAATTTTCTATTAGTCACAAATATTTTATTTGATAATTTCTATTAACTTTAAATATGGTCCACGTGTGATGAAACAAATTTCATTGGGCCAATTTCGATGAGCTCTACGTAATTAACTAATTTAAATTTTTAAATTTCATTTTAGAATTTTGGTATATTTTATTATATATTTTAATTGATATCTGGCTTAATAATTGACAATGATACACTCGAAATACTTAGTACCACAAAAAGCAACTTTCCTAAATAATTTATCTCATTTGATCATATTTTTTTATTTGGTACTATTCCAATGAAATTCTAATTTAAGTCATGTGAGACATTTACATCTCTTTTATTTTGTTAGATTATACTCCTTCAATTTATTCATTTCTACTTTAGTTCTTTTATCAAATATTAAAAATATTAAATTATTATTATTTATGTTTTTTTCATTCATAATTAATAAGAATTCAGAATTATATTTGATTAAGATGAAACAAATGTCGTAGTTCTTGTGTCAATTAGCTGAATAATATAAAATATTCAATATATATATCAAAATAATTTATTTCTTAGGGTTCATTACAGTTTGTGAGAGATTTTTATTTGTTCATAATTTAACGATAAAGGCACATTTCATTTCCATAGTTCCTTGGAATACATTTTTCCTATAGAATTTATCTCTTTCTATAAATTTTTTATTGCATTTGGTCATACTACAATGAAATTGTATTTATCCTCTCTTGTCCTTGGTTTCGATTTGTCATATTTCATTACTTCACTTTATCTCATTTCAACTTTATTTTATATTTCCATAATTTACCTTGTTTTACCTTTCATATATATTTACATAATATTAAAATAAATATTTATTGTTATTTTTTTTATTTACTATAGTAATTTGTACTAATTCTAAAGGAGGTCTAGTCGACATGAAATGAATATTGTTGGACTCATCTTGATGAGAATTATACAATTAAAAATAGAATTTTATATTTTTAAATATTTGTTTTTCATTTTTTACATGTTGATGAGTGTTTTTTATTAATTTTTGATTTGATGATCGATAGTGTTATATTCATTCTCTTTAATATTATTGACTAGAGTGTTCTGGTATAATTTTTCTCATTTCTTCAAATTTTTCATTTTGACTGAGTTATATATTTATAAAACTCTACTTGTCCTTTAGTAATGCCTTTATATCACTTTAATTTTTTCTATTATGTTGCCTTAATTTTTCTCATTTTAGATTTATAATATATTTAATTAAAATAAAAATATTTTTTGTTATTTATACTTTTTTAATTTTGTAATTCATAGTAATTTAAAATTAGGTCTGATCGACACAAAGTAGTTATTGTTGAACTCATTATATTGAGCCCTATATTAATAAATAGAATTTTTATTTATTTTTAAATAATTTGTTTCTAGAATTTTAGTCTTCTTCACGACATTTTGATTTGTAAATGACTTGATGATCAAAGAGATTACATTGCAACTCCTCATCATCTTAGAATGAAACCCTCTTATATAATTTATCTAATTTCTTCAAATTTTTTTATTTTATTTGGTTATATTCTCTTTGAACTCTAATTCTCCTCTCTTGTGACCTTTACATCACTCTTATTTTGTTATATTTTATTTTTTCCACTTATCTCGTTGTAGCTTTAATATATAATTCCTTTATTTCAAAATAATAATTTGTTGTTTATTTTAGTTATTTATTTTTGTGATTCATAGTAATTCAAAAACTATGTCCAATTATGATAAAAAGTTATTAGACTCATCTAGATGATTTTAGTCCAATTAAACATGCTATTTCATCTTTTAAATAGTTTACTTTTGTTTCTTTTGGCATATTTTACAAGATATTTTGATTCATTAGTATATTGCAAGTGAAGAAGTTACACTTAATCACTCTAATACATTGGAATGCAATTTTGTATAAAAATTTATTTAATTTTTTTGAAAAGATTTAATTTCACTTGGTTATACCATTATGAAGCTCTAATTTTGCTCTTTTATCTCATTTACATCACTTTGATTTTTTATGTATATCAATGCTTCAATTTATCTTATTTCAACTTTAATATATATTTACTTAATTTTAAAATAATAGTTTATTATTTATTATGCTTATTTTCTTTGGTAATTCATTATTATTTAAAATGAGGTTCAATGATCACAAATTAAATATTGCTTGATTAGACTACATTCTCTCTATCCATAAATATTCATCTTTACATTTTTTAAATAATTGTTTTATTATTTTAGCACATTTAATGAGATATTTCCTTAGTACTTACTTTGATGATCAAGCTTGTTACACTTCATCTTCTTTGAACCTTAGAATGAAACTTTCGTGTATAATTGTTCTCATTTCATCAAATATTTCTCTTCGATTTTCTTACATTACTTTGAAATTGTAGTTCTCATTTAGGGTTACCTTCACATCAATTTGATTTGCATAAATTATGTTGCTTTAATTTATTTCTATTAACAATTAATTGATATTTTAGTATTAAAATAATAATTTATTATTATTTTTAATTTTTTTTTTCATGATTTATAGTATGTCCTAACAAGTTCCTCTCATGAAAAATTATTGTCAACAGACAATCTTGATAACCATTATTTATTTAATATAGAATTTTCTTACAAATGATGAAAACTTTTCTTCTCATACATTGTTTAATGATAGATGATATCATATTTACCCTTTTAAGGTTGTTGTAATGCAACTTTTCTTTATGATTTGTCATTTATTCAAGTGTTTCTTTTTATTTAGTTATGTTATTATGAGACTCTAATTGTTTTATGATATGATATTTATATATCTTTGTTTTGGTTATGTTATATTACTTGAACTTAGCACATTTTAAAATTATTATAAATTTACTTACTATCAAAAGAAAAATTTAACAATTTTATGCTTATTCAAATCCATAATTAATAATAATTTCTAATGAGGTCCTATCGAGAAGAACAAATATCTTTGGACTCACCATGATGGGCTTAAAATATTTAGAATACATTTTTATTTTTTTAAATATTTAATTTTCTTTAGAAATTTTGTATATTTTATAAGACTATTTATCTTATTTGGTTAAATTTTTTTCTTTAGTTTTGTTATATTACTATTTATCTCCAAATCTCTTTTCATATGGCCTTTTATGTATTTCTTTTGATTATCTAAGATTGCTTAAATTAATCTTATATATATATGTGTGTGTGTGTGTGAGTGTGTGTGTGTGTGTGTGTGTGTGTGTGTGTGTTTATGTGTGTGTGAGTGTGTCGGTGTGCTTGTGTTTAAGTTGAAATAAAGATAATTTCAAGAAATGAAAAACAACCAAATCAAAATGATGCTAAACTCTAACAAGAGAAGAATTTGACATATATATATATATGTTTAATATTTATAAAAATAATTTATAGCTAATTATGTTTTTTAAACTTTAATAATTACTAATAATTTCAAATGAAGGTCGATTGAGAAGAACTGAAGTCTTTGCACTCATCAAATGAACATTATCAAATTAAGTACTTTTTTTTATATTTTTAATTTTATTTTCTATTATTTTAGTATGTTTTATGAGATGTTTTTTATTTCAACCTTATTTGACTATTAAAGATTTTGCATGCAGTCTCCTCATTATCTTGCAATGAAACATTTTTGTATAATCTATCTCATTTAACCAAATGTTTTATATTGATTTGGTTATATTATTATATAACTCTAAATTTTCTTCCATTTGATCTTTATGTCACTTTGAGTTTTTTTATTATATTTATAAAATTTTTTAATTTCTACTTTAATATATATTTTCTATTGCTAAAATAACAATTTATTATTATATATGCTAATTTAACTATATAATTTGTAATAATTCCAAAAGGAGTCAAATAAATGTAAGACAAATAACATTGAACTTGTCTTGATGAGCCTTATCTAATTAAATACATTTTTATATTTTAATTTTTTTTTTTATTTTGTTGTGTTTTGTCATGTTTTGTTGGACATTTCTATTCATATCTTATTTGATTTTTTTTGAAGTTACACATTATCTTCCTAGCATCTTGTAATGCAACTTTCATATATAATTCATCTCATTTTTAAAATTTTTTTCTTTGCTTTTGTTTTAGTCCTATTGAACTCTAATTCTCTTCTCATGTGATATTCTCATTACTTTTATTTGTTTTAACTATATTTTACAATTTATCTTATTTTAGCTTTATTATATATTGATTTAATATTATAGTAATAGTTTATTTTATATATTCCTATTTGTTTTTTTAACTCATAGAAATTCTAATCTATGTCCAACTTAGAAGAAATAAATGGTGTTGGACTGGTCTTGACAAGCTCAATCTAAATAAATGTACATTTTTATTATTTAAAATAATTTATTGAAGTATTTTAGTAAGTTGTACAAGATATTTTGATTTATTCCCAATTTGATAATTGTGGATGATGCACTTGATCTCTTCAGTACCATGGAAAGAAACACTCACATAATTTATCTCATTTCTTCAAATATTTTACTTTCAATGGATTATATTACTATGATTATATTATGAACTCCATCTAATCACACAATCTTTTTGATATATTTTTTAATATTTTATATATCAGAGAGTTGGTTTTCTTTATGAGTCGTTTACATGCATAGAGCATTTGACAAATCTACTATGATACACTCAATCTCTTTTGTTTCTTCTAATTTTGCTTTTCCATATAATTAAACACGTTATTTGAAATTATTTACTTTCATTTACTTATATTATTATGAAACTCTAATTCTCTAATCATTGATCTTCACCATGCTTTCATTTAGTTATATTACATTGGTTTACTATTTCTAATTTTAGATTTAATATATACTTATTTAGTATAAAAAAATTATAATTATTTACATTAACTTGTATTTGTAAGGCAAACAAAGCATCTACTAAGATGAGAGTGCATTTGTTTGTAATGAGTAGGGTATTTTGTCCTTGAGTAGTTCACCTCTAAATGTAAATTCTTTCTTCATAAATTCTCAAAAGTTGTTAGCAAGTTTCAAAGGAAGATCAATATTGGAAGAGGGAGGCAAGTTATAGGCAAACGATGAGAATTGAGAGCCTAAATCTATCAAAGAAAAAATTGGAACTATCTTCCTTTGATACATCACCCTTTCATGCTAAGGAACAAATTCTTCATTCACCTGCAAGATATGTTTTTAGATACTACTATACAATTACAGCTCACCTTTGCTTAATGGGGGTTTTGGAACATGACCTCCATCTCTAAAAGAAACTTCTTACTTGATCTTTTTCGCATTGCCAACTTTTTTTACACCATAGTTTGTGGTGCATCTCAAAAGACATGAAAAATCTACCTCCAAGTTTAACATATGACTTTCATATCCTCGAGTTCAATCGTTTAACTAGTGTCCAACTCCAAAGCTCACCTGAATGTTGCCTTTAGGGAATATTGATTGGGTTTAACAAGAGAGACCTAGGGTCCTATTGGTGGCAATTAGTCTTCTTGTTTGGAGTGTAACAAAGTCCCCTGTCCACATCGACTTTTAGGGCTTCAACAAAGCATGCCCCAAGGATGACTTACATACACCCCATGAATTTTGTTAATGTAATATACATAATAATCAAGAGTCAAAATTTACAAATCGAAAAGAGGATACTTGACTGACTTTTCTTAGAATTTAGGTAGATGAGGGAGAAAGTTTCTACTGGTGGAGCTTATGCCAAATACCTTTCACTCAAAGAAAACAAGTTTCATGATAGAGAGTTAAAGGATACTATCAACTTCTTAGGTGTTACGTTCTAAACTCATTTATATGAGGGAATGACATTTATTTGAGTACACATAAGGGGACAAGGAAAACATTAAAATTCTTTCTCTTTATTCTTTAAAATCTAAGCATATTCATCTAAAGGACCATGTAGCATTCGAATTGATTTCTAAAATTTCTTTTTATGCTTTAGCTGGAGCCATCTTTTTGGATCATGTCACTGTGTAGTGCCCAGAACTTGTGCCCTATATCTAAAAATATTTTATGATTATTTATTTTTATTACTTTAGTTAATGGAACTAATTCCAAGTTATAATAAGTTGAGAAAAGGACAATGTTCTTGGACCCATCTTCAGGAGCAATATCCAATGAAATGTTCAATTTTATATATTTAAATATTTTACTTTTCTAGTGATTTTGTAGGGTTAACATGACATTTTTATTTTTAACCCATTTGATAATCAAGGATATTACATTAAATCCGTTAACTATGTAGGAAAGAAATGTTTTCAAACAAATTCTCAAAATGTTTTACTTTGATTTTTTTTATAACACAATGAAACTCTAAATCTTCTCTTGTGTGCTCTATAACTCATTTATTTGATTTGCATTTATTATATTTCATTAATTTATGTCATTTAATTTTTATTATTTATTTACTTAACATTATAGTAATAATTACTATGATTTATGCTTATTTAATTTCATAATTCTTAGTAAGTGAAAATGAGGTCTAATCATGACTAAACAAATATCATTAGACTTATCTTGATTAACTATTTCTAGTTAAATATTCATTGTTTTAAATTTTTTTAACATCTTTGCGTATTTTATGAGATATTATAATGATACCTAGTGTTACAATTGAGAACGATAAAATCAATTTTCTTAGTGCCTTGGAATACAACTTTCTTCTAATTTAATTTCATTTCATTAAGTTTTTTGTTTTAATTTCAATATATTTCTATGAAAGTCTAAATCTCTTATCATATGACATTTAAATCACTTTGCTTTACCTATGTTAAAAGGATTCAATTTATATCATTTTTACATTACCATATATATTTACTAAATTTTAAAATTATAATTCTATTATTTTTAAAAAATTCTTGAATATTTTTTAATTTTGTAGTTAAAATTGAAGTCTAGCTTAGATGAAACAAATATCCTTAGACTTGTCTCATTAGGATCTACCCAGTTATTTTCCAAAAGTTAATGAATTAATTTTGGCATGTTTTTATTTTGATTCAATGTTTTGAATTGGCTACATTAAAGTGTTTACATGTTTCTTATTTTAGCTTTAATATATATATTTTTTATTATTAAAATAATAATTCATTGTTATTTATGCTTAGTTATTTTGGAAATTTGTAGAAATTCCAAGCCAAAAAATATCAAGACAAAATGAGTATTATTGAAGTCATCTTTATGAGATTTATCCAATTATATATATGTTCTTATTATCAAAAATTTATTTTAAAAGGTTTTGGTGCATTTTATGAGACATTTCTTTTCTATCATATTTGACGATTAAGAATGTTATCCTTGATTTCTTTAATAACTTTTAATGTAACTTTAGAGAATAATTTCTCTCAATTTCAAAATTTTCTTTTCTTTAATTCTATTATATTACTATCTAATTAAAATTCTTTTAATGTGTGTTTGACACATATCTTTGCTTTTTTGATAAGAAATTGCCTCGATTTTTCTCATTTTATCATTATTATATATTTACTTAATATTGAAAGTTTAATTTATTATTATTTATGCTTATTTACTTTAGCAATTCATAGTTATTCAAAACGAGGTCAAATCAAGACAAAATAAACATCCTTGTACCTCACTTTTAATGTTTTACAAGTTATTTCAAAATTTTCTTGATTTAATAATGTTTAAGGATGTTCAACTTGTGTCCATACTATTAGGAATGAATTTTTTTTGTATAATTTACCTTAGATCTTAAAAATTTTTTGTATTAATTTTTACATTTTTAAATATATTATTTTTATGGTTTTGGGGTTCTTTAGAAGGCATTTTAGTTGTTTCATAATTTGTTGATTGAGAATGTTACACTATTTCACAAAAGTTTCTTAGAATACTACTTTCCTATATAATTTATTTTATTTCTTCAAATTTTCATACTTTGATGTTGTTATGTTGCCTTTCTTTAATTAGTCACCTTAAAACTATGATATATATTTTCTTAACATGAAAATTAAAAATTTAACTTGACTTCTTTTTTATTTCCTTTGGTAGTTTGTAGTAATTCTAAACGAGGTTCGATCATGACAGAATTAATGCCTCTAAACTTGTCTCCACGAACTCTATAAAATGAAATATTAATTTTTGTAATTTTAAATATTTTTTTAATCTTTAATATATTTTTCAAGGAATTTTCAATTTCATTAGATTTATTGTCCAAGGTTGCTGCACTAAATCTTCATGGTATCTAGAAATGTAAATTTTCGTATAATTTATCTCCTTTCTTGAATTTCTTTGTTTCACATTTATTTCTTAAATTCATTATTTTCTTAGGTCATGGCATGGTTCATGCGAAATTTGAGTTATGCATAATTTGATGAACAAGAATGTTACACTTGATCTTTATAGTACGTTGAAATACTAATTTTTTTGTAAATTTTGACTTATTTTCTTCAAAGTATTTACTTTGATTTATTATATTCTAATAAAACACTAATTCACTTCTCATGTGACTTTTGAATAACTTTTATTTATTTATATTACATTTCTTTAATTTAACTTATTATAGCTATGTTATATATTAACTTAATACTAAAATAATAATTTATTATTATTTATTTTATTTACTTCAAAAACTAATAGAAATTCTAAATTGAGTTTGATCAGAATGAAACACATGTCATTGGATTGGTCTTAACAAATTTTAACCTATGAAGTATTAATTTATATTGTTTTAAAAATTATTTTCTCAATTTTTTGTATATTTTCCTTGCCTTTGCAAAATTCACTAGAATTTATATTTGAAGATGTTACGCTCAATCCCCTTATTATACAAAATGCAACTATTTTTCACAACATATCTCATGTTTTCAATTTTTCAATTGTTTTTGTTATATTATCATGCAACTCAAACTAGTGTAGCCTTTACAATGCTTTCTATTCATTACATAACATTTCTTAATTTTTTTTCATTTTAGCTTCGCTAACTATTCACTTAATATTAAAATAATAATTTATAATTTATTTCATAGATTTATTTTGGTAATGTGCAATAATCCAATATAAGGTCTTATTGAGATGAAGCAAATGTTATTAGAGTATTCTAAATTAGCCCTATCTATTTAATTTTTTTTAATTTTAAAAATATTTTATTTCTAATAAGTTGACATGTTTTGTTATATACTTTAACTAATAGCTAATTTGAGAATTTTTCATAAAAAATGATTAGATACTTTTACTATAAATTTCTAGAACAATTTATCTCATCTTTTTAAATTTTTTGCATTGATTTTCTTCCATTACTTTGTAATTATAATCTTTTATCATTTAACTGTTAAATCTCTTTGATTTCCTTATATTACAAAATTTAAATTTTTCTAATTTAAACATTTATATATATTTTCTTAACATTTCAAAAATAATTTAGTTCTACTTGTGCTTATATACATTAATAATTCATAATTTTTCCAAATGCAATAAACTGGAGATGAAAGAAATATCTTAGAACTTGTGTCAATGAACTCTTCCTTTTAAAATTTTTTTTTGAAAATTTTAAATATTTTACAAATGAATGTTTTCCCACATCATTCAAGACATTTTTATTCGTACATGATTTCATGATTTTCTATGTTATTCTTTTTCTACTTTTTATAATGGTGTGCCATTATGCTATACTTTTTATCTAACTTCATTAGATTTTTTCCTTTCATATTTTTACATTACTTTGAAACTATAAATCTCCACAAGTATGATCTTTATATTGCTTCAATTTAATTATATTGTATTTCTTTAATTTTTCTTATTTTGACTTTAACATTTATTTACTTAAAATTAATACAATTTTTTTTATTATTTTGGTTTATTTAATTTGTAAATTGGTAGTAATTTCAAATGAGATCTAATCAAGTGAAAACAAACATCGTTATACTCTTCTTGAAAAGTACTATCCAATTAAATATTAAATTTTATATTTTCAAAATAGTTTTTTATAGTTTGACATGAATGACATTACATTCAAAGTGTACATAAGTTGATGCTCGAGGATGTCATGCTCAATCTACTTCTTTTTGTTGAATGTGGCTTTTGAGTATACTTTTTATCATTTAATAGAATATTTCTCTTTGATTTAGTTATATTACTATCAAACCTTAATTCTTTGCCTGTCTGATCTTTACATTGCCTTTTTCTATTATAATATACTGCTTCAATTGATCTCTTCTAAAATTTTATATATAATTAATTAATATTAGAATAGTAATTTCTCTATTATTTATGCTTTGTAAATTTTTGTAATTCTCTAAAATTCTAAATGAGATTTCATCGAGATGAAATAAACTCATTGGACTCATCTTGAAGATCTCTATCCAATTAAGTATTTATTTTTTTAGATTTTAACAAATTTTACAAGTAATTTTGACTTCTAGCTTATTTGATGATAGAGGATGTAAATTCAATTTCCTTAGTACTTTGGTGTCAAACATTTCTCACATCCTAGCTCATCCCTTCAAGTTTTTTGCTCTAATTCTATTATTTTATTTTGTAGCTCTAAATCTTCTCTTATGTAGCCCTTACGATTATTTAAAATAGTTGTCTTGTTTAAATTTATGTAATTTCCAGTTTAATTTTTTACTTAATATTAAAATGAGGACATATCGAGATGAAGAAAATGTTGTTGAACATGTGTCGTTAAGCTCTCTTGAACTAATCATTCATTTTAATGTTTTTGAAATGTTCTATATTCAATAGTTTTGAAATGAATTACATGATATTTTGATTATTTTATCTTATATGATTATCAAGAATATTACACTATCTATTTTTAATATCTTGGAATTTCAACTTTTTTATACATGTAATCCCATTTCATAAATGTTTGTTTCAATTTGGTTATATTGCTATGATATTCAAAATCTCCCATCATTTTTACATTTAAATTAATTTGATTAAGTAATTTTACATTGCCTCAATTTACTTCATTCTAGCTTCGATATATATTTACATAAAATAATAGTTTATTATTATTCATAATTATTTATTTTAATAATTCATAGTAATTCTTCATAATGTTTTCTTGGATGTATCAAATATTGTTGCACTCACATCAATAATCTCTATCTAATTAATATTTTTTAATATTTTTCAAATTTTTTATAAGATTTTGGTAGTCTTATGAAACATTTCGACTCACACATGTTTTTTATGGTCTACAAAATTGTACTGGATATCTTCTGTAACATGGAATGCCAGTTTCTCATAAAATATGTATTATTTCTTAAATTTGTTCTCTTAATTTTCGTATATTATATTAAAGTGATAATTCTCCTCTTACGTGACCTTTACATTGCATTGATTTGGTTATGTTATATTGTTTCTATTAATCTTATTTCATATATAATATTATTTTTTTCTTAATGTTTAAAAAATAAATTTTTTATTTATATTTGTTTAACTTTTTTATTCATAGTAATTCCAATGAGTTCAAATGGAGAACAAAATAAAGTTAGCAGATTTGTATCGATGAACTGTATTAACAAAATTTTTATATTTTTTGATAACTTATTTTCTAGTATTTTGGCATATGAGTAATATTGATTCATATAGATTTGATGATCTAAGATGTTACATACATTCTTCTCAATGCCATGGAAAGTACATTTCATATACATTTCATTTAATTTTTCTTCAACTGCTTCGTTTTGATTGGGTTATATTAGATTTCTTCAATTTATCTAATTACAATTTTAAAATATATTTTAATTTTATTAAAATAATAATTTATTCTAATTGAGGTATGATCAATATGAAAGAAAATTAAGACTAATTCAAATAGTCATTTTCATAATTTAAAATATTTTATTTTCAAAAGGTTTGATAAGCTTTATGAAACATTTTGATTTGTACCAAATTTCATGATTAAGGAAGTTACACTTGATCTCCTTTGCACTTTGGACAGCTAAATTCAATATAATTATATTATTTCTATAAATGTATCACTTAGATCTAGATATGTGAGAATAATACTTTAATTCTCTTCTCTTGTGAATTTCACGTTTTTTTTCTGTTGTTATATTATATTGATTCAAGCAATCTCATTTTTACTTTGATATGCATATTTCTTTAATGTTATAATATTTTCTTTATGATTCTTAATTTAGTAATTCATTATAATTTTATACAAGGTCTCACCTCGAGAAAAACAATATTATTATAGTCTTTGGATGAGCATTATGTAATTAAATATTAATTTTTTATTTTTTCAAATATTTTTTTACTTTCATTTGGTGTTCTTTACGAGACATTTTGTTCATATCTAACTTATTGGTCAAGAATATTATACACAATCTCCATTGTATCATGGAATATAACTTTCTCATATTGTTTATGTCATTTTGTCAAATGTTTTATTTTAATTTTTTTCTATATTATAATGTAACTCTAAATCTCTTAGCATCTGACATTTATATCAAATTGATTTGGTTACAATAAATTTCTTCAATATATCAAATTTCCCCATTAATATATATTTCCTTTACATTAAAATTATAATTTATTATCATTTATCTTTATTTACTTTGGAAATGTGACATTTTTCTAAACTAGGTTCGATAAAGAAATAACCTACATCGTTGGAGTCATCTTCATGAGCTCTATCAAGTGATTCATTTTTATATTTTTGAATATTTTTTGAAGAATTTTGGTAAACTTTAGCAAATGTTTCGATTGAGTATGATTAGGCTATTGAGTATATTACACTTGACATCGTAACTACCTTGGAGACTAACTTTGTCATGCAATTTATATCATTGTTTAAAGATTTCACTTAGATTTTTAAGTATTATAATGAAACTCTAAATAACCCTTGTAGAGCTTTCATATCGCTTTGGTTTTTTTTATATTATGTTGCTTTAACTTCTCTCATTTATTAATTAACAAAACACAGACACAAAAACAGGCACAAACATATATATATATATATATATATATATATATATATATATATATATACATATATTAAAATTTTAAAAAATTGATTTACTATTATAGTTTAATTTAAGTTTCCTTTGAATTTTGTTATACTTTCAAATAGTGATTGATGAAATCAAATAAAGGTCATTACAATTGTCTGAACGAGCTCTATCAATTTAATGTTAATTTTTGTACTTGAAAATAGTTTTTACTTGATATTTTAAAATTCTTAATAAAATATTATAAGTCTTACCTAATTTGATAATCATGAATTTTACACTCATTCTCTTAAGGATATTGGAATGCAACATTTTGGTATACTTTATCTCTGGTGCCTCCTTCATATGTCTTTGATTTGCTTGTATTAGATTGCTTTAATTTGTATCATTATAGGTTAAAAAATTATTTACTTAATAATAAAATAATATCTTGGTCTTATTTATGCTCATTTATTTTTGTATTTCTTAATAATAAAATATGAGTTCTGATTAAGACTAAACAAAATCGTTGAACTCGAGTTCATGGACACCATCTAATTAAAAACTCTTTTTTTATTTTTAAATATTTTATTTTCAGTTATCTTGATTCATTTATGAGGTATTTTATTTTTTTCCTAATTTGATGATTGATGTTGTTATACTCAACCCCTAAATCAACTTGAAATTAAATGTTCCCGTACAATTTATCTTAATTCTTAAAATTGTTTGGTTTGATTTTCTTATATTTCTATGAAGCTCTAAATCTTTTCCCTTGTAACATTTACATCACTACAGTTTTGTTGTATTACATTATTTTAATTTACCAGACTTTAGCTTTAACATATAATTACATAATAATAAAATAATGATTAATTATTACATTATTTTAATTACATTTGTAATTTGTAAAAATTCCAAACAAGTTTCAATGCAGATGAAACAAATATCATTGTTGTCATCTTATAAGGATCCAGTCAATTAAAATTTCATATTTTATAATTTAAAAAAAATTCAAAGGTGTTTATATGCTTTACAAGTCATCTTGAATCAAACCTGGTATGATAGTCAATGATACTATGCTAGATCTTTTTAAAATCTTGGATCATAATTTTCATATAATATTTATCACTTTTCACAAATTTTTTTATTTGATTAGGATATATTACTTATTAACTTTACATCTCCTCTCATATAACCTTTTAGTCACATTTATTACTTGTAATACATTACTTTAATTTAACTTATTTCAGCTACAATATATTTTTACTTATTATTAAGATGATACTTTATTATTATTTATGCTTATTGTTTTCTGGTCTATATTTTCTTAAAATGAGTTTTGAACGAAATTGACAATAGTTTGTTTTATTCGTCTCAAGATGCTCTATATTTATATTATTTTTGCTGTTCTTTTTTCTTACTTTATAAGATATTTTTACTCGTACTTGATTCCATCTTTGAGGATGTTATACCTAATCTCCTAACTACCTTGGCAAGTAACTTTACCATACAATTTTTCTTTTTTCCAAAGAATTGTCTCTTCCACTTATTATAATGCAATGTAACTATGGATCTCCTCTCATGTGACATTTAGCTTTCTTTGATTTGGTTATATTATATCAATATTCATTATACCATTTCAATTTTAATATTTTTTTGTTAAAATTCAAAGGATAATTTAATATTTTTTACTTATTTACTTTGGCAGTTAAAATAAATTAATAATGAGATCCAAGTAACACAAAAAATATCGTGGGCCCATCTAAATGACACCTATTCAACTAAATATTTAATTTTTTTTAAATACATTATATTGATATCGTAAGTCACAATTCATAAGATATTTTTATTCACATTTAATTTAATAATTAAGAATATTACACTCGAACATATTTTCTTGCAATGCAGCTTTCTTAACGACTTCATCTTATTTTTGCAATTTTTTTTTTATTTTGTATATTACTGTGAAATAGTAGTTTTTCACATCTATGACACTTAAAAAGTATTATACTTAATATTTCAATAATAATTTATCAAAATATATGCTTCACTTTTTTTTTAATTCAACATCATTCCAGACATTACTTAGTTGTGTTGAAAATAATGCCATTGGACTTATCCTAATGATTTTCATATAATTAAATATATATTTTTTACGATTTATACTTTTTGTGAAGCATTTTTATTCATAGTCGATTTAATACTTGGGTTTGTTTCATTAGATATCCTTGCTTATGTTACAATGAAAATATAATTTTACTCTCTTGTGACCTTTACATGAAATCATTCAGGTTATAAACATTTATTTTTCATTTTTTTAAGTGTTTTATTTTTTATGATTTTGGTTATCAAGAGGAAGTCCAATTCTTTAAGTTACACTTGGTGGCTGATGGATTTAGAAATTGTAAGTATTGTGTATCTCAAGATTGGCAAAATAATTGTCAAGAAAGGGTTGATTTTCTTCATATGTTGTTATTACATATATTGCTACAAATAATCCTAGTATTCCAACAATACCAACATACTGTAGAAGCATAGAAAAAAGGTCATTGGGAGAATTATTAAGCATTGTACAGTGCAAAATCTACTTATGACATAAATAATATGATTAGTGGTTAAAGGTTAAGACAATTTTTGGTTTGCTAGAGTTACTTCACCTAGTTTGTCTCTATGTATAGAAAGGCATTCTTTTGTATTAGTTTGCAACAATAGGTGCAGCTTGGAAGTTGTGGTTTTTTTGGCTTTAAGTTATAACTTCAAATGGAGGTCTACTACAATATGAATTACATGTCATGGATGGCAATTTATTAATGGGGACCTCAGCAAAGTATGCTGGAATTGTTGCTTGGGAAGATGTCACTTTACGTTGTTGGTAGCTACAAGTAGTAATGTTTTTGACATGACTACCCTTATGTCCTCACCATTAGTTGTTGGGAGCCTTGGATAATTATTGTATTGTTTAGCCACTTTGAATTCCAATATAGGAGTGCTACAAATAATTTTAGCAAAGATGTTTGGGCTAAAAAACAAGTAGTTTCTAGAAATGAGGGGCCCATAAGCAAGTCAGCCCCTATGTACATAAAATTATTATTGTATTTGTACTAAATGCAACCTATAGGAATTATGGAAATCTATGTATAAGCGATTATGTCTAGAGGTAGAGTGAGTTAATGTTTTGTTATAACAGTTATGTTGGCAACACTCTTTTGCCCCAATTGGACTTATTAAATTACACCCTTCAATGCTATTACATGGCTGAGTGCTGGAATTGAAATTTTGCTCCAAGTGAGTATTTGAGCTACTATGTAATAAGATATATTGATAGGAGCAACTATAAATATCGAGTAAATATGGTAACAAACAACCTGAAAGGTTATAGCTACATTCCGAAAAAGGGTAAATTTGACACTCTTGCAAGCCCCTTTGATGCAATCCTACTGTTTAGCAAGTCTGTACATAGCATTATTGGGCTATGGCTATTGGTGGTTGTTGCATCACCTGGTTTTCAATGTACTAGTTCATTAATGTTATGGTAAGATGGGTCATTCACTATTTTTTTTACAAAGGAAGTGTACATATCATGTTGAACTACAATTTGATTAAGAAAAAATTTCAAGAACTTAGTTTGGGATTCCTTCCTTTATCCAAGCTAAATGATCAATTTCATTAATTATCTTAGCACTATGTGCTATTATGGAATTGTATTGCCCATAAGAAATAGTTTTCACAAGGATACTGTGTTACAAATGAAACCATTATGTCTTGTGGTAATCATATTTTTGTTAATAAATTATGATCATATTTTTTGTTGATATCTATGGGATTAAAATACTTAATTCTCATGGCTAACTATAGTATTTGGTAAGGAGGAATACAACTTTCATGATTTGTCTCTTGGAAACTAATGTAGAGACGTTTAGTTATTATAAGTAGGATAAAATTTTTGGAAAAACATTGGATTACAATTTTAACACTCGACCATACTATCTAGGGGCATTGTAGGACTGTGATAGAATTGGGCATGCTTGAGATGAAGGATTACTCTTCATAGATGGTTGATATCTTGGTGAGATGTTATAATAATGAGATTTGGAGGTATTGAGTAATGTATGTATCAAAATACAATAAAAACTTTTGATTATCTTGGGACCAAATTAGCGATAATGCTATGTTTGGTTGAGCGTTGTTTGTTGTATGGCACTTTAATGCTTTACATGCATAACAATAAACAATATAGTAGAAAATTTAGCAATGGCCAGGCTTAGTTTGAATTCTCCAACTTTATTCATGATATGGATCTAACTTGGTAGGGTTTCATTAGAAATTCATTTACTCGGTGCTATAACAATGAGGTGAAAGCCTGTATCTATGAAGTATTTTATAGAGCTTTTATGAATATTGAAGCAAGCCATCCTGATCATCACTTTTATGCTTCTCCCTTGCATCCCTTATACCACAATCCATTACTATTATAGTATAGACAATCATTATTGGGAAAAACTAAAAGGAGAATCCAATTTGTAAGCATTTGGTTATCTTTTCCCCGATAAATTGATGTATGTAATAGAGCTTGGAAAAGTACTGTTAAAGGAATTCAAATGGATAGTTTGTCCACTAAATTTAGCAAAGCTATGTCAACAATAAATAAATGGAGCATCGTAGAACTTAGTAATAGTTATAAAAATCTTACGAATTAGAATAAGAAATCTAAGAGCTTCAACATATGGAATCTATGAGTTTCTTAACTAAGTTGGAACTTGATTCTTTGGCTGGCTTATTTCTTCATATCTCATCATCATGTCATTAGAAGAAGCAAGATGGATATAGCTTAAAAAACTTAATTAGGCCTTTAGTGGGGATTGAACATGCTTCTTCTAGGAAATGGCTATCTTTAACTCCAAAAGAAACTATATCCAACAACCTAAAAAGTGATATTACTAAACTGATGGCCTCTCAAACAAAGATTAAAGAGATTCTTTTGTACTTTTTTTTGTAAAAAGTAGCGTATCCATGTCCAATATTAGCCTTCTGCACCCTTCTAGCTCTTGATAATTACTAATGATAAAGAGGAGACAACATTTTTGACTCTAATAAGTGATGATAAGATCATATCTATAATGATGTCCAACAAAAGAAATAAATGTCATCTATTTTATGGCTTCTCAATTGAGTTTTTGCATGGTTATTAGAATATCATACATATGGAGATTATTATGGTAGTAAAATAATTCTTTAAAGCTTGCTTTATATCAAAATGTTTGAAGGACGAACTAGCCATATTCGTCCTTAATGTTTAAGGATGATTAAAACGAAAGAAGTTTAAGCTCATTAGCACTTGCAATATGATTAACAAAGTATTCATGAAAATTGTTGTGGTTAGACATAGGGTAATGCTTCAAGATATCTTTAAAGGGAGCAAGTTCCTTTTGAGTTATGTCGCGTTATATCTGATAATATTTTTTTGAATGAGACAAAAAAACATATTTGCACCTGTCTTCTTTTTAAGAACATTTGATGGTAATAAAATTATACATGGATTAGGATTATGATAAGGAAAATTTGAAATTTGTATTGGATATGCTTAAACATTTGTAGTTCCCTACACTTTATTGTGGTTGATTAAGACTTATATCATCCCACAAGGATTTGGGATTATGTTTATGTATTTTTGTCTATCATTGTTGTAGGAAATAAGGGGTTTTAGATAGGGATATTCTTAAGCATTGATAAGAATTCGATATGGGTCATGTTTATGATAAGCAAGGCTAGAAATTTTAATTGGACATGCTTAAGCATTGGTAGTACATTACACTTTGTTGTGGTTGGTTTTATTCTTACTTTTTGCTTAGTTACAACTTAATTCCAAGCTACACTATTGTAGAATAAAACATATTATTGTGTCGTTATTTATGGAGTAGTTCAAATGATAATATTACAATAAACTATGCCAATTAAGAAATATAACCCTTGACAAATGTGTCAGACTTGGAGTTTGTAGTTTTTCATCCTAATAGTAATGGATGATTGCAAAACATTATAGGTGTGGTATTTTTCCAAAAGATAATTTATGAGTTTAGTTCTTTAGGTCAAAATAAATTATGACAATAATACTTTTCTAATGCCTTGTAGTGCATCTCATACATGTATGTCACTCAACATTGGATCCCCTTGTACCAAAAACAACACGGTTTGGTGAATTGTTGCAAGCAATTTTGTATCCTTTTTTTTAGTTAATTTACTTGGCATCCTTCTTATTGCTACTGAAACTACCTATTTTAACATGGATGTGGAGCATTTGATATTTGTAGTTGAGCTAGTCAAGGGGCACAGTGGGTCTGATCACAAAAAGATTAGAAGTTATTGATGTCTGATTTGGTATTTTAGAATCTACAATCTACTGAGGTTAAATAAAATAAAATGAATGTTCTATGCTTCACATTGGGTGACGATATAGTGTTGGACTTAGAGAAAATATACAATGACATGTATATGTCCTTGAAAGGAGGAGGTTGCATGGGTTTGGGAAGAGTTGGTGCAACATTAAGTAAACATTTTCCTTTAGAGATTAGCACTAAATCTGTTTACTACTTACACCTAGCTTCATGCAAGAGTGATTGAGACATCAATACTCTATCCTTAGTGATGTCATACTAATGAATATGTGGAACATTATTTCAAAGAGTGTTATATCATGAAAGAACTATGGTTTAGTAGCTTCATAAATGATTAATTCATTCTTGGTGGGATTAAGTACTACAATGTGACTTCTATTATTTAGCTCCTTAATTAGATGTTTATTAATGTGTAGGCGACAATGACTTCTCATGTAGTCAAATGTAAAACTTTATCCTTATTGTACCTCTTGAATAAAAAGAATTAGTAGGCACAAGTAAAAAAGGTACTCAATTTAATTAAACATAAAAGGAGAAATCACATTATAGTTGCTACTTGCTAGATCTCTTTGATCGTGTCTAGTGGGAGCTCTAGTGGTCTTGACTTGTTGTTTGTTATCTCTTTTTACAGTCTTTCAATAGGTTGGATTATATTTAAATGTGATGTAGTTTTGCATGATGACATAAATGCTAGATTTGGTACTATTAGATTGGATGACATAGGTAGATCTATTATTATTATCAGAAAAACTTTGGTTTCATATCCAAGTACTACCATGGACATTGTAACTATTCTAAAGGCACCTAAAATTTTGAAAGCTCTATTTCTTAATGTCTAAGGAATAGTGATTGAATCAAATTAGATTATAATCATTACTGTAGATAATCAATTAGTTTTTACAATAGCAAATTATATTTCCTACAATAGTTCATACCCCCTAAAAAGTTTGAAGATAGTAATTTTAAAGGGTAAGTTTGTCACCAAGCAATTTTTATATGATTTTGTTTGAGACCAATTTATGCCTCTCCCAAATCACTTTAACATTATGTTTTTATGATTTTATATATGAAATTTCTTAAAGAGAATATGTTGTAGACTTTGGCTATTACTTTACCAAGCAACCTAAGGACTTTGATCTCACATACAATTTTAATGAATTCTAAATAGTAACATCCACCAATCCCTAGTTAGCTTCATTTATGGTTAAGACTAGGGTGGTATCTAATCGACTTCAAGCCCCTAACTCTCATTCTTTATTAATTAAGACAACATTGGGAAATTCTTTTACCATGAGTTTTTTCATAAATCCAAGAATTTTAACTCTGACTATATGATCTGTGTGGCCATAATTGTCCCTCTAAATCATTACTTCATTCACAATGGCAATCATAAAATGATCAACATCCTAGAATGTTATCCCATGATAATGTGTCCAAAGCATGGGCTTGCATTGAGCAATTTAATTTCTAGAAAGTAACGATCTTGGAGGCACTATCAAGGTAAATAAAGCAAAACTACATCGATGACAAAAGGATTAGGGTCGGTATTTTGCAAAAAAACATGGACAGAACAACCCAAACAATTGTATTACTACGAGCTTTTTAACTAACACTTAAACATAAGCTATTGAAGCTAAGATTATTGTGGCTGCTCAAACCATACTTTCCCTCCAAAGGATCCTAATTAAGTGATTTAGATTATAAATTTTCAAATTACTACACTTGTGGACCTTGTATTATTATCTATTATTAATACCTCACCTTGTCAAGATTGGTAAGTTTGCTTACTACCTTCCATGGATGTGGTGGCCATGTCTCAAGCTATTGCTTTAGAATCAAACCCTAATTCTCCATCAAGCATTACCACCATGGTAGGCCCATATATTACCATCAAAAGTTCATATGGTGGAAATTTGAACAATGCCTCACGTACAAAGATGTGTGGTACGTTAAGTTATCATGAAAAGTCAAGGAGTAAGGTGAAAGCCCACATCAACCCTCTACATAATAAATTCATCCTATGAAGAAGGATTCGATGCATGTATTAGCTCTAGAATTATATGATTTTCAAAATAGCATGTGCTTTCATAAAAACTACAACTATTTTAATGAGTCATTCACTATTTGACAATTTAAAGTGGTTTATACTCAAACATGCATAGATTAATCTTTGAGATAAGTAGGTAACTTTTGACAGGACCAATTAGGCTGAAATACAAAGATAAAGCACTTGGTAGTACCTCATGTCTGGTGACACTTTACAATTGAATAATGAATTCATTCATGTTTTGATGCCATTCGTCAACATTTGAAACATTGTCACTCGAAAATTGGATTCCTCAATGACAACCTCCCTTGGTAGAGAATGAAGATAAAAAAGGATAGTTTCAATGGCTATGCCAACATGAGAGTATGGGTGGTCACATTTTAATTTGCAATACAAAAAAACAAAAGTTCCAAGAGATAAGCATTGTTGAATCAACAAGATAATTGAATAGGAACTTACAAATCTGGTAGAAAAGAAGGAAACCTATGAACTTCCTCCTTAAAAAACTTTAATTAACAGACAAAGAACTACAAATAATTATTGACAACACCAAGTGATAGTCAAGCCATAAGAAGCACCACCATAAAAAAAAACTCTTGTGCCAAAGTGGTATAATGCTAATCCATTCATATTAGCCCAAAGAGATTCAAGGATTTAAAAAAACACAATGGGTCTAATTAAGGATGAAGTTCTTACCTAACATACACATGGCATGACAACCAACAAGATCTAAAAAAATGGCATAGTAATACAAATGATCCATTATGGCATACACCAACCAACATACCATTAAAATGGAAAAAAGGTATTGCACCTCACAAATCGAGGTTGTTGATCACAAGTTATGTAATTATAAAATGTTTTTCCAAGATCCAAGACAAGATAGCAAGCACAATACATGCTACAAACTTTGCTAGCCATGAAGCAACACCTTGATAATCACTTTAAAAGTTGTGATTTCATAAGTAATAGGTCACACTTGTAAGGCCCCACTATGCTGCACGCATAGGAATGCATAGAATGAGGGTGAGGCTTTCGACCATGCATCATACCATTTAGAGGTAATATCTCTCAACCAACAAATGGCCGCCATGTGTAATTTGTCCATAGATGTTTCGCTATGACATTGACAAATAAGACACAAAACAAATCATTAAGTAGTAAGAAAAGTGTGAAAATTTCACATTGTGTCATGTCAAGTTTCTATTAGAGTGGCACCTCATTCTTGCTTCACCTATCTTGAGATGTGACAATGGTGAGAAAAAGACATGCAATTCTGGCACAAAATGTCGCTTGTGAAGAATTCCATCAAACGAGACCCTAGTATTATGCCATACATCATACAACAAAATGACAAGAACTTTGATGACAAAGACATTACTGAAAGCACATGGCACTACCAAACTTTCATTACAAAGTGGGTAAAATTGCACCTCACAAAGCCCCACATAGAGGAAAAAGAAAGACACTTTGAACATGCACAATGAAACATCTCTTAATTGGCATTACCTTACACAAGAACCAACACATGGTAGGGCTAAAAATTTAAAAAAAAATATTATGCCACAGGTCAAATGCACAGGATGTCGCAAACCAGACTTGAGAATAATGAACTATCATACATGACAAAGGACAAAGTATAATATGCAATAAACATTGTGCATATTTCACCATCCAACTTATTCTTCATCGTAGATGGAACCATGCCACTTGTAAATTGCATGTTGTTATAATTACATCAAAGTGAACGACAATTCTTCTAATAGGACATCGTTTTATCAATGCTCTAGTAATCAATAATGGAAACATCCTAGACAAAGTTGCACTTTATTGGCCCAATGTATGCATGCATTGTGCGTAATAACGAGCACACATACTTTCTACTACATGTGCAAATAGTACATAATCGGTGTTGTAGTGCACCTAGTGTTCTACCACACATGCAAGTACAACAACAAGAGGATAAGGCTACAACCAAGATTGCGCAACCCTATTACATAATGCACCATCCAATTGTCACACTTTTCTTTAGTGGATTGTATGTTATGAAAAATTTATCAATGAAGAAGCAACGTTTCCAAATAAACCATCACCTTATCAAATTGTTAGTAGCCTACAACTATAAAAATTAAAAAAAATGTTTGAATTTGTGAACCTCATTAGTTATGCACACAGAATATTGGGCACATATAAATTTGCTTTCAAGACTGGACATAATGTTGTAGAATGCATAGTTCTCTATAGTGTATAGCTTGGGGGCATCTTAAGAAGCACAAACCCTAACGCATGTTGGATTACCCAACTTTTACTTTATGGCAAGCTATGTCAGCCTACACATTGCCCTTTATGGATTCCATATTATGACAATTCCATCATGAAGGAATGCAAATCGTGCAATAATGCTTCACCATATCCAATGCTGATAGCCCATAGCGCTAAAAATGCATAAAATAAGTTAAACTATGAGGGCCTTACAAATCATGTGCATGGGATGTCGTAAGACATGCATGAAGTTACTATTATATAAGTAAAGTCACTTGCCAAGCATGTTCATAGCCACCTATCTTGCATGTAGCTACAACATGTGCAATGTCTCATAAGGAATGGAAAACCAAAGAAACTAAAATGTTTAAAAAATAAATGAGTTTTTAATTGAATCGAACTTGACATGATGAGTTCAATAATATTTGTTTCATCTTGATAAAAAAAGGAGTTTTGAATTAGTGTAAATCATTAAAGAAATTAAACAAAAATTTTAATTTGTTATTTTATTATTAAATAAATTTCTATTAATATTGAAATGAGATAAATTGAAGTGGTTGAATACATCCACATGCATGACATATAAATCTAACATGAGATGAGATTTAGAATTGTAAAGAAATATAAGTAAATGAAAGAAAATCATTTAAATAAATGAGATAAATTATAAGCAAAAGTTCTACTCCAAAGTACTAAAGAGTTTGAGTGGAAGATTGTTAAACATTAAATCAAGTATAATGCAAAATTTCTCATAAAAATGTCAGCCATAAAAAATAAAATATTTAAAAATGTAAAAATATATATTACAATTGATAATGCTCATCAAAATGAATTCGATGATGCTTATCTTATATCGATTGGACCTCATGTGACATTACAACGAAGAATAAAACAAAACAAGTAAAAATGATAATCATTTTTTCTAATATTAAGGAAATGTATAATAAAGCTAAAATGAGATAAATTGAAGAAATCTAATATAAGAAAATTAAGGAAAAATATTCAAATAAATAAGTTAAATTGTACAAATTTTTTTTTTATTCCAAGAGACTAAATAGATCAAATTTAATATCATCTATCATCATAATAATACGAATAAAAATGTCTCATAAAACACATCAAGATCATAAAAAAAATAAAATATTTTTAAATATAGAAACATATATTAAATTGGATAGAGCACATGAAGAATAATCTGATGACTTTTATTTCATCTCGATCAGATCGGGTTTCGAATTACTATGAATCATAAAAATAAATAAGCCAAATTAATAATAAACTATTATTTGAATGCTAAGTAAATATATTTTAAATCTAAAAAAAAGATAAATTAAAGCAGCGTAATATCAACAAATGAAACACTTTTAATGGTTACACGAGGTGAGGTATAGAGTTATATTTTAATTTAACTAGTTAAAAAATATTTTTCAAATAACTTTGATAAATTCTTTAGGAAAATTGCATTGCAAGATACTAAGGAGATTAAGTGTGGCATCCTTGATTATCAAATCCAGTATAATAGCCAAATTCTATGGAAATTAAATAGTTAAAAACATACAAAGCAATTAGAGAATTTTATAATACTCATCGAGACGTGCCCAACGACATTTGTTTTGTCTTTATTATGTTTGTTTAGAATTATTATAAATTATCAAAGTAAATAATCATAAAAAACATTGTTATTTTAATAAATTGAAGCAATATAATGTAACCAAATCAAAGTGATGTAAAGGCACATAATACACCATTTAAGGTCACATAATAATGTCGCTAAAATAAAGTGAAACATTTGAAGAAATTTGTTTAATTGTACAAAAATGTTGCTCTCCAAAGCACCAAGATGATATATAGTGACTTTCTTGGTCATCAAATTAATTATGAATCAAAATATCTAGTAAATAAAAAATAATATGATTATAATTCACAAAAAGGAAAATTTAATTGGATAAGCATCTATAAACATAAAGTAATATTTTAATATTCAAAAATTATATTATATCTAAAAGTAGACAAATTGTAGGAACTTCATATTACAAGATACTAAAGGAATCAAGAAAAATATCCACGATCATAAAATTAGGCATGAATATAAATATATCAAAAATCATGACAAAACTATTAAAACTTGACATTTAAAAAAAATATTTAATTAGATAGAACTCATTAATAAATGTCTAATGAAGTTAGTTTCGTCATAATCAAACCTCGTTTGGAATTACTACAAATTAGCAAATAAATAAAAAAATAAATAATTAACTGGAATATTAATTAAGCAAATATTAAAGCTAAAATATGAAAAATGGAAAAAAGTGTAATTTAACCAAATCAAGTGTTGCAAATTTTAGAAAAGCTTATATTTAAAGATACAATGTAATATTAGAAAATCAAAGTGAACCTTTTGAAGAATTATGATAAATTTTATATGAATATTACATTTGATTTAATAAAGAATATTGAGTTTGACATCCTCGATCATCAAGTTTGGTACAAATCAAAATGTCTATTAAAGTGCGCCAAAATCCTGGAGAACAAATACTAAAAAAATATAATAAAAGAATATGTAATTGATATAGGTCATTAGGATGTCTCAATCTAACCTTATTTCAAATTTTTGTAAATTTCCAAAACAAAATAAAATAATAAATAATAAATTATTTTTGCTCTATTATGTAAATATATACTAAAGTTAAAATGAGATAAAGTATGTGGGATAACAACATCCTAAGATATTTTCAAGATTGAGTTTGAAATCCTCGACGGGGAAATTACGTTCAAATAAGAATGCCTTGTTAAGAATACTAAATCAATTGAATATAAAATATTTAGGAATATAAAAATAATTGTTTAATACGATGGATCTCAATGAGATGGGCATAAGAACATTTCTTTTGTTTTGATTAGACCTTATAGCGATTCACAACAAATAACCAATGTAAATAAATATAAGTTAAAAAAACAATTATTTTAAAATTACTTAAATATTTTTAATACAAAACTAAAATTAAATTTCGCAATATAATTTAACCAAATCAAATCAATATAATGATCATATAGGAGAAGAAGTTGATTTTTATAATATTATAGCCAAATCAAAGTTAAATTCTAAGATAATAAGGAATTCACAAGTAACATTCTTTATCATCAAATAAAGTATGAATTAAAATATCTTATAAAACATACTAAAATAATGAAAATAATTATTTTAAAAATTTTACAAATTAATATTTAATTGGATATACTTGTTGAGATGAGTCCAACGATATTTGTTTAGTCTCGATCTAAACTTTCTAGAATTACTATGAATTATGAATTTAAATAAAATAAATAATAAAAAATATTATTACAATTTTTTGAAAATATTTGTTTAAAATTAAAATATGATTAATTAATTAATATAATATTATCAAACCAAAGTAATTTAACTCAGACATAAAAAGGGATTTAGAGCTACAAAATAATATAGCCAAATCAAAAAGTAGTTGAAAGAAGAGAAATTATAGGGTAATATTGTATTCCAAGAAACTAAGGATTTTGAGTGTGACGTTTACAATAGTCAAATCTAGTAAAAATTAAAATATCTCATGAAGCATACCAAAACCTTAGAATTTAAAATACATAGAAATCTAAAAAAAATTGTCTGAATTGGTATAACTCATTAAGATGAGTTTAACAAGTTTTATTTTGCCTCGATGAAATATTATTTCAAATTTCTACAACTGCCAAAATATATGCAAAAATAATCATACATTATTATTTTAATATTAAATAAATATATATTGAATTTTAAATTAGAGAAATTAATCAATTTTGTTACCGCAAAATCAAAATCATCAAACGGTTATATAAGAAGAAATTTAGAGTTATATAGTAATTAACTAAATTAGTATAAAAACATCGAAGTGCTAAGATAAATTACACAAGAAAGTTGAATTCTAAGAGATTAATTGAATCATGCATGATGATAAAAAAAGTTTCAAATTAAAATTACTCATAAAGCTTGCCAAAATCATGGAAAATAAAAGATTAAAAATTATAATTATCTACATTTAATTTAGTAGAGTTTATCACTTAAAGTCCAATAATATTAGTTTCGTTTTGATTAGGCCTCTTTTAGAATTATTATAAATCACCAAAAAGAAATATGTTAATCTTAAAAATAATTATAATTTTAATATTAAGTAAATAAATGTTAAAATTAGAATAAGATAATTTGAAGCAAAGTAACACAACAAAATCAAAGAAATATAAAAGTTACTTGAGAAGAGATATTAAGTTACATCATAATTTAATGAAATTGGAAGAAAATATTTGAAGAAATGAGATAAAGTATAAGAGAAAGGTATATTCCATGATACTAAGGAGATCAAGTATAAAATTATTGACCATAAAATCTAGTGGAATATAAAATATCTCATAAAGTGAGCTGAAATATTAAATATTTAAAAATAAAAAAAGAAATATTTGGCCTGATTAAGCTTTTTGATATGAGTTCAATGGTGTTTGTTCTGTCTCAATTAGATTCTATTTGCAACAATTTTGTTTAGCAAAGTAAATTAGCATAAATAATAATAATAAATTATAATTTTTAATATTAAGTAAATATATATAAAAGGTAAAATAAGATAAATTAAAGTAATATAAAGTCACCAACGTATAGTGATGTAAAGGTCATAACTATAGAGTAGAGATTCACAATAACTTAACCCATTCTAGGTAAAACTTTTTGAATAAATTTGATAAACTACACCAAAGAGTTGCATTTCAAAATGCTTAAGAGATCAAATACGACTTCAAGTCTTGTTTGAATTAAAATATGCAGTAAAGTATTACAAAGCTATTGAAAATAAAATGTAACAAATTAAAAATATATTTAATTAAATAAAGCATGTTGAGAAAGCACTACGAATATTTGTTAATATCAATCAGAACTCGTCTAGAGTTACTATATTAAAAAAGCAATTATAAATATAAATTTTAAATTTTATATTCTGTAGATATATATTAAAGCTAAAATAAAAAAAATCAATGAAATGTAATATAACAAAATCAATGTAGTGTACTGTCACATGAGAGTAGTTTGAGTTACATTGTGACAAACAAATCAATGCAAAAACTTTGAATAAATGAGATAAATTTTATAGAACCAATGCATTAATTTTTCGAAGATAATTGAGCGTAACATGCTCAATTATTAAATTAGATACAAATAAAAATAAATATTTAATTTTAAAGAGCCCATTATGATGAGCCACTTGACGTTTCTTTTATGTCGATCAATGCCCTTTCAAACTTACTAAAAATTACTAAAATTAATAACCATAAATAACAAGAAATTATTTTTTTAATTATACATAAATATATTTTTAAAAATTTAAATTTGATAAAGTAAAAAAAATAATCAAATAAAAGTGATGAACTCTCACATAGTAAGAGATTTGATTTACTTAGTAATAAAGTAAAATAAAAGTGAACATTTTTAAAAAATAAGATAAATTGTGCAGGAATGTGGCATTTTATGACACTATGGACACTAATTATGGCATCTTGATCTTAAAATATGGTGTGAGTCTAACAATATTTGTTTCTTATCAATTGGACCTCCTTTTTTATTATTATGAATTTAAAAAAAATAAGCATAAATAGAAATAAATTATTATTTTAATGTTAACTTCACATTTAATAAAATTGAAATGTGATAAATATAAGTAATATAATATATTAAAATCAAAGTCATGTAAAAGTCAAAAAAGAGAAAATTTTGAGTTATTTTGTAATATAAAATATTCAATACATAACATGGGAGGAAATCATAAAAATTGTTTATAAAAGTTGCATTCTATGACACTAAGGTGATCAAGTTTAATATCCTTAATAATTAAATCATACATGAATAAAAAGACGTAGTAAATCTTTCCTAAACCCTTAATGATAAAATATTTAAAAATAAGAAAATGAATATTTACTTGGATAAAGCCCATCCAGATAAGTCCAATTACCTTAATTTTTTTTTGGCGGCATCTCATTTTGAATTACTTTTAATAACAAAAATAAATGGAATAATTTGTAATAAATTATTATTTCAATATTAAGGGAATATAAAATAAGACTAAAAAGAGACAAATTAAAGCATTCTAATTTAACTAAATCAAAGAAATATTAAGGTTAAATAATAGTAGATTTAGTGTTAAATAGTAATAGAAACAAATCATTGGAAAACATTTGTAGAAATGCCATAAATTATATAGGAAAATAGCATACAGTGAAATTAAAAGAATCAAGTGTAACATCCTTTATCTCAAAGTTATGTACAATTCTAAATTTCTCATAATGCTTAAAAAATCGTAAAAACTAAATATTTTAAAAATATTAAAAAAAATAATTTCAATTGATAGAGCTTTTAACATTAGTATAATTATATTTTTTTTTCTAGATTAAACATCATTTTGAATTTCTATTAACTACAAAAAAATAATGAATAATAATAATTTATTATATAAATTTTAAGTTAATATATAATTAAGCTAAAATTAGATAAATTTAAGAAATAATTTAACTAAATCAAAGGTATGTAAAAGACACATAAGAGGAGATTAAAGCTTATAGTAATGTAGAGAAATGAACTAAAATATTCAAAAACTTAGATAAATTACATAGGAAACTTACATTAAAGATAATAAGGTGATCGAATGTAACATCTTTAATCATCAAATCAGATATAAATTAAAATATATGATAAAGTAAGTGAATACCTTAGAAAAAATATTTAAAAATAAAAAAACAAATATTTTATTGAATGAAGCTTATGAAGTTGAGTACAATGATGTTTGATTCATCTCTATATGATATAATTGCCATTTATAAATTTAAATTATTATTTTAATATCAAGTATATAAACTTTAAAATTTAAATGTTATTAACTAAAGCAATGTAATATAATCAAATTAAATCAATGTGGATGTAAAATAGGAGAAGTATTACAGTTTCATGATAATTACCAAAATAAAGGTAAAAATTTTGAAGAAATTTGATAAATTGTATAAGAAAGTTTTATTTAAAGATTCTAAAGAAATACATTACGTCATCATTCATTAATAAATATATTACAAATAACAATATGTCAAAAAGTAGGTCAAGACTATAACAAATTTATATTTTAAAATATAAAAATAAATATTTAATTAGATATATCTTAATGAGGTTAGTATATCAATGTTTATTTTATCTCAAAATAACCTCGTTTTATTGCTAAGAACTATCAAAATGAATTAGAATAAAAATAAATGAATTATTCCATACAAGCTAATTAAATGTATAATAAACTTGAAATGAGTTAAATTGAAGAAATATAGTTTAATCAAATCAAAATGATTTTTTAGGTAAGGGAAGCTGATGAAAGGGATTCTTAACTTTGGGAAAAGGGTTGGCCTAAGGAATGGCATGAGAGTTGTAGCCACAAACTCATCGACTACTGATGGACAACTCACGCAACTTTTGCACTAAGAGCAGTCAATGCAAGTTGATTGATAGACAAATTAGGAGTAGCCCCTGTGAAGCCCTTCCTTTACCATTGAATAATGACTCAGAAAAGGTACAAACATGGGGAATCTGAGTATTTAATTAACATAAAGCGTTGTGTGGCCCTCGAGGATTCTCTTATAATGTTATTTTACTAAGTGCTGTTAATGTCAAAGTAAAGAAATTCAATTATGTGTTGGTAAATGAATGTTTTCACTATGACAATTAAAGTACCCAACTGTCTAATTAACTAATTTGTGATGCACAAGAATGGATTAACAAGATTTCTATTGTCCTTGTCTATTATCCATTGAAACCACACCCATATGAATGAACTTGGCAGAATTAGTAGATATCACCCATGGAGAAATAGTCATCGCGGTCAATCACAATGCTCGTCCTGTTGAAGCTTGCATAAGTGATCGCCAGTGGGCTTCCTTTCTAACCCATCTTGTGACATAGACCAAGGAGCTTGACAACATTCAAATTAAAAGGTGAGAAAACCTAGAATGTGCAAGGGAAGGTGAATTGTGGTATCCTTATTTAAGGAGTGAGCTACCAATTGACAATGATCTTTTGTGAAGGGTTAGAGTGGGAGTATTCTTATCGAAACAAGAAATATGGTGAATAATACATGAGTGGGGCAAAGCTTAAGGAAACTCTAATAAAGACCCATAGTGTTACTAACATGCTAATTGTTTGTCTGACTTGGGTTTTTAGATGAAAGACTAATCGAAGCATCTAGTTGTGGGTTCTCTTCAAATTTAGCTCAAGATAGCTAGAACACTTGTTTGTGTTCTATGAATTAATGCCATTGACTCGATGCATTCGGAATTCATTTCCCTTAACATATTCTCAAACTTTAAACTGGTAGGATGCTTAGCTTCTTTGAAAAGTTGAACAATGGAATTTCGGATCAAAGTGGGCCATTTTGGGTAAACATAGTTGGTGATGTGCGATGAACTAAAAGCTGGCTTATAGTGTCCAACTACATGCTAACATAAGGCTTAAAAGATTTGTTGGATAATTAAGATAGTAAGACAAGGGTCATGAATGTTAAAATCTAATGAGGTCTTTGTAACAACTCGCTGTTTGAATCTAGTAATCCCAAAAAGTGATAACATTTAAGAATGTGGCACACATCTGCTCGTTGGTGCAATGCAATGCCCAAATGCATTTAAGTGTTTAGTGATCACTACAAAGAAAAAGGCATGAGTCAATATGGAGCATTTGTTAGTGTAGATCGTTTTTATGTTAGCAAATATTCAAATGAAAACTTTCAAGGCTAAAAGTGGAAAGGTTTCATGTGAATAACATTAGCACATGGGTTAGTTGTTCCAAAGAGATGAAAGAAACTAAATGGAGATTACAATTTGGCATAAGCCTCAAAAGGAAGTCAAGTTTAAATTCTAGCTCTAGGATGTGGTAGTTGACGATAACAAGAAGTGGTTTTTAGAAATAGGTTTGGGTCTTAGGAATAGTTAGCTATTCCACTTAACAGCTCGTCAGCCCAAGAAACTACTTAGCTAGAGGTAGAGCCAAGTAGTTGGTAGAGCACCACATGTTGGGTAGTGATCGATGTTCCCTGATGGCCTTTGAAAACTTGGATGGTTGAGTGACTTTAATGCCCATTCATACTCATAAGGACACCAAGTGTCCTAGATGAACCACCTTTGGTCAGTGGTGACATTTAGATGAGGGAAATTGACAAAATGGATTCATAACTATGGGAAAAAAATTTTCTAAGGAATGGGCATGAGGGTCCCAGTCCCAAACCCATCAGCCATTGGTGGACTACTTTAGCTGCCCATGCACCTCGAGTAAGTTAATGCGTGTTAACTAACAGACAAATTGGGAGTAGCCCCTATGGGGCCGTTCCCCTTGCATTGAACAATTGACTCAAAATTGGTACAAGCAAGAGGAATATAATTGTTTAATTACAATAAAGCAATGTGATGGGCATTAAAGTTGTTCATGCAATGTGATTTATTCTTCACACTTTGAATGTTAAATTAAAGAAATTTAATTAAGGGTAAATAATAGGAGTCACTTTGACACTCTTAAGGTAGCTAAATGCCTCTTCAACTACACATGAATAGTTTAACAAGATTCCTACTAACCCTGTGTACTATCTAGTGAAACCACAACCAAGTGATTGGGCTTTGTTGATCTATGGGGAAAGAAGTCTAACTACAATGGGTTGACCATTGTAAAGGATATTGTTAGGTGATAGATTGATTAGGATGGAATATCTTTTAAAAGATCATGAAGGTGTCCTATGATGACCTCATTGAGAACAAAAATCTCATGTGGAACAAAAGTTTAAAAATTCATGTCGTTCTAATTTCCAATGCAAATACAAACCAAGCAAGCAAGGCTAACAATCTTTATGCTTTCATAATTTGAAGCAAAAGGTGCCAAAAAAGTTAGCAAAGGGTAATTTATCTTTCGATTTTGGCTCTCCATATCATTCTGTAATCGAATTGAACAAGTGTTGGCATATTCACCCACAAATAAGGGCATGCACTAGGTTCAAATCTTTATGAGAGAGGTTTGTGTTACCTTATTATTAAAAGTGCCATAATACTAATCCAAAGGAGCATGTAAGAATAATTAATTCACACAATTATTCATTACACTCAATTTAAAAGCAAATGGTGTGAAGCTATTATGTGCAGAGTTATGGTTGAAGGCCCTTAAGTAGAATCCATGCATAAATATTATGTTTATGCCCATCATTCACTTATTGGCCGATAATATGGGCATTGCAACCAAATGGTACATGACCAATGGCTCATCTTATGTCATAGAAAGTTGTTTGACATGAGCACTATAAGAAATGACAGTTATGTATCAACAATGGTTATAATCCTTAGTGGATGAGATAAATTTGTGATGAGAGATTGTAAGTGGTAAAGAGGCCTTAATGTCATGATCTACTTAGATCCAACCATATATTGTAGTTAATACATCTCATAAAAAACATTGTCATCATAGAAGTTACAAAATACCCATTGGTAGCTTGCAGACATGCTCACTTGCTTCCTAACTTGATTACTCAATTTACTAACTTGTTCTACTTGATCGAATTGTAGAGATACTTAGTGTAGCACTTCTTGTAGGATTATATGTGATACGTTGTGTGGTTCTATGAGATTCACATTGTACTACTTGGAGGCTTTCCTTAATGCAATGTTTAAATTCTTCACATTGCCTTTTACAAAACATAAGATAGAAGAATGTGGGAATTACAACACTTTGCCCTTTCTACAAATTGTCATGTTCCACTAAAATATAACCCTTTGTGAAAGTAGATTAATCCCTAGAAACCAAAAGTGTTCAGAAATTTTGCTTGCTTACTTGCATCCATTATTAAAGTTATACCAATTTCGATTATATATGTATGGTAAATATTTTCACTTTTTATACTTTAATAATTACATGTCATTACTTAAGTGTGGTGTTAGAGTTACTTTCTTAGGAGACTTGTCTTCTTTTATGGAATTGTTGCAAATTATATAAGGGGTAATTTGTAGCTTGGTGTGGCTTACGACAAAGCATATGTTGGATGGTGCAATATGCATTAAGGTTTGTATGTGCATTTCTATGGCCCAAGCCATGCGCTGAGGAAGCCACGCTCATGGTAGACCATTAGGAATGTTGCAGCATTGTGCTTGTGCATAGTAGCTAGTCCACATGCACCCTTTTGCATGTATAGGGAGCTTATTATTGGCTTAAAGATTAGGTCATTCCATATTTTGAGGTATTCCCTCTTTGTAGAATTATTACAATTAGCAAGGTATTGGGAGTAATGGGTAGCATGTTATAGCCCATAGTAAAGTGATAGTTGGATGGCACAATATGTGCTACACTTTGTGCAAGTTGGGTTACGACCAAAGTTGGGCCTTACCACAGTTGCAAGTGAAGCATTGCACTTGGCACACTACAACATTGCTCATGTATATGGAAAGTCCACTTGAACCTAGCTACAACCTAATGCCCATGGTGAGTGGGGCTCGTAAAGTTTAACTTTTCTAAATTTGTAGATCTTAGTTGTCAAGTGCATGTTTCTATTGGGAGCTTATTATTGTTCATGTTTGATTAGCCACTCTTCACCTCTACATTGAGCATTATGAAGTCTAAATTTACTCATTTTGTAGTGAAAGTTTTGGGCTACCATTTGAGCACTGTAGTGTCTTTCCCATCCAAGCTCCCACCCTTCATGGTACAACACATGGTGGTATCGCATTGATCAATGTGGTGGCTTTCTTTAAACACATCATTTTTTCCCTAAGATATGCAACTCTTTTCAACAATTGTTTTCTCTTGTGACAACTAATGTAAGAATGAGGTGCTGCTTCAATTGGGGCTTAAGTTCATGTAATGTGGAATTATCAAAACTTCCTTACAACTCTATACTTTTTTGGGTTTGGTACTTTTTCATGTCATAATGATACTTCAATGGTGCAAAGTGTACTCAACGTGCTTGTTGAGCTTGTTATTGCTTCTGCATGGTGTGACATGCAGTGTCAAGCCTCACCCACATGTTGTGTGACCTTGTGAATGTGGTATATGTGCACTCAACAAATATGACTTGATAGTTGTAGAGTTGCAAGTTTTTAAAGTGATAAACTTGATGTTGGTTGGAGGCTTGCTAAGTTTTGTGCATGTAGTTTGCTTCCTTTCCTTTTCGTTGATCATGGAAAAAATATTTTGTAGATACATGAGTCGTTCTCAACATTTGAATTTGGAAGATATAATACATGTCAGCCATTTTAGTGGTTATTTATTGATGCATGCAATTATAGATCTGTTGTATACTTGTGACGTTTTTCTAAGGCATACTATTTTTTAGGCCACGTGAGTGCTAGCCAAGGCCTTCCTCTTTAATTAGACCCTTTGAGCTTCTTTTTATATATCTTTGAAGCTATTTTGGTTATGGGCTTGAATTTGATGGAAACCACTTTTGCATAAGAGATGTTTTGGTGTTGTTGTTTTTTGTGACTTTTCTACCGCTTTATGTGGTCAGTCATTTTGTGTAGGGCTTTGTCATATAATTGAACATTCCTAAGAAGTAAGTTCATATGTTTCTTGCCTAGTTGAACCTATTAGCAATCACATATTTTTCATAAACATTAAGCCATCTGTAACAATGGATAATTTTAAACTGTGAGACTATAAATGGCTAATTAAATCAATTATAGTTTTCTTATTACTACATGTTGCTTAGATAATCATTATAATTTAAGAGCGAATATGTGCATCAAACCCTTGCTTTTAGAAGGGATGCATTTACATTCACTCAGCACATTGACATTTCATAATGACTTGGTGGATTGCATGAACTCCATCTCGATGATACATCATCAGAATTTCTTACATGTCAACATTCGATGGTGGATATGGGCCTACCATTTTGGTGATGTATGATGGAGAATTAAGGTTTATTTCTTGAGTGGGAGCCTAAGAGTTGGTAACCACATCTAAAGATAATTACAAGCACAAAAATCACCTTATCCTAATATAAGAAGAAAGTGATAATAAATAACAACATCGATCTCCATGAATTTTGTAATTGGAATGAGTATAAAATATGTCTTAATGAGCATCCATTAGAGGGAAAGTCTAGTGATAGAAGCCATGGTATATCCCACTCTAGTAGCATATATTTAAGTTGTTGCACTTAAAAAGGTCATAATATGACCATGTTTTGGGTCATTTAGTCATCATTTTCATTTACGTCACCCACCTAAATCTTTTTGTCAATGATGTGGTCTAACCTTAGCTTGTTGGGTCACTGCCTTAATACCATTACTTTAAAGAAATTAGAGTCATCAATGCAAGCCCATGCTCTAAATACATAAGTGTGGATAACATCACATGAATTTGATCTTATTGTGCTGGACTTCAAGATTAGAGTAAGAATCAAAAGTGAATGTAATGAGCATTTATATTTCATAATTAGAGGTGAAATTCTTAGATTTATAAAAGACAAATTACTTTGAAAGCATCTTCTAAGAGCATTTTCATTAATCAAGGATGAAAGTTGAGGGCCTAAAGGAAATTAGATTTCATCCTTGTTGCCACCATAAACAGTCCTCGTCAACGATAAGCAAAGGTTGCTCCTTGGACTCTATCAACAACTTATGTGAAATAAAATGTTTTTGATTCCTTGATAAAGTAATGGTTGAAGGCTTCATTTTACTCTCCTTAAAGGTTGTCCATATATCAAAATATTGAAAAGATAAAGTTGAAGTGATTTAGGAAGGGCCATTTGCAAGTCCCAAACAAAATCACATAAAAGTTTGTGATGAGCAACCAAATCTATAACAATATTGCCTTGGTGCTTTATGTGGGTTGTTTTATGGACTTCATACCTTAGACATATGAAATGCAACTATGGTAGGAACTATAGTTTGCCTTAGACAAAACTTACTAGTTAACTATAGCAATAACTATGGTTGAATCCAATTCAACCAAAATTGTCTCAACATTAGAAATAAAAATTCTTAGAAGTTCTATTTCTTCTAGAATAATAATAATATCCATGGTAAAAGATGAACAAGAAACCAATGTATCTCAAGCAACTGTAGTAGGTTTACTCACGTCATCTCGTGCAACAATAACAACTCTAACTTGCAAGTCATCATACATAGCTATGATCCAATTAAATTTAAACTAACCCATTGGATTACTTCAAAAAGAGGTAATGAATGGCTCATTTAAGAGTCCAAAGCTCCCAGTTGATGCGATTTGAGAGTTTTAGCAACTAGTACCTATAATGAGAATCCATTGACTTGTTTTTGAATTAAAATACGTTTTTCACATGTGCCAAAAAATTCTTGTCACTCTAAAGGTGAACTAAACATAAAGCAACACAGTTGGATACTTGAGAAGTTGTAGCTACTCACACATTCATAGACATCTAATTAAAGAGCTCAAAAAGGGAAGAGATGTACCTATATTTAATCTCAATAAACATGAAGTAATCTCTTACAAAGTTGTTTTGGCAAGATTTCTTTCATAATATGGCACTCCTAAAATCAATGTTGCAACTGTTCATAGGAAATAATCCCATGGACAATGTTTAAACATCTTAATCCCTCTTGTTAGAGGTGAAGCATGAATAGAAATCAGATTTAATGCTAATCTCCAAAAGAAATGTTTACTTGAGATTGCATTTGCGCTTTTTGAACTCATAGGACTCATTTCATTGATGGATTGTAGTTCATATACATGTTGTTGTAGATAGTCGATAAGTCTAGCAATGTATCCTCATTTAATTTGAAGCACAACACATTCATTTCATTCAATTAATTACACGAAGAATACGTAATTTATAATACAAAATTGAGTAGGAATAACTTCTAAAACATTTTATGATTCCAAAACCTAAGCTCCTTAACTAGATCTACCATAAATATAATATTCTCCACATCCATCTTTTATAGGTTGCTCGAGTAGCAATAGGAAGGATGCCAAGCCAATTATCCAACAAAAAGAAATGAAATTTCCCACAACATTCTGCTATACCATATTGTTTGTGGTCTAGAGGGTTATAATATTGAGTAAATTGCATGCATGAGATGTACCATGGAGAATATGGAAAGTAGTATTTGCCATGATGAATTTGTGCTGGAATGACTAAACCCACAAATAGTCTTGCTAAGCAATAACTAACCTACAATGTTTTGTAATTAATGCTGACTGCCAAGCCAACAAAGTATGAAGATTGAGTCCCCCATAGTTGTTATATAGAGTTACATTCTTTCAGTCATAATGTGTTATCCTATTGTCATTTGAACTACTCCATAATTAAATACATGCAATTCCTACAACTCTGTAATTATTTAATTATTAATTAATGTGTGGGCAAACTAATAAGTAGGAATAGTAGAAAATACTATGTTAATCTTGAGAATATAGCTTCACATCAACAGTTCCCTTATAATCCATCTTGACAGAACTTTTAACATGATTAAAAATGAAATTGAATCCTTTTTTCTAAGGTTTGTTTTTGTTACAATTGGTATGTTTAGGTATTTCAATTGAGTGGTTTGATGCATATGTAGCCTTTCCATAATGGTAGTGTTACACTTGTGGTCCATCACCTTGCTAAATAACACTCTTGGTTTGTTTAGATTCACTACTTAACCTAAGTGATGCCCATACTGCTCAATCATATCTCTAATGTTCTTCATATTAACACAAGTTGTAGGTGCATAAATCATGAAATTATAGAATATAGTGGTTGCATAATCATAGGTGAGGAATGGTTGATCCTAAACAAAGTTCAAGATACATGATCATGATGATTTTTAATAAGCCTTGAGAGATCCTTATACATAATAATAAAGAGGTATGGTGAGAGAGAAAATCCTCATCTAAGACCCTAGGTTGCTATGATCCATGGTGAATGGATACCATTATTTATAATCTCAAATCCTAACGAATTCAAACAGTCCTTAATCTAATCACACCAAAGAGTAAGGAACTACAATAATTAGCATATCCATCACAACTTTCCAATTTTCATAGTCATAAGCCTTGTTCATATAGAATTTTAGCTCAATCAAACATTCTTTGGACGTAGAATGGTGCAAATACGTAGCCATTTCCTATTCCAAAAGAATATTATCAGATATAACATGGTCTGAAACAAAAACAACTTGCTTCGTGATAGTGATCTCAAGAAGCGCCACCTTTAGTCTAACCATCAACATTTTTGCCACTACTTTGTAAATCATGCTTAGAGGCAAATGAGCCGAAATTGCTCAAGGTTGGATGCCTTTTGAAAACTAAAAATGAATATGACTAGTGTGTCATTCCATTCTATTGAGATAATGCTATATTTATAGAATTGTTTAATTACTGTAACAATGTCCATTTATGTGAACATCTGATAACCATACACAAAACTCATATAACATAACATCTATGCTAGGGGATTTATTTCTTTTGATGTACATCACCATAGATCTAATCTTATAATCATTAATTAGAGCCACAAGTGTAGCTACTTATTGTCTATTAAAAGATCTCAATGACTAGAAGGATGGAGGAGACTCACACTACACATGGCTACATCACCTCTTATTGAAACACTACATAAAAATTTCAATAATCTTAGTTTGGTTGCCACGAGGTCCCTAAGAACATTTTTAATGCAATTTCCTGCAAGAGGAGTCGAATGAGAAGGAACAAATAACCCATCAAGTTTGTCAAAGCTCCCACTAGATGAAGTTGAAGAGTTGAAACAAGTAGCTGTAGTGGTAGAAATTTCAATATTTCTTTGTAGTGTAGCTAATTTTAGAACATGAACTACATGTGTATGAAACTTCCAATTATGAAAAAGGTTAACTATGGCCAAAGAACTGAAACTAACCATATGAGAAGTAATGCCAATCCAAAAATTCACAAATAACCAATTAAGAAAATTAATGAAGTACGTCACTATCATTGACCTCATTGAACATGAAATTGTCATTTGCAAAGCTATTTGACTAGAATTCTTTCAAACTACGACACTCACAAAAAATGTTGCAAATTTTCAATCACATTACAAATCCACAAAAAAGCACATTGACATTTTAATCCAACATAAAATAAGCAAGGGGTGAGGAGCAAGTAGATTTAACATTAATCTCCATAAGAAGTCATTACCCTAAGGTTGCATGTGCACTTTCCAAATTTAACATTAATCTCCATAGAGTTTTTTAAGTCAAGTTGAACAATTATTATTTTAACATTACTGATAATTGAAAATTAAATAACAAAAAATAATAATAGAATATGATTTTAAGATTAAGTAACTATATATTAAAGAAAAAAGTTGATAAATTGAAGTATAATAATATAACCAAATCAAAGTGATACAAAGATCACAATGAAGAAGAACTAGTGATAAATAGTAATATAACCAAGCAAAGTAAAAAAAATAATGAGATAAATTACATATAGTAATTGCATTTCAAGATGTTAAAGAGATTGAGAGAAATTCCCTCGATTGATAAATGAAGCACTATTTGAAATGTTTCATTAAATTATAAAAAGAAATTTTTAAATGGATTAAGGTCAACAAATGTGTCCATTGAACTTTGTTTCATCTCTATCATGGCTTGTTTTGAATAACTATGAGTTATCAAAGTAAAAAATATAAATAGTAATACATTTTTACTTAAATATTAAGTAAGTATATATTAAAGCTAGAAGTAAAAAAATTAAAATAATATAATATAACCAAATCAAGACAATATAATGGTCAAATAAGAGATGTAGAGTGGCATAGTGTTGTAATAACATCAAAGAAAAACTTTTTAAAAAGGAAATAAATGACACTACAATGTTCAATTCCATGATATTAAGAAGATCAAGTACAAGTTTACCCAGCATTAAATATAAACAAAAATTTCTCATAAAATATTCCGACACAATATCAATTAAATATTTAGAAATATAAAAATGAATACATAATTGTATTTTAGTAATGGAGATGCGTAACTGATATTTAGCTCTTGTCGAGTAGTCCTCACTTTTAATTAATATAAAGTGCAATTTTAAATAAGAAAAAAATAAATGTTTTATATTACTAAAGAAATATATAACAAAACTAAAATGATATAGTTAGAAGTTATATAATATAACCAAATCTAGGTCAAAAAATTGGAAAATATGATTAATTGCATAGGGTTGTCGAATTCGAAGACATTTAAGATATGGATTGCGACATCATTGATTACCAAACTCATGAACGAATCAAATTATCTCCAAAATAGCATCAATATTTGATAGAGTGCATCACGATAATTGCAACATCTTTAATTTTATCTCAAACAAATCCTATTTGAAATTACTACAAAATATAACATTAATTAAGTAAAATAATTTAAATTTTTTGTAAATAAATATTAAAGATGAAAAATGATAACAAAACGAAATGAGGCTTATAAAAAACAAAAGAACATAAGTGTCACATGATAACAGACTTTGACATACATTATAATATACTATATGAGATAAATTACATGGGAAAGTCACATTGTAAGATACTAAGGAATTCTGGAGTAACATCCTCAACCATTAAATATGGCACATATCAAAATATCTCATAAAGCATGCCAAAACCCTTGTAAATAAAATATTTAAAAATGTTAAAACGTATCTTTAGTTGGATTCAAATTATCGAGACTTGTCCAATAATGTTGTTTCATCTTGATTAAGCCTCGTTTGAAATTATTATGAATTACCAAAGTCAATAGGAAAATATAAGATCAAAATTATCATTTTAATATTAAAAAAATATAAGTTAAAGCTATGATATATCGCATGGAAGTAATGTTATATAAAAAAGTTAATGCAATGTAAATGACACAATATTAGATTTATGGTAACATAATAAAATAACTTAATAGAGCAAAAAATTTGAAAAAAATAAGATAAACTATAAGGAAATGTTATATTTAAAAATAATGAAGGTACTAAAGTGTAACATAATTAAAAATTTATTTGCTTGTCAAAATATCTTGTAATCTATGCAAAAATAATAAAAACTTAATTATTTTAAAAAATTTACAATGAATATTTTATTATGTTATGATCAAAGAATGAGCACAACAACATTTGTTTCCTCTTAATTGGACCACATTTGGAATTTTTGCAAATTTCCATAACAAAGAAGCATATATAATAATATATTTCTCATTAAATATCATGCAAATATATATTAAAGGTTAAATAAAGTAAATTTAAGAAATGTTGTATAACCTTTTTATGAAAAACACAAAGTTGACAAGATAGAACAATTAGAGTTCTGTAATCATAGAGGTAAATGAAAGGGAAACATTTGTAGTGAGATAAATTATATAAGAATCAGGCATTACAAGATATTAAGGAGGTAGAGTGTGACATTCTTAATGGTCAAATAATTTGTAAATGAAAGTATCTCATAATGTGTAACAAAGTAGTAGAATATAAAATAATTAAAAGCTTAGAAAATATGTATTTTTATTGGATAGAGCACATGGAGGCAATTGTGATGATGTATGTTTTATCTTTCTCAAAAATCATTTGGAATTCCTTTGAATAAAAAAATAAATAAGCATGCATAATAAAAAATTATTATTTAATTTTAAATAGCTATATATGAAACCAAAAATTAAATAAATTGAAAAAATAAAATGTAATCAAATAAAAGCAATGAAAAGGTCACATAAGAGTAAACATAGTGTTACCTAGCAACATAACCAAATGAAAAAAATGTGACAAATTATACAAGAAATTTGCACTAAAAGATACAAAGGAGATTGAGGATAACATCTTTGATCTTTAAAACTAGTACAAATCAAAATATCCTCAGTAGCATGGCAAAACATTAGAAATTAAAGCATTCCAAAATATAGAAGTGAATATTTTATATAATAGGGTTCATCAAGATCGCTCTAATGATATTTCTTTGTATTGATCTAGCTTAGTTTGGAATTAATATGAATTATCATAGTAAATAAGCATAAATAATAATAATATATAATTTTAATAATAAGTAAATATACAATAAAAGTAAATGACAAAAGTTGAACTAGTGAAATATAACTAAATCAAAGTAATGTAAAGGTCACATAAACAGATTTAGAGTTACAAAAGTAAAATAACCAATCTAAAGTAAAAGATTTAGAGAATTTAGATAAAATTTATTAGAAAGATGCATTCCAAGATGCTAAGGATATTGAGTTTAACATCCTTGGCTATCAAATTAGGTACGAATTTAATGTTTTCAAAGGCATGTCAAAGCTATTAAAAATAAAATAATAAAAAAATAGAAATAAATATTTAATGTGATAGAGCTGCTTAACACACACCCATTTACATTGGTTGTTTACATTAGACTTGATATAGAATTACTATAAATTATCAAAATTATTGAGCATAAATGATAATGAATTAATATTTGAAAAGAAAGTAAATACATAATAAATCAACGATAAGAAAAATATGATCAAAGAAAAATAACAAAATAAAATTAATATAAACTAATTTTTTTAAAATATTTTTTAGATATTTAATTTTTTATGTTTCTTAATATTATATGAACCATTTTAATTTGTTTCTAATTTTACAATAAAGAATGTTACACTTGATCTCCACAGCATCATAGAATAAAAATTTCATGTACAATTTATCTTTTTTTTAAAATATTTCATTTTTATTCTATGAGGTTATATTATTATTTTAATACTTACCTATAAGAACTTTACATGACTTTGATGTAACTATAATATAGTATTTCAATGTATCTAATTTTAACTTTAATAAACATTTACTTAATATTAAAATAGTAATTTGTTATTATTTACATTTATTGACTTGGGTAATTCAAAGTAATTGAAAATAAGGTGCAATCAAGCAAAAATGTTATTTAACTTGTCCCAATGAGATATTTCAATTTACGTATTAATTTTTTATATTTTTAATAAATTTAGTTTTATTATTATTTTCAATTTTTAGATAGTATTTTGATAAATTGATGATTTGTTGATCGAGAATATCAAGCTTGAACTCGTTAATATCTTGGAATGCAACTTTTTTGTCTAATTTATCTATGTTCTTCAAATGCTTATTTTGATTTGTTGACATTATTTTTAAAATCTAGTTCTTTCCTTATTTGCCCATTAAAAAAATTGTTCTGATTAGGTTATACTTCAATTTATCTTATTTTTGATTTAATATAGATTTTAAGAACAATAAATCAATAGTTATTTATATTTATGCTTATTTACTTTGGTAATTCATAGTAATTCCAAATGTGGCTATATTGAGAAGAAGCGAATGTCATTTGACTCATCTCAAGTAGCTTTATGTAATTAAATATTTACTTTATATTTTTAAATATTTTCTTTACAAGGATTTTGGTGTATTTTGTAAGTCATTTTGATTTGTACCTAATACGACCATTGAGTATGTTATGCTCGACAATCTTAGTATATTAGAATGCAAATTTTCATATAATTAATGTTATTAATTTTAATTTTTTCATTAGGTAATTAATATACTGTATAACATAAAATGTCTTCTCGTATGACCTTAACGTCGCTTTGATTTATTTATATTATGTTATTTCATTTTATATCTTTTAACCTTTAACATTTTTATTTACTTTATATTATAATTATATATTTTTTTTATTTATGGTAATTTACTTCGATAATTTCTCTATAATTCGAAATGTCACTAAATTATCACAAAAAACATCATTCGAGTCATCCCCAAAAGTCATATCCATTTAAGTAATTATTTTTTTTATTTTAAAATATTATATTTTAGGGTTTTGGTAGACTTCAAAAAATTATTTTTTTGTAACTTATTTGACCACTAATGATGTTACACTCGTTCTCACTAATGTCTTAGAGCACAACAATTTTGTATAATTATCTCATTTATTTAAATTTCTTCTCTTGATCTGGTTACCTTATCAACTCTAAATCTTCTTGTAGGGGATATTTTCATTTTCTTATTTCACGGCATTATATTGTTTCAATTTCTTTTATTTTCTTCAATAAATATTTTGTATAAAAAAATAATAATTTCTAATTATTTAACCTTATTTACTTTGGTAATATATTGTAATTGAAAGTATTATCTGATCGAGTACAAAGAAACATTGTTGGACTAGTCTTAACTAGTTTTATTCAACTAAGTAATCAATTTGATATTTTAAATATTTAATTTTGTAGAATTCGAAAATTTTTAGAGAAAATTTAATTTATTTCTAATATGATGATCAAGGTTGTTGTGCTCATTCTCTTTAGTGTTATGGAATGTAGCATTGCTATAAATTGTTTCATATTTCTTAAAATGTTTCACTATGATTTGAATATTTTCCCCAATTCTCTAATCATTTAGTATTTAAATTTCTATTATTTTGTTATGCTACATTATTTTATTTATTATAGTTCAATTTTAACATATATTTACATAATGTTTAATAATAATTTATTAATATTTATGATTTTTATTTTCTACTTTATAATAATTTTATAGGAGATCTAATTGAGATAAAACAAAAGTCATTCAAGTCATTACAATGAGCTATACTAAATTAATAGTGTATTTTGTTATATTTAAGTTTTTTATTTCATGGTTTTGGCCAATTTTTTGAGCTAATTAAATTAGTACTTGATTTGTTGAAAGGTGATGTTATACTCAATTTTCCTAGCATTTTAGAATTTTAATTTTGTATTATTTATCCCACTTCTTCAAATGTTTTTCCTTTGGTTGGGTTATATTACAATGATACTCTAATTTTATGACATTTTTGAAACTTTGATTTTGTTATATTTTATAACCTTAATTTGCCTTTTTTAAGCTTTAATATATATTTAATTTATATTTAAGCAAATATTACTTATTATTATTTTTTTTAATTATTTTAATAATTTGCTTTAAATCAAAATTTGATCACATAGAGAGTAACAAATTTCATTGGTCTCATCTTGATGATTTTTAACCAATTTAATATTTATTTTTCATATTTTTTAAATATTTTACTTTCATTCAGTTATATTACTATGTAACTCTAAGCCTCTTTCTTGTGATTTTTGTGTTGCATTGATTTTGTTGTATTACATTACTTAAATTTATCTTATTTTGTGCTTGATATTTATTTTACTAATAATAAGATAATAAATTATTATTAACTGTGTTTATCTAATTTCATAGATTGTAGTAATTCCAAAAATGATTGGATTGACATTAATTAATTACAATTGGACTCACATCGATAACTTCCATGCAATTAAATATTTAATGGTATTTTTTAAATTTTTTTCTAATTCTTTTTTGGAATTACCAAATATTTATATTTGCACTTTATTTGAGGGTTGACAATGTTATTCTTGATCTTTATAGCATCTTCAAACACAAGTTTCTTATATCTCATTTCATGAAAACTTTTGCTTTTGTTATATAATTTTACTATGCAAACCTAAATCTATTTTTCATGTGATCCTTACATCTCTTTCATTTGGTTATTTTATAATACTTCAATTTATTCTATTGTAGCTTTAATATATATTTTCTTAATATAAGAATAAAATTTTATTAATATTAATGGTAATTTCTTTCAGCAATTGTGTTAATTGAAAATGAAGCTTGGTCGACATGAAACAAATGTCATTAGACCTATACTAATGAGCTTTATCCAATTAATTGTTCTTTTCTATATTTTTTAAAAATTATATTTTCTTAAATTATGTCATGTTTTATGAGATAGTTTTATTTTTTGTTGATTTGATGATAAAAAATGCTACAATCAATCTCCTAAATATCCTTTAATAAAACTTTACAATACAATTTATTGGTTTTGTTTTGCTTTTTTTTTCATTTGGTTATTTAACTATCCAACTCTAAATCTCTTCTTATGTGACCATTACATTAGTTTTAATTAGTTATATTATTTTAATTCACATTACCTTATTACAATTTTGATATATATTTACATAATGAAAAAATAGTTCATTATTATTTATTCATGTTTTTTATTTATTTAATAGTAATTCGAGTTGATGCATCATTTACACAAAACAAACATAGTTGAAAATGTTGAGTAAGCACTAATTAACTCAAAGTAATCTTTTATATTTTTTCACTAAGTTTTTTGATGTTTTCAAATAAATTTTTGTTCTTACCATTTTGTTATGATCAGGGATGTTATAGTTATTTCCTTAGTGTCTCTTAATGGAACTTTTCCATATAATCTATCATATTTTTTGAAACCTCTCATTTTGTTTTTGTTAAGTTACTATCTAACACTAAATTTCATTTCGTGTCACTTTTACAATGCACCAATCTGGTTATATTACAATACTTAATTTTTATATCATTTTGCATAACGACCAAGTTAAGTCGTACCTCAACTTTGTTAGAGTGAATCAAGAAACTTGATTATAATGAGGTAGACGTAGCATAAGTTGGGTAGAACTCAAATGAAGTATGCAATATGTCAGGTTAGATTCATAATCATGTTATATTTACATGTGTCCAATTGGCTCAGGTTATTAAATACTCAGTGCACAAAATCAAACAGTTAGCCTTAACTTTAGCTTAAATTAATGCTTTGCAAAAGTTTATTGAAACAGAAAATAACCTTGATATTTCATAATGATGGGATAAACTATTTTCTTAAATCCAAGACATATCACCATTACATGAATTCATACCATCTGACAATTTATCAGATGGCCAAGGTTGAACATATTGTTAGGTTTTCTTTAAGGCTCTAATCAGATGACTATAGTCTCTTCCAAATTTATTCAATAGTAAGATTCATTTTGACCTTTTCCTGAATCACGTCGCCCAAAATTATCAATTTTAAATCTTATAGATATGATTAAGTTTACATTTATATTTGATAAATCAAATTATCCAGATTTCATTCAAAGTGATAAGATGTCCTAGGTTTAATCCATAATTCTTAGCTCATTTTACATATTTATTAAAAATATCATTCCTTATTGTATTTTCCTTTTCTTTTAGGATGGGCTACTTAATAATTTTGAAACCCCAAGTTTGATTTTAACTTGTAAAAATTGAGTTGGAGTTGAGCTCCATAAAGCTTGGGTTATAGTTGAATGTATAAAAGCTAGTAGGAAGGAGATGAATATCGTGAAATATCCTCAATAGCTTCGAGTTGAATAGTAAAGAGTAATTTTAAGCATATTAGAGGTGAACTATAAGGCTAAATCTCATATTCTAACACTTTTAATTATGTAGTTCTTCTGATCACTAATTAGGAGCGGATGAATGTGGTAATTGAAATGGATTAAAATAAAATTCTTTGGTAACATTTTAATTTTTTTGTAAATCATTAGAGTCAAGAATTAATCAAAGTCTTTTTTTAAAAAGTGAATTTTTTATAAAGTATTTATGTAAAATAAACACTATATCAAAGTAGAAAAAAATTTTAAAAAAAAAAAATTCACTCCTCTCTTCTAGGATTTACACACACTTATTCTACAAGACAATGACAATCAATCTCAATTGTGCCTTGGAATGTTGGTTTTCTATACAATTTTTCTCTTTTCTTCAAATTTTTTACTTCAATTTGATTATATTACTATAAAACTCTGAATCTGTTCTAATGTGACCTTTACATTGCATTGATTTAAATATATTTCATTGCTTCAATTAATCTCATTTCACATTAATAAGTATTTAGTTAAGATAAAAATAGAATTATATTTTTATTTATTCTTATTTAGCATGATAATTAATAGTAATTCTAGAGCTGGTCAAATCAAGATGACAGAAACATCATTGGACTCATCTCGATCAACTCTATCCAATAACAATATTTTTTGTATTTCTACATGCTTCCTTTTCTAGGTTTTTTACTTGTTATATGAAGTAGTTTTACTCCTACTTGATTTGAAAGTGGTCAATGTTGCACTTGATCACTAAAGCATCATAAACATAGTTCTCCTACATATTTTTCAAATCTCACTATGAGTTAATTTTTTATAATGAGATTATAACAGTTCCATCATGTGACCTTTATATCACTTAGAATTAGTTATATATCATCACCTTAATTTATCTAATTTCAACGTTAAAATATATACATACTTTATATTAAATTAATAATTTATCATTAATTATGTTAGAAAAAACAATCCTCTTTGCAAACCATCTCGATGAGCTCTATCCATCTAAACGTTTATTTTTATTATTTAAATACTTATTTTCTTAGATTTTGGAAATTTTAATGAGATATATTGATTTGTACAAAATTTTTTGATCAAAGATATCACACTAAATCTCCTTGTAATAATAGAATGCAACCTTACTATAAGTTTTATCTCATTTATTTTATTTTTTTGTAATGATGTAACTATAATACACTAGTTCAATTTACCTTATTTTAACTTCAATATACATTTACTTACTATCGAAATAATAATCTAATAATATTTATGTTCATTTATTTTGGTAATTTATCATAGTTCAAAGTAAGAGCCAATGATGACAAATAAAATAGTCATTAATTACTTCAATTTATCTCATTACAGTATTATCGTATATTTATATAACATTGAAATGATTATTCATTATTCATTATTTTTTTTAGATTGGAAATTCGTAATATTTCCAAGCTAATTCTATTAGACATGAAATAAACGTTACTAAAGTCATCTTAATGAGCTATATAAAATTAAATTTTATTCTTATATTTTTTTTCTGCTAATTTTATAATATTTGGCATGTATCATGATAATTTTCACCCTAACCTTATTGGACAACCAAAGATGTTATACTTGATTTTCTTACCATTATAGAATTCAACTTTCCTATATTATTGATCTTATTTTTTTTCAAATCTTTTTCTTTTGATTCCATTATTTTATAATAAAAGTCTAATTCTCAAATAATATGACCTTTATATCACTTTGTTTGGTTATATGCATTGCTCTAGTTTATCTTCTTTTAGCTTTAACATATGTCTACTTAATGTTGAAATAATATTACTATTTGTGCCTACTATTTTTCATAATTTGTTGAACACTCAATGAGGTCCAACAAAGATAAAACTAACTTTATTGTGCTCCTATTAATGAGCTCTATTTGTTAAATATATCTTTTAAAAGATTTTTTCATTTTAAAAATGCATTATAAAACCTTTAGATTCAGAGTTAGTTTGATGATCAAGGATGATACACTTGACATCTTTAGCATCTTAGAAAGTAACTTTCTAATGAACATTTTCTCATTTATTGAAATTTTCACTTTATTTTGCAATATTGTGTACTAGCTCAAAGAGCTCTAAGCAATTAAAAAATTATTTTTATATTTTTTAGCATCTTATTTTCTTTCATTTTTGGCTTGTTTTATGAAAAAATTTTATTTGTCCATTATTACATGATTGGGCATGTTATACTTGATATTCATAGTATCTTAGAATGAAACTTTCCTATAAACTTTATCTCATTTATTAAAATCCATACCTTTGAATTAGTTATATTATTGTGAAACCCTTCATTCTTTTATCGTGTGACCTTTTCATTATTTTGATTTGTTTAAATTACATTACTCTAGTTTACATTATTTAAATTATAATATACATCTGCTAAATATTAAAAACATATTAATTAATATTTATTCTTATTTAATTTTTTGATTCATTGTAAATCTAGACAAGCTCCAATGGAGACCAAACAATGGTTGTTAAACTCATCTCTTGGCTTAATTTTATGAGCTCTCTCTAAGATAATATTATGTTTTTTTATTTAGTTTTTTTCTTCTTTAATATTTTACAAGCCCAATAAGACATTTTAAATTATTTATATTTTAATGGTTTCAGATATTACACTTGGTCTCCTTAATATTTCATAATGCAAGTTTACTATACACTATGTCTCATTTCTTAAAACTTTGGCTATGTTATTATTTAACTCTAAATTTTCTCTCAAGTGACCTTTACTTTGCATTTATTTTGACGTATTACATCAATTTATCTCATTTTAACTCGACTCATATTTTTATAATATTTTTATAATATTTAATATTATATATGTTCATTTATTTTGATAAATGAATCAAGGTCATATTGAAACAAAACAAATGTAATTGGACTCATCACCACCAACACTATCAAATCAAATATAAGTTTTTTATGTTTTTCAAAGATTTTATTTTCTATATTTTGACATGATTTACTGGATGTTTTGAATCATAAATCATTTCATAGTTGACAATCTTGTAATCAATCTCCATAACATCATATGATCCAATTTTCTTATATGATGTCTTATTTAATAAAAGTTTTCACATTTAATTGGTTACTTTACTAATTTATTGAATTGCATTGCTTCAATTTGTATCATTCAAACATAATTATATATTTAATAAATATTAAAAAATAATAATGTATCATTAATTATGTTTAATTATTTTTAGAAACCATAGTAATTCCAAACAAGATATGATGGAGATGAAATGATTTTTCTTGGACATCTCCAAAAACATTTTTAATAAATATTCATTTTTATATTTTCTTAAATGCTTTTAATTTTTTTGGTATCATTTAGAGTAATTTTTATTTGTACTTGATTTGATAATTAAAAGTTTAAACTTGATCTACTTAGGGTCTTGGAATTCTACTTCCAAAAAATTTATCTTATTTATTCAAATCTTTTTGTTTGACTTGGTTATATTACAATGTAACTCCAATTCTCCTCTTATGAGATACTTACATGGCTTTTATGTGGATGCATTATTTTCCTTCAATTTATCTCCATTCAGTATTAATACATTTTGCTTAATATTTAAAAAAATATTTAATATTTTCAAATGAGGTCAGCTCAACACAAACAAACTTTTGTAGTCCCATCTCAAAAAGCTTTTTCAAAATAAATATTTATTTTTTGTTAATAAATATTCTAAATTCAAAAGACTTGAATGTAGGTTTTTTGTGTAATTTCTCTAATTTCTTTGAATATTTTGTCTTGATTTGATTATATTACTATGAAACTCAAATTCTTCTCTCATTTGACAATTACATCATCTAATATGGCTAGATATCATTGCTTCAATTTATCTCATTTAACCATCAGTACAAATTTAAATAATTTTTAAAAACTTTTATTTCTCTTTATGTTGAATGCTTTTTATTATGCATAATAATTCCAATTGAGGTCTAATGATGAATAAATAAGAGTTAGTGCTCATCTTTACTTGTTCTATCCAAATAAATATTCATTTTCAATTTCTTAAATATTTTAATTTCCATGGTTTTGGTGTGGTTTATAAAATAGTTTGAATCATAGATGAATTCACTATCCGTGATCTTACATTCGATCTCCTTAGTATATCCAAAAGCAACTTTCCCATATAATTTATCTAATTAAAAACAATGCTTTGCTTTAGGTTAGTTTTAACAATGAAACATTAATTCTCCTTTCCTTTAACCTTTACATTACTTTGATTTTCTTATATTACTTTTGTTACAATTTATCTTATTTCAACTTTAATATATATTTATTACTATAAAAAAAAATAATTATGATCATTTATGTTAAAATAATTTTGAAATTCATAGTGATTCTAAATGATGAGCAAAATAGGCAAAGAAAAAACATAGTTGGAATCATTTGGATAAGGTCTAACCAATTTATATTCCCTTTCATATTTTAAAAAAATTATTTTTAAGGGCTTTGGCATGTTTAATGAGAATTTTAATTAGTGCCTTATTTAATGATTTATGATGTAAAACTCAATCATTTGTGTACTTTGGAATGCAACTTTCCCTTAAACTTTATCTTATTTGTTCACAATTTTTGCATTGACTTGGTTATTTTCTATGAAACTCTGATTCCTCTCTCTTATGATGTTTCGAAAACTTGATTTAGTTATATATTGTTACTTCTACTTATCTCAATTCAATATTAATATATATATTTACTTAATACGAAAATAATAACAATAAGTTATTTTTTATTATAATTTATTATTAATTACTTCCATAATTTATAGTAATGCTAATGATCGGTCAATCAAGATGAATCAGATGTCGCTAGACTCTTCTGGCGAATCCCATCCGACTCATTTTCTTATATTTTAAATATTATTTTTTCTATGGTTTTCATGCATGTAAAAATACATTTTAATAAGTTCCTGATTTGATTATTGAGGATTCTATACTTAATGTCCATAGTATCATGCAATCTATTATTTTCATACAATTTATCTCCTCTTTTAAAATTTTTCCTTCAATTTTGCAATATGATTATGTATCTCTGGATCTTCTGTACTGTAACCTTAAATCAATTTGTCTATCTTATAATTAGGTTTCTACAATTTATCCTATATCACCTTAAATATATGATTTTTTTCTTTCAAAATGATAATATAGTTTTGCTTGTGTTTATATAATTTAGAAACTCATAGTAATTCTAGATAAGGTTTATTAGAGATGAAGTAAAAACCATTGGACACATGTTGATGAGCTCCATCAAGATTAATATTCTTTTTTATAATTTATTTAACAGCTCAAGATGTTACAGTTGCTCACCTAAGTATCTCAAAATACCATTATCTTGTATAATTTATCTCAAATTTTCGAATTTGTTTTTATTGATTTAGTTATATTATTATGCAACTCTAAATATCTTATTTTGCGACCATAACATCACTTTGATTTTGTTATACTATATTCTTTGAATTTCTCTAATCTCAATTGTAACATATATTTAGCTAATACTGAAAGAATAATTTTTTTTATTATTTATGATTAATAACATTTGTAATTCGTAGTATTCCAATATGGTCTAAATGAGATGAAATAAACATCATTTAAGACATCACAAAATCTATCCAAATCAAATAACAATTTTTAGATTTTTAGTTATTTTTTATGGGTCTTCACATGTCTCATTAGGCCTTTTGATTCATAATTAAGTTAATCATCAAGGAAGTTAAACTAAATCTCCTAATTATATTTTAATGTATCATTCATAGATAATCAATTTTATTTTTATAAAAGTATTGATTTGATTTGTTATATTACTATGAAACTCTAGTTACTTCTGTTGTGACATTTAAATGTTTTCATTTGGTTAAATTATTTTTCTTCAATTTATCCTATTTTAATTTTTAAATATACATATATATATATATTTAGTTAATATTAAAATAATAATAATTATTATTATTTATTCTTAGTTATTTTCATAATTCGTAATAATCCCAAAACAGTTTTTTTGCATGAAACACATGTTGTTGGCTTTAACTACATGAGCTCTTTTCAATTAACTATTCATTTTATTATTTTTAAATATTATATTCTTTTAAGGCTTTATAATGCATAACAAGACACTTGATTTGCACCTGTTTTGATGAAATAGAATGCTACAGTAAATCTCTTATGTATCTTTGAGTAACACTTCCATATACAACTTATCTAGTTCTTAAAATATTTTGCTTTCTCTTGGTTATATTATAATGTAACATTAAATCTACTCTAATGTAGCCTTTAATTTACTAATATTTAGTGAAAATTACATTACTTTAATTTATCATATTTTAACATTAATGTATATTTATTTAATTTTAAAAGATAATGTGTTCTTATATGTGCTTATTTACTTTTATAATTCATAATAATCCCAAATGGGGTCGTATGAGACCAAATAAATGTCATTCGAATCCTTTTAATGACCTCAAACTAATTAAAAATTCTTTTTCATATTTTTAAAAATATTTTATATTCTAATATTTGCACGATCTTTATAAGACATTTTCATATACCATACTTGACAATCGATAATGTTATAATCCATTTTTCTAGTATCTCCAATTATAATTTTCCCAAATAATTTATCTAATTTCTTGAAATTGTATGCTTCCAATTCATCTTATTACTATGGAACTCAAAATTTTCTCTAAGTTAACAATTCAACACTTTGGTTTGGTTACATTATATTGGTTCAATTAATCTTATTTCTATTATAATTTATATTTAATTAATATAATAATATTAATTTTCTATAATTTATTTTATTTAATGTTATAATTCACAATACTTATAAACAAGGTGTGACGGAGATAGAAGCGATATCTTTGCACTTGTCTTGACAAGCTCTATCATGATATGCATTTAAAATATTTTATTTTATTAAATTTGTTTATTTAATGCCATATTTTATTTTGTACTTGATTTGATGATTTTTGGTATTACATTTGATCAGTTCAGTATCTTAGAATGTAACTTTCCTATAAATTTATCTCATTTGTTCAAGTTGTTTTTTTGCTATTCTTATATTAATATGTAGCCTCGACTCTCATCTTGTGCGACATTTATATGACTTTAAAATAGTAATTTATTATTATTTATAATTATTTATTTTGGTAACTTATAATAATTCTAAGCGATCTTTGATAGAGATGAAGCAATCTTGTTGAACTTAACATGATATGCTTTATCTTCTTAACTATTTATTTGTATATTTTTAAACACTTTGTAATAAAGGGTTTTGGGCTACTTCTTGAGACATTTAAATTATTCTTCATTTGATGACTAGGGATATTGAAATTTATCTCCTTAGTTTCTTAAAATGTAATATTCCTAGATAATTTATCTTATTTCAACATTAATAGAAATTAAATTGATATTAAAATTATATTTTCAAATTATTTATCTTTATTTACCTTGACAATTCATCGGTACCTAATTTAATAAGGATGCTACAACTGATCGTTCTAGAGTCTTGAAATTATATATTTCTCTATAATAATTTATCTTATTTATTCAAAATGTTTTACTTTGTTTTATTAGTATGTTACTCTAATCCTCTTTTATGTGACAATTCCATCACTTTAACTATATTTTGTTATATTGCCTTGATTTATCCAAGTTTATTGTTATTATATATCAATTAAATAATAAATATAATTTTATTATTTTTTAAGTTCAATTACTATCATAATTTATTAAAATTCTCAATGAAGTTCGATAGAGACAAAATAAATGTCTTTTGTCAGATCTTTATGACTTGTATTTCATTAAATATTTTTGTTTTCTAAATATTTATTTTGTCTATTTCTTAGATTCATTTCAAGGCATTTGTATTTCTACTTAATTTAACAATCGTGGATGTTAGCCTAAATCGTCTTCATATTATGGAATGTAATTCTTCTACATAATGCACCTCATGTATTCATGTTTTCTTTCTTTGATTTGGTTTTATTATTATATTTCTCAAAATCCTCTATCATGTGACCTTTGCGTCACTTTGCTTTTCTTATTTTACATTTCTCCAATTTATGTCATTTTAGTTTTTATATATATTTATTGAGTATTAAAATTAAGTTGTGTTATTATTTATTTTTATTTTCTTTTGTAATTGATAGTTTTTCCAAATGAGAATCAAATAAGATAAAACAAATGTCATTCGAGTCATTAGATAAGCTCTATCTATTAAATATTTTATTTTTTATTTCTAAATATTTTATTTTCTTTAGTTTAATTACCTTTTATGTGGCATTTTAATTTTTACCTAATTTGATGATCATGGACATTTTGCCAAATCTCCTTAATATCATGAAATGCAACTTTTCTATATATTTTATTTAATTTATTTAAATTTTTCATTTTTATTCATTTGTATCATGATGTAATTCGTAATCTTCATTCATGTTACATTTATATATCTTTGATTTGATTATATTACATTCTCTTAATTTAACTAACCTTAATTTTTAAAAAAATTAACCAATATAAAAATTAGAATTTATTTATTTTTATACTAATTTATTTAGATAATTGAACCTAAAAGTTATTTCGATAAGCTTTATTTAATTAATAAATTATTTTATATATGTAAGTATTTTATTTTCTAGTTCTTTTATATGTTTCATTACTCATTTCAATTGGTACATGATCTAAATATCGATGTTGCTACAATCTATTTTCTCAATATTTTAGAATACAAATTTTGCCATATAATTTATGTCATTTTTAAAGAAAATTACATTTATTTGGTAATATTAAATCACTTTATCTCCTTTTTAGCATTATTATATATTTATTATTATTAAAAAAATAATCTATGTATTTCTTATGCTTATTTACGTCACTAATCTTAATAATTACAAATCGGTTTTGGTGGAGACGAAAAAACATAGTTAGAATCATCTTTACAAATCTTATTGAATTAAATATACATTTCATATTTTTTTAAATTTTATTTTCTCAAAGTTTGGCACAGATTATGAGATATTTTTTTCATACCTAATTTGATGATTAAAGATGTAAAATTGATATTCTTCATATCATAGAATGCAAGGTCCCCAAAAAATTTATTTAATTTGTACAAAAGTTTTTTCTTTTATTTGGTTAGATTACTATTTAACACTAAACCTTCACTCGTTTAACCTTTACATCATCTTGATTAAGTTATATTATATTACTTTGAATTAGCTTGTTTTAGCTTTATTATATATTTACATAATATTAAATAATAATTTATTACTTTTTATTCTTATTAACTTTTGTAATTCAAAATATTTCAAAGTCATATCCAATTGAAATGAAACAAATATCATTGGACTAGCCTTGACATTCTATATCACATTAAATATTAAATTTATATGTTGTAACAAATTTAATATTTTAAATTTATTGACCTTTTATTTGATATTTTTATTCCTACCTAATTTAAGAATCAAAGATATTACAATAAATCTACTTTGTATTCTATAATAGAACATTAATTTTTATATACAATAATGTAAATCTAAATCTCTTTTCAAGTGATATTTATTTTTCTTTTATTTGGACATTTTACATTGTTTCAATTTATCTTATTTAAATTATAAAATATGTTTGCCTAAAATTAAATAATAATTTATTATTACTTATAGAATTTTTTTTCTTAATTTAGTAATATTCCAAAAAAATGTTATTTGAAGATGAAATGGACTTTATTATTGTAATCCTAACATAATTTATCCAAGAAAATAAATCATTTCATTATTTTAAATATTTTTCTTTTTAACATTTTAATACAAATTACATAATATTTTTATTTGTATATGATTTGACTATTAAGGTACTTACACTTATTCTCTTTAGCATCCTTGATTGTACCATTGTGATATTATTTATTTGATTTCATCAAATTTTTTAATTTGATTTTATTATATTACTATGAGCCCTATTTCTCATTTCATGTGACCTTTACATTATTATGATTTGGTTATATAACATTTTTTTAAATAACCTCTTTTTATTTTTATTTTATATTTATCCAATCTTAAAATAATAATTTAAAAATTATTGCATACTTATTGTGGTAATTTGTAGTTATTCTAAAAAATAACTAATTGAGATAATATAGAAGTTGTTGGACTTTTCTTAATAAGCTCTTTCAATGTAAACAATCACTTTTAGGTTCTTATGTACTTCATTTTATAGGTATTTAGTATATTTCACAGCTCATTTGATGATCAATGACACTGTAAGCCATGATCTTATTATCTTAGAATGCTTCTTTTTTACACAATTTAGCTCATTACATTAAATGTTTTTTTCTTTGATTTCATTATAAAATATGAAACACTTACTATTCTCTTTTTTTAGCTTTACATCATTTTGATTTAGTTATATTTTGTTTCCACATTTGATCTCTTTTAACCATTAAAATATAGATACCTAACATTAAAATAATAACTTATTTTTATTATTTTATTTATCATAGTAATTCACTATAATTTTAAATGAGATTTGATTGAGACAAAATTAGCAACATTAAACACATCTCAATAAGCTCCATTTAGATAAATATTAATTTTTACGTTTTCAAATATTTTTCCCAAGTGTTTGGCATGTTTTACAAGATGTTTTAAGTCATTTTAGATTTGAAGATAGAGGATGTCACACATAATCTTCGTAGTATCTCGGAATATAGCACTTGCATATAATTGATCTCATATTTTTTTTATTTGATTTACTCATATATTATGAACTCTAATTCTCTCTCTTGTGACCTTACCTCAGTTCGATTTTTTTAAATTATATTGCTTCATTTTTTCTCAATTGGACTTTTTTTATAAATTTACTTATTATTAAAATAATTATTTTTTCCATGCAATTTTATTTTGATATTTGCTAGCAATTCAAAATGAGGATAGTTTCAAACTAAATGAATAAAGGACTAATATCGATGAGCTTCATCCAAATAAATATCCATTTTTTAATTTTCAGATATTTAATTTTTAGGTTTTATACATGCCTTAAAAAATATTTGATTTGTGCAAGATTTAATAATAAATGATTTTATAAACTTTTCTTATTCTGCTAGAATATAAATTTTCAATACTATATGTTTAATGTTTTAAATTTTTTTTCTTTGATTTAGTTAAAATGCTATAAAACTGTAACTCTTCTCTTATATTACAACTATGTTTTTTTGTTTGATTGTGTTACATTACATCAATTAAACTCATTTGGAATTTAATAGATATTTATTTATTATATAAATAATAATTATTTATAATTTTTGTTTGTCTACTTCATTAATTAGCCATAATTCCAAACGATGTTTGACAATGATGAATCAAATGTCGTTCATTCATCTCAACAAGCTTTATTAAACAAAATATTCACTGTTTCCTTTTTAAACAACTTTACACAATTGACCTCCTTACTATCCTAGAATGCAATAATTGTATTTAACTTATCGCTTTTTTTAAACTTTTTTGCTTTAATTTTTTATGTCATTATATAGCTTTATATCTTCTTTTCTATGGGTTTTACACCTTATTGATTTGATTATATTGTATTATTTCAATTTATATATTTGCTTAATACTCAAACATTTACTTTTCTTATTATTTATACTTATTTATCTTATTTTCTAAAATTTTTTGTATCAATTGGTTTGGCATGCATTACGAAGATTTACAATTTATAGTTAATTTGATAATCAAGGATGTCGTACTCAATCTCTTAAATATTTTTGAAAATAAGTTTTCTATATTATTTGTCTCCTTTTAGCTTTAATATATATTTAGCTAGTATTAAAATAATAATATGTTGTTTGTTATCCTCATTTACTTTAGTAATTCCAAAAAATTCCAAACAAGGTCAAATTAAGAAGAAAAAAGATCATTAAAGTTCTTTTAATGAGCTCTATCCATAAAATATTAATTTTTATATTCTTTTTGCATTTTATGGTTTATGATTTTAACAATTTTTATAAGATATTTTGATTAATAACTAATTTGTTGATCAACATGGTTACACTCAATCTCATCTGTAACTACAATGTAACATTCCTAGAAATGTTATGTCAATTGATCAAATTTTTGCTTTGATTTGGTTATATTACATAGTAGAACTAAATCACATCTCATCTGACATCAAAATCTCTGTCATTCTATTATATTATATTGGTTCAAGTTTTCTTATTTCATCATTAATATATATATATCTATTTAATATTAAAATAAAAATGTACTATTATTTATATTCATTTAATTTTGTCTTTCACAAAAATTCAAATTGATTCTTAGTCAAAAAGAACCTAAGACTGCTTGACTCGTCTTAGCAAAGCACTACCAAATTAAATGTTTATTTTTGTATTTTAAAAAATTTATTTTAAGAAAATATTGTAATCTTTTTTTGGATATTTTAGTTTGTGATTATTTTAATGAATGAGGATGTTGTACATGATTTCTTAAAATTTTAGAATACAAATTTCTTATGCAATTGATCTCCTTTGTTCAATTATTTCTCTTTGATTTCATCAAATTATTATGTAACTGTAAACCTCTCTTACTGTGGCCATACAATGCTTTTATTTGGTACATTAGTTTATCTCATTTAAAGTTTAATATATATATATATATATATATGTATTTCTTAATATATAAATAATATTAAGTAATGTTTAGTAATTCCAAATAAGATTTGATCAAGATTGGAAAAATATTGTTCGGATAGTCTCGAAGAGCTTTATCAAATTAAATGTTCATTGTCATATTTTTCAAACATTCTTCTTTACAAGATATTTGTTGTTTTACTTAATTTGACTGTTGAGGATATTACATTTGATTGCCTTAGTATACTTGTATTTAACTTTTTTATACAACTTATCTCATTTCTTCAAATACTTTGTTGTGATTTACTATGTTACTATATAATAGTAAAACTTTTTTGTGTCTTTTAGATTGTTTTGATTTTGTTATATTATATTGACTTAATTTAGCTTTTTAAACTATAATATTTATTTAGTTAATGGTGAAATTATAGTTTCTTTTTTTGTTATACTTACTTAATTTGGAAATTTGCTGACATGCCAAAACTTATGATATCTAATTCAAAAAACATCAATAACCTTGTCAGCATGAGGTTTATTTAACTAACTATTGAATTTAATATCTTAAAATATGTAATTTTCTTTACTTTTTATAAGGTTTATGAGATATTTAATTTTGTACTTCATTTATAGATCATGCATGTTTCTCTTAATCATATAATACCTTGTAGTTTAAATTTCTTGTGCAATCTATCTCATTTCTTCAATTTTTTTTCTTTTATTTAATCATATTAATAAGTTACCCTAAATCTCCCACTATGAGACCTTTGACTATTTTTATTCTATCATAACATAATCCTTCAATTTATTTTTTTAAACTTTATTGTATGATTCATTAATAATATAATAATAACTTAATATTATTAATTGTCATTTACTTCGATTTGGTCATATTATATTACTTCAATTAATTTCATATTCTCTTTAATAAATATTTACATAATATTTAAATAACTTAAACAAAAATAGTAGTTTAGCTTGTCTCATTAAGATCTATCCAATTAAATAATTACTTTTATAATATCAAATATTCTTTATTCAATAGAATTGGCATGCATAAGGAGGCATTTTGATTCACACATAACTTGATGATTTAATATGTTACTCAATCTCATTTCAGGATAATATATATATATATATATATTTTTAAAATTAATAAATATTAAAAAATATTTATTATTTAACTTTATTCATAGTAATTCTAAATACAATCAAATTGAGATGGAATAAATGTTTCTGTACATAACTCGATGAGCTCTATCTATAAAATATTCTTTCTTCTTTTTTATCATTTTTCTATTTATGATTTTTGAATACTTTACAAGACAATTTAATTTGCATGGTGATTTATGTTAGAGGATGTTAAACTGGTTTTTTTTATAACTTGCAAAACGACGTTCTTATAATTTTTACCCAAATAATTCTAATGTTTTTTTTTCATTTTGTAATTTTACTATGTAACTCTAATTCTCATCTCATGTGACATTTAAATAACTATGAATTAGTTCTATACATTGCTTCATTTTTCTCATTTTAGATTTAATATAAAAAAAAATTTTATATTAAATTTAAAATTTATTATTGCTTATATTTATTTAATTTTTTTAATTCGTAGTAGTGCCAAACATTGTTTGATCAGCATAAAAAACTTTATTTTACACCTTTTGATTTCTTCTATGCAACTAAATATTTACTTTTGTATTTTTTAGATATTTTTTACTCAATAGTTTCACTACTACTTATGAGATATTTCGATTCTTGGCTAATTTGATGATCGAAGATGTTGTCCTTGATCTACATAGTATATTGGAATGCAACTTTTTGATGTAATTTATCAAATTTAAACTACAACATGTATCTTTTTTAAAATAAAAAGATAATTCTTAATTACTTATGTTTAATTGTTTGCATTACTCTTATTAATCCCAAACTACTCATGATGAAGATGTAACAAATGTTGTTGGACTCTTCTTAACAACCACTATCTTAACAAATATTCATTTTTATAATTTAAGAACTCTATTTTTTAAGTTTTTTGATGATTTATGAGATAATTTGATATGTATGTTATTTCATGGTCAAGGAAGTTGCTCTCAATCTTATTAGCTCTTAGAGAACATACTTCCCTTCTAATGTATCTCATTTGTCAAAAAGTTTTAGTTCAATTTCATTATGTTATAATGTTACTCTAAATACCCTCTCATGTGTCACTATATTACAGTAATTTAGTTGCATTACATTACTTTAATTTATCTCATTTTATCTTCAATTTTTTTATTTAGTGCTAAAATAATAATTTATTATTATTAATTACAATTTAATTTTGTAATTTGTAGTAATTCTAAAATAGTGTTGATCAAGACAAAGAAAAAATCATTAGACATTTCAAGGAGTATTATCATATTAAATTTTATTTGCTATTTTTGGAAATGCTTTACTCTTCCTGAATTTTGCAAAAGTTTTGTGTCTTTTTTATTCTTACAACATTTGTTGATCGATGATTTACATGTGATTTCTTTAGTATCTTAGAATGGAAATTTCGTGAATAATTTATCACTTTTCTTTTAACTTTTTTTCATTGAAATTGTTATATCACAATGTCACTCTAACCCACCTGTTATGTGACCTTTAGATGTCATTGATTTGGTTATAGTCTTCTTTTAACATATTATTTATTAGTATTCAAATCATAGTTTATTTTTACTTATGCTTATTTTTTTGGTAATTCATAGTGAATCTTAACACAACCCAATCAAGTAAAAACAAATGTTACTTGACACTTCTTAAAGGGCTCTACCCAATTGAATATATATATTTTTAATATTTTTAAATATTTTAGTTTATATGATTTTTGTGTGTTTAATGAGATTTTTTGAATGATAATAGATATGGTGTTCGAGTATGTTATAATCAATGTCCTTAGAATCATGTGATAGAACTTTCCAATATAATTTATCTAACTTTCTTCAAAGTTTTCTCTTTAACACACTTGTATTATACAACACAAATTTATCTCTGTTTTTTTTATACTCACATAACATTAAAAATAATTTATTATTATTATTATTTGTTCTTATTTGTATTGGTTGTTCCCTATAATTCAAAATGAGGTCCAATCAACATGAAAAAAATGTCGTTACATTAGCCTTGATTGAACACTATCGTAGAAAACATACATTTTTGGCATGTTTTAGTAGAATTTTAGATTCATTCAAGAGTTGGTGATAAAAAAAGTTACACTCAATTGACTTAGTATCTTGGAATAATTCTTTTCCTTAGAATTTATTTCATTTACTTATCTTTTCTTCCATTTCATTATATAGCTATATGACTCTAAATCTCATGTTGTGTAATATTTACATCACTTTGATGTGATTATATTAAATCGATTTGAGTCTTTCTCATTTCAACTTTAATGTATATCAACATTAATTTGAATTAAAAAATTTTTATTGCTTATGTTTACTTACTTTTGTAAGTTACAAAAATTTAAAATGAGGTCTACTCAAGAAAAAAACAAAATGGATTAACTTATCTCAATGAGTTTTAATTAATTAAATATTTATTATATACTTTAGTAAAATTTAATTTTCATTAGTTTTACAATGTGTTACTATGTTTTTTTAGTCATTCCTAATTTCATGACTGAAAGTGTTATCTTGATCTCTAAAGTGTCTTAGAGTTCTTTCCCAAGCAATTTGTCTTATTTATTAAAAACTTTCCCTTTGATTTGGTTATATCGTTATATACCTTTGAACCATAACTCCTTTTTACAAACCTTATGAGATTTTTTGTACAAGATTTAATAAATCGAAGATGTTAAACTCAATCTTGTCATTATATTAGAATATTTCTATCTTATAAAATTAATCTCATTTTCTAAATAGTTTTATTTTTATTTACTTTTATTACAATATAAATCTAAATCTCCTCTAATGTGACTTTTCCATTACTTCAATTTATCATTTTTCGAATTTAATATTTCATTAATTAATATTATATTTATAATTTTTTATTTGTAACTTATTTATTATATTTAATAAAATATTTATTTCTATATTTTTTAAACTTTTTTTCATTTGTTTTAGCATTCTTTACGAGGCTTTTCTATTAGAACTTAATTTAATGATTGTGCATGTTGCACTCGATTTCCTTAACATCTTGTTTTTTCATATAATTTTTCATTTATTCAAAGAATTTAACCTTTTGATTAGATTGATTTAGTTAAAAATAGTCTTACATTTATCTCGTTTTATCTTTAATATATATTTAACTAATATTCAAATAATAATTTTGTTACTATTTTAATCATTTTATTTACTAATTCTCAAAAATTCGAAGTGATACTTGATCGAGATGAAACAAATATTATTGGAACATCTTGATGATATTTATCTTTTTTAATATTAATTTTTATACTTTTAGTTATTTTATTCTTTAGTGTTATGGAATGCTTTATGAAAAATTTTCATTTGTAATAGGTTTGAATATCGAGTTTGTCTCAATCAAACTCCTTAATATGTTAGAATGCAATAGTCTCATATAATTTATCGCATTTCTTCAAATGTTTTACTTTAATTTTATTATTTTATTATGTAACTTATAAATTCTTGTCAATTGAACTTTACATGATTTTCACTTTAGTATATTAGATTACTTGAATTTATCTTATTTTAGTTTTTAAAAATATTTTATTAATATTAAAATAATATTTTTTCTTGATTTATGATTTTTTTTTGTTATTCATTATAATTCTAGTGGTTTTTTATGAATTGAGCAAATCTAATTGGACTCATCTTCATTAGTTCTGTCCAACTCATTACTCATTTTTATTAATTTTTTTAATAGTTTATTTCTATGATGTTTACATATTTTATTATATATTATGCTTAATTCTTGCTTTGATAATCATGATTTTGCACTCAATCTCCTTAATCTCTCTGCATAACACTTTCTGATAGAATTTATCATATTTTTTAATTTTTTTTACTTTCATTTAGATACTTTATTATTAAACTCTATGTCTACTCTAATTTGACCATTATATTACTTTGATTTTATGAAATTGCATTGCTTCAATTATTCTCATAATTGCATTAATTAATCTTTACTTGATATCAAAAGAATTTTTTATTTATTTTTTCACTTATTCGGATAATTCACAGTCAACCACTATGAGGTTTGGTAAAGGCAAAAAAAAAATTCTTGGGACAAATCTCGATGTGTTTGATCAAATAAAATATTTATTTTTCTTTTTTTAATACTTTATATTCAATGGACCTTGCATGCATGATGAGTCATTTCAACTCAATCTTAACTTGTTGATCGAGGATGTTGTACTAGATCTCCAAAGTATCGTTGAAGGTAAATTTGCTATGCAATGTATCTTATTTTAACTTTAATATATTTATATATATATATTACTTAATATAGAAACAATAATTTATTATTAACTTTTATTATTTACTTCAGTAACTCAAAGTATTTCTTAACAAGGTCAGGTTGAGATGAAATAAAGATCGTTGCACTAATCTAGATTAGCTTTATCCATTCAATATCAAATTTTATATTTTTTAGTATTTTATGTTTTAGGGTTTTTTCTCGTTTTGATATGTAGTATGACTATTGATGATTTTACATGTAGTCTACATTTATAATTTGCAGTAATTTGAAACAAGGTGAGGTCAAGATGAAGCAAACTTTGTCTGAAAACTTTTGGCAAGTTCTATCCATTTAAATATTTAATTTTAAATTTTTATGTATTTTATATTCAATAGCTTTGCCATACTTTAGCAGATATTTCAATTTGTTTCTAATGTAACTATCAAAGATGTTTTCTTTCATCTCCTTTACATCTTTGATTACAAATTTCTCAATCAATTTCTCTATTTTTAGTTACAATATATATTTATTCAAAATTAAAATTATAGTAAGTGATTGATTTCGTTTATTTACTTTTATAGTTCTAAGAAAGATGAAACAAACATTGAGAAAGTTACTCTCAATGTTGTTGGCATCTTTGAGAACAACTTTACTATAGAATTTATCGCATTACTTTAAACATTTTAACATAGTTTGGTATGTAATTCTAAATATGCCCTCTTATGCCTCTATGTCTTCTTAATTTTGTTGTGTTATATCACATCAATTTATCTCATTTTTTTATGTTTAATATATATATTTGTTTACTTTAAAAATAATGATTAATTATTTTTTGTACTTATTTCTTTTGGCGATTCACAGTATTCCAAATAATGTCTAATCAAGAGAAAAGGAATATTTTTTAAAGTGTCTCAACTATTATTACCAAGTTAACTATTATTTCATATATTTCTAAATAATTTATTTTCAACAATTTTTGCATAATATATGAGACCATTTGATGCATAACTATTTTGATGATTGAGAATTTAGACATGATCTCTTTATTATCTTAGAATTTAACTTTCTTGAATAATTTTTTTTGAAAATATTTGGCTTCAAATTAGCCGTATTACAATTGGACTCTAGACCTCTATGCATGTGATGTCAACATCTCTTTCATTTTATTACATTATATTGCTTAAATTTTTATCTTTTTACCTTTAATATGTCTTTTCTTAGTATTTAGATAATAGTTTTTTATTTGTTATGATTGTTTACTTTGCTATTTCATAGTAATTCTAAAATGTAGTTAAGATGAAACAAATGTCATTAGAGTCATCTTAAAGAGCTATATCTATTTAAATATTTTTTTAATATTTTTAAATATTTTTATAGTGTTTTGGGATATTATGAATCATTTTAATTTCTGTCTGATTTGATGATCGAGGATGTTATGTTCTATCTCCGTAGTGCCTTCGAATGCAACTCTCTCGTACTATTTATCTCATTTAATTCATTATTATTTTTTAATTAGCATATATTACATATCTTCTATTTATACTATTTTATCATTATTATATATTCACTTAATATCAGAGAAATTATTATTATTATTATTATTATTATTACTATTTATTTTTATAGTATAATATAATTTCAAATGAGGTCATATTGATATGTAGCAAAGGTCCATCAACTCATCTTAATGTGCACTATCAAATATAATATAAAAAAAATTTTAGTTTTTAAATATTTATTTTCTATAATTTTTATATGCTTTAAGATATATTTAAATTGAAACTTGAATTGATCGAAGAAGTTATCGTTGATCTACTAAGCACATTAAAATGGAATTTTCCCTTACAATTTATGTGACTTATTCAAATTATTAGCTTCTTTTTATGTTTCTTTATAATTCTAAATCTCTTATCATGTGACATTTAAACATTATTTACATATGTGCATTACATTGCTCATATTTACCTAATTTCTACTACAATAATTACTTAATATTGAAAATGTTATATCTTATTAGTTATATTTAATTCTTTTGTAATACTTTATAATTCAAAACCAATTCTTATCAGTATAGAATAGACAAAGTCGAACACATCTCATCGAGGCTTATGAAATTAATTTTTAATTTATATATTATTAAATGTTTTATTTGTTAATGTTTCCCATTATTTTTGGGACATATTTTGCTATACATGTTTGACAATCATCGAACTTGAACTAGATCATTAATTGTTCTTTGGAATGTAATTTTTTAGATAATTTATCTCAATTCTTGATATTAGTCTCTTTGATTTGGTTGTATTACTATGTAGCTCTAAATATCATCTCATATGGTATTTATATTGATCTTATTTTGTTATATTATATTAACTAAATTTTGTGACACTTTTTGATTGGCACTTGATTTGATGATTGAGAATGTTAGAATCAATTTCATTTGTATCTTGGATTACAGCTTTCATTTATTATTTATCTTTTTCTTAAAACTTTTAGTTCAACGTTGTTTTGTTACCATGGAGCCTATTTCTCTTTTCAAATGACTTTTTCATAGTTTTGAATTGGTTATATTTAGATTCATACAATTTATCTTATTTTTATATTTATTATATATTTATTTAAGACAAAAACATATATTTAATATTATTTATACTTCTTTATGTTGCTTATTAATAGTAATTCTAAATGAGATATTTTTGAGATGAAAATACTCATTAGACTAATCTTGACAAACTCTTTTCAAACAAATTCTTTATTTTTATGTTTTAATATATTTTATTTTGTTGTATTTTTGCATATTTTATTTGATACTTTGATTAATAATAGATTTGATGTTCATCGATGTTGAGATCCTTGTCCTTAGTATCTTTCAATGAAAAATGTTCGTATAATTTATCTTATTTCATATCATGTTTTTGCTTTTGTTTAATAACATTTTTTTATGAAACACTTAATTTTTACTCATATGACTTTTTAATGACTTTGATTTTAATATAATACATGGCTTTAATTTATCTTATTTCAATACTAAATTATACTTAAATTAAAATAAAATAATATCTTATTCATATATTTTTATTTTTATTTGTAATTCACATTAATACCAAATTAGCATAGACCAAGACAAAACTAATGTGGTTACACAAATCTCAAAAAGCTATATCAAAATAAATATTCATTTTTACCAATATAAACACTTTTCCAAGGACTTTGCATGTTTCACAAGGTATTTTGATTCATAACATATTTGTATTTTAGAAAGTAGCTTTCCTATACAACTAATCTTTTTTCTCGTATTTTTTATTTTATTTAATTATTTTATTATGAGCTGTAATTCTTCTTGTGTGACCTCTATATCAAACTTATTTGGATAAAATACTTTCTTTAATTTAACCAAATTTAAATTTATTGTACATTTACAAATTTTAGATAATTTGTAACTATTGAAAAAGAATCCAGTTTGAGGTAAAATGAACTTTGACGGAATTATCACAAGGGCTATATCGAATTAAAAATATATTTTTATATTTTTAGATATTTATTTTTTAATGTTTTGAAATTCCTTATGAGATATTTTAATATATAAATAATTAACAATCAATGATGTTATAATCCATTTCTTTTGTATTTTAGAATGGAACTTTCCAAAGCAGTCTATCTAATTTTTTCAAATCTTTTTCTTTCATTTGCTTAATTACAATGCAACTCTAATTCTTCTCTTATGTAACCTCTATATCACTTTGATCTGATTATATTACATTGCTTTAATTACTCTCATTTCAACATTAAAATTTATCAACTTAATATTAAAAAAATAATTAATTTTTATTAATCTAAGTAATTCATGGTAATTCAAAGCAACGTGAGATTCAGATGTGTCGGACAACATTTGACGAATATTAAGAACATTTATTCAATAAAAGATTCCTTGTGTCATTTTTTTAAATATGTTTTCTAATGTATTGGCACACTTTATGAAATTATTTATTTGTTTTTAATTCTAATGATTAAAGATGCTACACTCAATCACATTTAAATCTTGTAATATTTCCTATAGTTTATCTAATTTCTTAAAATTTTTTTAATTTGTTTAGCTACATTACATGAGCTCTAATTTACCTCTTGTGTGTCATTTACAAAACTTTTATTTGGTTAGATTATAGTTCTTTAATTTATCCCATGTTAGCTTTATTATATATTAGGCTAAAATATAAAAAATTATTTTTTTAGTATGGTAATTAGTAGAAATTCTAATTGATGTCTAATTAAGATAAAACAAATGTCATTAGACTCACATCAATGAGCTCTAACAATTAGAAACTCATTTTAATAATTATAAATAATTTATTTATTGGGAATTTTCTATTTTTTATGAATAATTTTGATTTTTCATTAGCTTTCAGATCTAGGACATTACACTTGTTTCCTAATGTTTCAATGGAATGTTACTTTCTTATAAAATTTATATCATTTGTTAAAGTGTTTTGCATTGATTTGGGTATATTACTATTTAACTCTAAATCTACTCATGTTAAACCATAATGTTGCTTTTGATTTAGTTATATTACAATGCTTCAATTTGTCTTTTTATAGGTATTCTTTATTAGGACTTGTCTCAATGAGTAATGTCCAATAAAACATATATCTTTTTGAATTGTTTTTAAAATGTTTTATTATCTATTATTTTGGTAGCTTAATGAGATATTTTCAGTTGTACCACATTTGATGATTTACATGCAATAGTTGATGTCCTTAATATCTTGGAAAGCAACATTCCCATGGAGTTTATCCATTTCTTCAACTTTTTGTATGTGATTTTATCATATTACTATGTAATGCTAAATCTCCCCATGTTTGACCTTTACATTGTGTTAATTTAATTGTTTTATATTACTTCAATTTATCATTTTTCATTTTTAACATTTATTTTCTGATTATTAAAATAATTATTTTCTTATTTATGATTATTTCTTTTGGTGATTCATAGTAATTAAGAACGAAGTTAGATCAATAAAAATCAAAATTTCAATCAACACATCTTGATGAGTGTGATATAATTAAATATTTCTTTTTATAGTTTTAAGCATGTTTTTAATGTTTTTTGTAAGCTTTACGAGATATATCAATTCACACCTAATTTAAAAATTAGGGATGTTAAATTAAGTGTTTTGAATACCGTCAAATGAAACTTTTATATATAATTTCTAATTTCTTCAAAGTTTTTACATTGATTTGGTTTTAATAATATAAAACTCTTATTGTGCTCTCATGTGACCTTTACATTACTTTGATTTACCCATATTAATTTGATTCAATTAATCTATTTTATGATTAATAAATATTTACTTAATTTTAAAATAATTATTTATTATTATTTATATTTATTTACTTTTGCAATTCATAATATTGTTTTATGAGGTGTGATCAACATGACAACATAGTTATTAAACTCAACTCTATGAGCTCTATCCAACTAAATATTCACCTTTACATTTTATATATTTTGCATTTGATGGATTTTGCATGCATTACAAAGCATTTTGATTCAAACTTAGTTTCTTATATGAGAAAGTTTTTTTAAGTCACAAAAATATCTTTGTCTATAAATTTTCTAAATAATTTATCACATTTTAAATTTAATATATTTTTAATTTATAATAAAAAAATAATTTATTATTCTTTGTTTTTGTATACTTTGTCAAATCACAAAAATTCTAAAAAAATTAGATTAACATGAAATTAACATTATTGGACTCACCTCGAGACATTTATTTTAAAAATAGTCTTTTTTATATTTATTTTTCTTATTTTGTTATATAAGTTTTCTACAAAGTTTGCAAGCCATTTTAGCTTGTAGCAAATTTAATAATTGAGGATGTTACACTCCATTTTTTATGTAAATTGCAATACTACATTTCTATATAATTTATCCCATTTTTTTAAGGTTTTTTCTTTGATTTGTTACATTACTTTGATTTGTATTCAATACATACTTATAATGGGTCACTTGATTATTTGATTCATATAAAATTTGATGAATAGGGATGTCATATTTGATCTCCTATGAGCTTTCATAAACAAATCATTTATGTAATTTATCTCAATTGTTGAAATTTTTTCTTTGATTTGTTTATATTGTTACGAAACTCTAAAGCTCTACTATTGCGATGATTAATTTTATATAAGTTCTATACATTACATTGTTTCGATTTAACTCATTTTTACTTTAATATATATTTATTTAATATTAAGTATTAATTTATTAATATTTGTACTTTTTTAAATGAGGTCCAATTGGGATAAAACGAAAATCCATGGACTCACCACAAAGAGCATTATTAAGTCAGGCTTCTTGTTTAATTTTTTTAATATTTTATATTTTTAGGTTTTGGAGTGCTTTATGAGATATTTATATTTTTCAAAATTTGATGATCGGGCACATTACACTCGATTTCCTTAATACAATTAAATGAAACTTTCCCATATAATTTATGTTATTTCTTGAAATATTTTCTTCTTATTTGGTCATGATATTGTGTAACTCCAAGTCTCTTCGCACCTAAATTTTACATTACTTTGATATTTTCGTACTAAGTTTCTTCAATTTATCTTATTTTATATTTGAAATAACTATATTTGATATTAAAATCATAATTATTTTTTATACTTTTTTTTGTAATTCACCATAATTTTAAAAAGGTATAATTTTGATAAAACATATACTATTGAATTTGTTAATATACTCTGCACTTAAATAAATATTGATAGTTATATTTTAAATATTTAATATTCATTTTTTTGGCATGATTTATGAGATATTTAAATTTTTACCTATTTTAATGATCATGAATATTTCACTTGATCTCTTGGAATTTAGTTTTTCTATTTAATTTATCTCATTTCTTCAAAATTTTTACATTCAATTCATTATATTATTATTTTATTCTAAATCTTCTCTGAAGTGTCCTTTCGATCATTTTAATTTCGATATAATAAAATCAATCAATTTATCACATTCATGCTTTAATAAATATATGTAATATTAAAATAATAATGCATTATTATTTTTTAAAATTTCATTTGGTAATTTAAAGAAATTCGAAAAAATTTTAGATTGAGAAAAAAAAAAGTTATTTCATTCATCTTGATGAGCTCTATCAATTTAAATATTTATTTCTAGATTTTTAGATATTTTATGTTCTAGGGTTTTGTTATGATTTACGAGATATTTTTATTTGTACTAGATTTGGCAATTATGGATGTCATATTCAATCTCCTTTATATTTTTTAATGCATATTCCCTTGCAATTTGCCACCTTTTTCAATTTTTTCTCTTTTATTTTGTTAAACAATAATGTAATTGTTAATATCCTCTCGTGTGATTGTTAGATCTCTTTGATTTGATAAAATTATATTATTCAATTTATCCTATGTTAATTTTATGATAAGTTTAATTAATACTAAAATAATATTTTCTTGATTATTTATTCTTTTTTGCCTTTTTATTTAAAAATAATTTTAATGAACATTAGATCAAGATGAAAAAATGTCTTTAAATTCATCTTGACTAGTCTATGAAATTAAATATTAATTTTTATATTTCTTAAAACTTAGTTTGAATGATTTTCACTTGCTTTATGAGATAATTTCATTCTTACATGATTAGATAATCGAGGATGATACACATGATTTTCTTAGTATCTTAGAATGCAACTTTGATTTTGTTATAATATTATGATACTCTTGTTCTTCCTTCACATGACCACTATATCGCTATGTTTGCTCATATTATATTGCTTTAATTAATCTTAGTTTGCTACCAAGAAAAACATAATTAACATTAAAATATTTATTTACTTTTTTATATTTATTTACATTGCTAATCTATTGTAAATCATTATAAGGTTTGATCAAACAATTAAAAAGTTATTAAGTCATCTCAATCTAATAAAACAAATTAAATACTTTTTAATTTTAATAAATATTTTATATAAAATGGATTTGGCATTATTAATTAGTCATTTTGATTCACTTATCATTTGATGACCTAGGATGTTGCATTTGATTTCAAAAATATCTTAGAATTCAATTATCCTATACAATTTACCATATTCCATCTTTAATGGCAAATTAACTTAATTTAAAATTGATAATTTCCCATTATTTATTTTTATTTAATTTTTTTTAGTTCAAAGGAAAATTTAACAAGGTTACATTAAGATGAAATAAACATCAATGGTGTAGTACCAATTAGTTGTATCAATTAAACATTCATTTTTTTAGTATTTTATTTTCTAGGGTTTTTGCTCACTTTAGTTGATATTTTAATTTTTACCTAATTTGAAGATCATGAGTGTTACACTTAATCATCTTTGTAATTTGCAATCTAACATTCAAATACACTCATTTATTCAATTTTTTCACTTTGATAATATTGCATTGTACCTTTAAATCTAAACTGATGTGATATTTATATCACTTTGATTTTCTTAAATTACATTCATTCAATTTTTATTTTTAAAATTTAAAATGTATCTAATTAAAGTTAAGATGATAATTATTTTTCTTTATATTTAATTAAATTTATCATTTACAGTAATTTTAGACAGTGTTTGATCCAAATGTAACAAACTTTTTTGCACATTTCTTGACAAGTTCTAGCCAATTAAGTATTTATTTTTATATTTTTAAATATTTTATTTTCAATAGTTTTTGCATCATTTAAGATATATTTTGTTTCATGCATAATTTATTGATCAAGGGTATTGTTCTTGGCCTCTTCAGTAATTTAGATATAACTTTTCTATGTAATTTTTCCAATTTTATCTTTAATATAATTTTATTTAAGGTTAAAATTATAATTTACAATTACTTATGATTATTTACTTTGCTAATTTGCATTAATTAAAAATGACTTTCCATCAAATATGAAATAAGTATTGTTCTTCTCCCCTTATTATGGTATATCCAGTTAAACATAAAATTTTGTACATGAAAATTTTATTGTTTACTATTTTTAACATGATGTATGAGATATTTTGATTCATAATTGATTTGATGGTTAAGATTATTATTAGCAAACTTCATTGTATCTTGCAGAGTAACTTTTCTCTACTATTTAACTAATTTCATCTAATGTTTTGCTTTATTTTGGTGACATTTATATGTAACTTTAAATGCTCTCTCACTTGCCTTTACATTACTTGGATTAGATATACTATATTGCTTCAATTTATCTTATTGTAGCTTAAATATATATATATTACTAAAACAATAGTTTATTATTATTCATGTTTATTTAATTTAGTAATTGACAATTATTGCAAACATACTTAATCAACACAAAAAAAATATTTTTAGAGATGTCTTAATGAGTATTGAAACTTTTTCTTTTTTCTTCCATTTTTTTCTTTAATTTTGTTATATTCAATGTAACTCTAAATGTTCTATTGTGTGACCTTTAAAAGTGTTTGATTTGTTGATATTACACCATTTCAATTTGCTTAATTTTAAATTTAATATATATTTTCTTAACCTACAAATGATATTCTAGTATTAATTCTATTTATTTACTTTAGTAACTCATAGAAATTCCAAACACAATCCAATTGAGATGAAACTAAAGTCATTAGACTCTTCTCGAATTACTCTATCCAATTAAATATATATTTTTAAAATTTCAAAACATTTTTATGTTTTTTGTAATTTTGGTGTATTTTATGAAGTATTTATATTCATAACTATTATGAATACAGAGAATGTTATGTTCGATCTACTTAATAGCTTGGAATAAAACTTTCCTATTTAATTGAGCATATTTCTTCAAAAGTTTCTTGTTAAATTCCATTTATTACTATGTTTCAATTTATCTCATTTTAGTTTTTTATACTTTTACTTACTATTAAAAAAGTTATTGTTTATACTTATTTACTTTTGTAGTTCATTGCAATTCCACATGCAGTTCAATCAACATGAAGTAAATGTTGATGGATTGGCCTTGATGGCAACTTTGAAATATAATATAAATTTAGAAATATTTTATTTGTTGTGATTATTGCATGCTTTATAAGAAATTTCAAAAATTTACATGATTTCATGATTAACAATGTTACATTCAATCTTTTTCGTACCTTCGAATGAAGCTTTTACTTGTAATTTATCTTCGGTATTTATATTGTTTGCTTTGATTTATTCATATTTCTTTACAACTCTAAAATTCATCACATATGACATTTACATGTCATCCATGTGGATCCATTAAATCACTTCAATTTATCTAGTTTTAACCTTAAAATATATTTATTTAATATTGAGTAATAATTTATTATTTATGTTTATTTTTTTGTTGAATTACAATAATTCAAAACTCGTTTAAATCAAGTGCTCCTCACGTCAAGCTCTATCTAGCTAAAAGTTTCTTTATTTATTTTTTAAATATTTTATTTTTTAGGAAATTTCATTCTTTTTGAGATATTTCAATTTGTACAACTTTTCACAATCGAGGATGTTAAACTCGATCTTTTTAGTCTATTGGAATGCAAATTTTTAACATAATTCCAGTTTTCTACAATGTTTTTATCTTCACTTGGTTATGTTAGTATGTAATTGTAAATCTTCTTTGATGCGATATTTACATTGCTTTGTTTTGGTTGTATATATTATTTTTAATTTATCCTATTTTAACTTTAACATATGTTTAATTAATGATAAAACAATACTTTTTTAATATTTATGATTATTTAATTTGGTAATTCATCGTATTTCCAAATGAGTTTTACTCAAGGAAAAAGAATGTCATTTGACTCATCTCAATGAGCAATATCAAGTATGTAGTTTTATTAATTAAAATATTTTTTATTTTATGTGACTTCGAAACAATTTAGAAGATATTTTAATTTGTTTGTTAATTAACTATCAATTACGTTACATCAAATTGTGTAACTTTGAATGTAGCTCTCTTTCATAATTCATCTCAATTCTTAACCAGTTTATCTTATTTCTATAAATGTTTTCATTTAATTTTTCAATTAAATAATTACTTTATATAATAATAATAATTTATTATTATTTATGTTTTTTAATTTGGTAATTTTTAGTAATTCCAAAATTTGTTCAATCAAATATAAAACAAAGCTCAATAACTCATCTAACGAGCTTTATCCAACCAAATCTATTTTTTAAACGTTTTAATATTTTATTTTCTCAGAATTTTGTTAGTTAGACTCTATCCACTCATTATCTTGTAATGTAAGTTTTGTTTATAATTTATCTTATTTCATCAAATTTTATTATTTTATTTAGTTATATGATATTACTTCAATCTATCTCATTTTTTTTTTAACATAAATATTTTTTAATATAAATTAATAATTTGTTACCATTTATTTTTTATTTTTTAAATTAATAGTAATTACAAACAAAATGTCAAGGGACTCATCTAGACAAGTTTTATCTAATTAAATAAAATTTTAATATTTTGAAATATTTCATTTCCCAGAAATTTTGGTAGGTTTATGACATATTCTAATTTGTACCTAATTTGATGTTTAAGGAGGAATCACCAAGTCACTCCCATTGATGAATACCATGGCTATTATATTGATGATGGATGTAATAAAACATGATCTATGTTGAGAATTGTAGAATCCTAGAAACCATCTATTTTTTTATGCAAATCACACCTAAGGATGTATGTGAAGGGTATTCTGCTTGAGTGGAATGTGACCTGTCACTCCATGCAGAAGCATAGAATTGCTAGTTTAAATTTTTGCTCACCACCCTATGCTAGCACATGGCAAGGTGGTTTGAGCGATGGTCGGTTGTTGATATGGTAAGTCTTCTATCCCATTGTATGTTATGGTGTAGCCTAGTTGGAATTGATGTTGCAATGCAACATTAAAATTCACCTTTGAAATCCAACTACATGCTCCATGGTGTGGAATTGTGAGCCAATGTTATATGAGGCTACAAGCTAAGTTCAGCATACAAATAGGTGAGGCTACCCATAGTAGCAATAAGAAAAATGAGACCAACTTAGTATGGAAATTGGATAGCTTGAAGCTTGACTTGTAGTTTAGGGAGGTATCCTCCATGATAGATTATAATCTAGTGCCTTAGAAGGGGAACTAGGGAAGGAGGGAGCCCCATTGAACTTGTACCTTTCTTCTTCTACACAAGACATTATATATGGCTTAGGTAGTTTGCAAATGCAACCCAAATGGGGTGGTAAATTCCATCCAAAGCAAAAGAAAAGAAAAGGACATTGAAAATAAAGTGAAAGAGTGCTTGGCATTACTGGGATGGAAGCAGACGGGGCTATCAATGCACATAAACTAGATGTATAATGTCATCTGGTGGTCTATTACATGGCTTAATGAGTGGACTATCATAGGCTAACATGATGGCATGAGCTTGAGTAGACGTCTCCTATTGAAAACTCCTCATCATGTTGGCACTATGTGCATTGGAGATACCAGCGGAAACCCCATCTGACCCATCTCAAAACACAAAACAAGGAGCCTTGCAGGATTGAAAGTCAATGATGGAGCATTCCTAAAAAGTGTAAAGAAACTATTTGGTTGGATTCTAATTTGAAATGTGATCCATCAACTGACCCAAGTGTTTTATAAAGGTTTGAGTCAGAGCATATTGTTTAAAACCTAAAAGATAATGAACTATGACTGAGTAGGTGAAGCCAACAAAAAATCTTATAGAGGTCCACAATGAGTTTGATATGCAAATTGTTTTTTTACTTGGGCATAGTGTATAAAAACTATTCAAACCATATATAGGCTTATTCTCTTAAATATTTCATTCAATTTGTTGGAGCCATAGTCAAAGTTTTATAGAGTAAAGAAAATGATTAAAGATCCACCAACTTATTCTCAAACTTTAAATAAGAAGGAAGGCTTAACTACTTTCATTAGTTGTGCCAAGGAATCTGCATAAGTGGGCCACTTTTTGTAAATAAAATTGGTGATGTGGAATGAACCCAAAGTTAGGTTATGATGTCCACCTACATGTTAACTTATGTGGTAAAAAAACAACTCCAAATTGATAAATACATTGGGAATTTAATAATCCTATTAAAATTAAGAATTGCAATGGTCCTCAAGCATTTTCAAAATTTTTGATTTCTATCCATTGCATCAAATGGAAAAGTGAAGAAATTTAACCATGCAAAAGTAAATCACATGAATAGTTATGACTCTCTTAAGGTAGCTCAATACCTCATCAACTAGTTAGAGATGTGCATGAATGGATTAATGAGATTTCCACTATTCTTATACATAATCCCAAGAAACCTCAACCAAATATGTGGGCCTAATGAAATCAATGGGGAAAGAAGGCCCTATTGTTGTTGACTTTAGCTAAACTTTGTGAAATGACCTGAGAGGTTTAGCACAACGAGGAGTTGTCATGCCAATAGAATTGAAATAACACTAATTTTAATGTTATTTTAACTATTTTTCATAATGAAGCAGGACTAAGCCCATCTGTTTGTCTCCATGTCTCACCTAAGACGATCAATCCATTAGAGGACATTGTTAGTAGGGAGTTTTCCCAAGGTGGCACATCTATTAAAAGATAACATAGGTGTCCTGATATGACCTCGACAAGTATAAAAATCTCATTTGGAGCAAACATATAAAACCTCATTTTATTATAATTTTTATTATGAAATTAATAGCGAAAGAATGACGTTTTGATCCTTTAAAGTTTTCGAATTTGAAGCTTCATATGTAAGAAAAGTTATCAAGGAGATAACTGGCTTGTGGTAGCCAAACATGTATAGCAACATTACTTTGTGATCCTTCAATGTTGGATATTCCTGTTGTAGTCAAGAATAATTCATTAAATGATGGATTGCTTTCCCACCCATTATGAATGTTAACTGGGTTTATATTCTCACAAGGTAGATAAGTTTTACCATACTGATCATTATGTCATGATAGTAATTCAACCTAGTACTAGATGAACTATTGATTCACATAATTTGTCATTATGCTTGGTTGAAGAGCTATTAATGTATGGTTATGACGTGCAATATTGTTATTAAACCCCTCTAAGTCAAAATCTATACTAAGATTCACTACCTAGGCATGCCGTTCACCTTTTTGCCAATAGTAGGGACTTTGTACCATAAAGGCACACCACCGTGAGCTCTCCCAGTGCCATAAAAAGTAGGATGGCATGGTCATTGTATGAAATGGCAATTAAATAGAAATGCTGAGCATAGTACTTCATTGATGAATAAATTTTTAATGGGGCATTATAAATCGTAGAGTGGCTCTACTATTATGATCCATTAAAATATAGCGATATGTCACAATAAATTTGTGCCTTTGAAGATATGAACATCAAGAAAGTTTCAAAACACCACTTGCATAACTACTTAGCTTTCTCAGCATGCTTCATAAAATCTACTTATTATAATACTTATTATGACACTTATTAAAATGCTTCATGTGACACTTCATTAGATACTTTTTATGGTACAATGTGTGAGACAATATGATTCACATCACTCCCCCTATAGACTTGTGAAATTGCAAAGCAGAAATGCCTCATATTCTCCATCATAAAGGTTAGATAGTGCAATGTTAGAATTAGTTCTCTTTGCCTTCTCTATTAATTATCATGATCCACTAAGATTAAACTATATGACATAGTAGATTTGTCTCTATAAACTCAAAGGTTTGACATAAGTTTCAAAATATTTGCATGCTTCTTGCTTCAATTGTTAATGAGGTACTTATAGCTATTCCATGTGCATGACAAATTGTGTAAAAGGTTATGTTTACTTGGGAATGAAATTAGAGCCACTCTTTTGGTATAATTTCTCTAGTGGTTAACAAAATTATCATATTATGTATTCCATAAGGGGCAATGTGTGGTGTGGTGTGACCCACTCTTAAGTTGAAGTTGTATGTGTCTACAACAACTAGTTTGTGTGCATTATGTGACATCTTAGGGGCATTCTGTGTGTGTGGTTTGTAGAGCCCACAATGTGTAACCCTTTTTTAGGATTTTTTATGCCTTGGGCTGCTGATAGTTGAATAAGGTGATGTGCTACTAGGAGACTTCAATTCTTCTACATTGAAATTGTAACAATCAGTAATCTGTAGGTAGCAAAATGTGATGCAGTGTCACATATGACGAAGTGGATTTTGCATGCTATAATATGTGCTAGGGTTTGTGCATGTTAGACTATGACCCTAGGCACACACTATTGTAACTGCATGCATGGTTGGTGACTAAGCACATGCATAGCAAGGGTCTTTTACATGTGGTATGGTTTGTGAATTACTTGTGGGGAGTTCAAATTGTAACACATTTTAGGTTATTTAGCATTACAGGTAATTAGCACATGGATAAGATGATGCAATATTGGGTGACTTGTTCCTCCATTATTGAATAGTCATAATATTTAATCCATAATATGTAATCTGTACGATGCTGTGTTTTGCACTAAAGTAGAAGTTGAATGGTACAATAAGCATTAATGTTTGTGCATGCAAAGCTGTACCCTTAATCACACACTATGGAGAACTACACGTACAACTGTGCTGTCTCCACCTCTAAAAGCTAGTTCATAGTTGTCGAAAATCATCCTTTACATATGAACAGTGCTGCCCATAAAGTGTAATCGTTATTTTAAATTTTTTGTGTAGTACAATACTAGAGCTTAGATAAGATGATTGGCTATTAGGATACTTTCCTTTGTTAACAATATTTTCACAACATACAACACCCTGGAGGCAATGTCAACTGTAGTGCTACCAATAACGATGTGACAATTGGATGGTGCATTATGCAATAGCATTTGTGTAGGCTTCGTTTTAGCCCCAGCTTCACGCAATTGGAGCTACACGGGTGAGGCCATTGGGCACACTACAACACTAGTAATGTATAATTTTGACATGCGATAGCAAGCATGCGTAGTTCCTTTATATCCAATGTATGTGTTTATAGGGGCCTACATAGTGCAACTTCTTTTTGGATGTTATTACTATAGACTGTTGGCACATTGCTAAGGTGATATCCTATAAGAAGACTTGCCTTCAGCATTGATGAAATTATCACAACATGCAATTTGCAAGTGTTAATGTGTGGAATAGAGGAACTTATGATGAACCAAAAGTTTGATGGTGCAATATACATTTGTTTTGTCCATGTTGTTCTTCATCATTAATCATGTCTGATACTCTATTGCGCTCAAGCACATCTTGTGAAATCCTGTGCATGCGATTTGTGGTTAAACATTTTTTTGGGATTTTTAGCTCTACGATGTGTTGGTACATGTATAAAGTGAAGCCTATTAGGAGACCTATCATTGTTCACGTTCAATAGGTCACTCGTTTTTCTTCTATGTGGGCCATTATGAGGTTTAGTTTTACTAATTTTGTAGTGAAAACATGGTGATGCCATCTGCTCTTAGTAATGCTGTCTCATTCATGCTCTTATCATTTGGTATGACACATGACAATATGCCCACGTCTCGTATGTTGGAATGCTTCAAGTGTAATGGATCGTTTGTATTCCCATACCATTTTCTAAAGTGTGTTGGTTGACCTGCATTTTTGTCTATCTAATTCCTTTAATCTATAATTAAAACCTTTGAGCTTCTTTTTATAAATCTTTAAATATATTTAGGCTAATCTGATTAGATTGGCAACAGACAATTTTAGCATAAGAGATGTCTTTTATGGTTTTGTCTCTTATGGCTTGGCCACCTCTTGGTGTGGCTGGTCATTATGTGTAGTGCTTTGTCATGTAATCAAACCTTTCTAAGAAGGAAGTTTATATGTTGCTTCCTTTCTTGTCAAATTTGTCGGTTCTCATTTAATTTTCCTATTGATGCCACACTTTTGTCTTCAAACTATTGACATTTTGTAATGCTGTTGAACAAGTGATCTTCCCCGCTCTTTTGTTGGCATAATCTTGGAAATCACTCATTTTGTTCTTCATTCTTTACGAAGGAGGTTTGTCATCAAAGAATGCTACTGTTAAGCAAAAACATTTCAAAACTTGAGGGATAATATCCAAACAAGGCAGCATTTGTGCTTCCTTTGTGGAGTGTCACCAAACATCGTGAACATGTCAACTATGACATGAGGTGCAGCCTAATGCTTAATCTTTGTGTTTCTACTTGGTTAATCTTGCCAATAGTCATACGCATGTCTTAAAGTTTAGTTATCAACATTTTCAAACTGTGAAGTAGTGAATGACTCATTAAAATTGTTATAGTTTTTCGTAAGCCCATGCTACTAAAAAAGCCATAGCAATTCTAGAGCTAATAGATACTTCATTTCTTTACTTTATTAGGGAATGCATTTATTAGGTAAAATGGGGTTGTGAGCTTTCACCTAGTTCCATAAATTTTCATGATAACTTTTCATATAACGTGATGTTTTTGTAGGTGATGCATCATCCAAATTTCTACCATATCAAATTTTGATGGTAGTACAGTGGCTTACCATGCCTATGATGGCTAATAGAAAATTAGGGTTTGATTCTAAAGAGATAGCGTGAGAATGGCTACCACATCCAAGAATGGTAGCAAGCATGCAAATTGCCCAATCTTGATGTGCGGAGGAGTTGATAATAGATAACAATACCATATTCTATGAGTCTAGTAATTAGAATGAGTACAATCTAAATCCCTTAATGGTGATCCTTTGGAGGGAAAGTCTTCTCATAGTAGCGACAACAATTCTATCTCAAATAGTAAATGTTTAAGTCATTGTAGTTAAATAGCTCGTATTTAAATTTAATCCAACCAATTGGAGGAGTAGTCTAATAAGAGATAACAAACAACCAATCAAGACCACTTGAGCTCCATTTGGACAAAAATAGAGAGTGTTAGCAAGCAGTAACTATAATGCGATTGCTCCTTTGATGTGTAGCTAAGTCGAATAATATTTTCACTTATGCATACAAATTCTTGTTATGCTAAAAGTTCAATAAAGTTGAAGAATCTCATTGAATTACTTAATAAATCATAGCCCCCTACATATTCATAGATGTCTAAAACATAAAAATAGAAGTGATCTCCTTACAATTAATTCTACCAAGCATGAATAAATCATTTATGAAACTATTTGACATGAGTTCTGTCATGATATAACACTCACAGAAACAACGTTTCACTTCTTGATTAGTAGTACATCACTAAGGACAAAGTTTAGACATCTCAATCACTCTTCAATAAAGCAAATTAAAAGTTAGAAGCATATTTAATGCTAATCTCTAAAGGAAAATGCTTACCCTAGATTACACCTACACTTTCCAAGCCCACATGACCTCCTCCCTTGATGAATTATGGCTCGTATACATGTTGTTTTATATCAGCCTTTAATCCAACACCATATCCCGACATAATTTGAAGCATAGCTCATTCGAATTTATTTAATTAAAGGAGATTGTTGAAAGTAAAATACAAAATCATACATTAAAAACTTTTGAATCTTTTTGTGATCCTACACCCTATGCTTCTTGATTAGCTCTACCACAAATGTTAGGTGCCCCACATCCATGTTAGGATATGTTGTCTATGAATAATAAGAAAGTTGCTAGGAAAGTATCTAATAAAAAGGAAACAAAATTGTCTTGCAACAATTCACCAAAACCATAATGTTTGTAGTATAGGGGCTTTAATATTAAGTAACTTACAAGTATGAGATGCACCACAAAACATGTGTAAAGTAATGTTTGTTATAAAATATTTTGATCAAATGCATTCAAGAAAAAAAATGTTCTTTCAAAGAAATTTTGCACCTACCATGTTTTGTAGTCAACCATGGCTAATAGGCTGACAAACTACAAACTTAAATTTTGTGACATTCCTTAAAAATAGTTAGTTTCTCAATTGACTTAGTGTATTGCACTACTCCAATTTAAATTGATCCACAAATCATGATGTAACATTTTATTTTATTCTACAATAGTGTAGCATGGAGTTAGAGTGTAGGCCAACTAATAAGTAAAAGTAGCAGTTAAAATTGAGTTCATGAAAACAATTTTGCCCAACATTAAGTGTGATTTGATCATCTATCTTGACACAAAGTTTTCTACATCATTAATAATAAAATCAAGGTCTTCTTTCTAATGTTTTGTTGCTACAATTGGTTTCCTAGATATTTCATTTGTGTATTTGAAAATTTCAATAAGTCAACTTTTGACAATTGTACACCATCCATTTACTAAATAACATACTAAATTTGTTTAGATTCATCACATAACTGAGTGATTCCTATACTAATGTATAGTTTCCTGAATGCTGTTGACTATAACACAAGTTCTAGGTGTATAAACCATGGTCTCGTTAGTATACATATGGTATGTAATAATCTAAGAAAAAGGACCAATTGTAAACCCAATCGCAATGGCATGATCACGTTGATAATAATAAGCAATAAGAGATACATAGACATAGTAGTAAAGTTGTATAGAGAGAAAGGACATCCCTATCTAAGTCCCTTAGTTTATTGGATTAATTATAGATACATACCATTAAACATAATCTCAAATGTTTGTGTAGCAATATAAGCCTTATTCCAACTCAAATTTCTCATTTTTCTGATCATAAGCTTAGTCCATACTTAATTTTATTGCCAACAAACCTTTTATGAAACTATACAGGTGCAAATAAGTTTTGATTTCTTATGCCAACAAAATTTATTAGATATAACATGGTCTAACACAAAGGTAACTTGCTCCATAACAATGACATAAGGAAGCACTACCATCAGTCTAACCACAAAAACTTTTGTCACTACTTTGTAAATCTTAATACAAATGCTTATGGGCCAAATTGCATAGGTTTTGATGCTCCTACAATTTTAGGGATGACTGTGACTAGTGTGGCATTTGAACTTTTTGACTTAAAGTAATATTTAAAGAATTGTTTTGCTACCATAATGATGTTCATCTATGTGATCTTCTAATAACCATGCACAAACACAGTTGAGAATCCATCAATAATGTGAGATTTATTTATTTTTGGACATCATCACAAACCTGATCCTATCATCACTAATGTGGGTCTTAAGTGTAGTCTTATATTCATCATTAGTAATTATCAAATGCTAGAATGGTGGAGAAGGCTCATACTACACGTGGCTACATCATTTCTTACTAAAAAATAAAGGAAGGATGTCTTTCATATCTTTTAAGGAGGATATTAGATCCCTAATATCATTTTTATGTTCCTAGATATAGTTGCTTCAGAAAGTAAAGGGTAGCAAGATATAGTGTGATATGAACAAATAGACTACGCGAAAAGATCATGCACTAGATCATTTAAGCCATCATCGATTCAATATGTTGAAGCTCCCAGATTGCTTCTTTTAATTGGTAAATAGTTTTATGGATGTTATTAACATTTGTTATGCTCCATTTCTTTTATGTTGACAAAGCTGTATGAAATTCAATGGATAAACTATACATTGGGTTTCCTCTAATAATCATTTTTCAAGCTATATTAAATACATTAATTTGTTAGGGCAAAGTTAACCAGTTGTTTTCAAAATGGGTTCCCTACTTAGTTTTTCCTAAAATGATTGTCTAACTATAATAATAATTGGGTGCTGGTTCGATTGATGTGAGAGAGGAACATAAAGGTGTTGCTTAGGAAGGCTTGCATACTATCAATATTGATAAATTCTTTATATAATATTTAATAGATATAAGTATTCGCCTCTTTGTTATAAAACCAGGCAAACTAATTACCAATGAAACCAAGGATAGTCAGGTCCAATTCATGGATAGAGTTGGAGAATTCATATTAAGCCTAGCCAATGCTAAAGTTTTTCCTACTTTTTCTTTTACAATGCATGTAAGGCAATGAAGTGTCCTACCATAAGTAATAGTCCAAACATATTAGTTCCTCTAATTTTGTCCTAAGATAATTAGCAGTTTATATAGCATTTTGATGCATACACCACACAACACCTCCAAGCACCATTATTACCACATCTCACTTGGATAGTAATCACTTATGAAGGGTGATCCATAATATTTAAGCATGCTAAATTCTATCGTAGTTCTACAATGCCCCAAGGTAGCCTGGATGAAGGTTGAACAATGATATTGGAATTTTTGACCAAAAGTTGATCCTCATACTAATTAAAGGTCTCCACATGAGTTTCCAAAAGAAAAATAGTGAAGACCTAATTCTCCCTTATTAAATGTTACAAGAGCTATGTGATTTAGCTACTTTAATCCCCTATATATCAATACAACAAATAAGATAATAATTTATTATCAAAAATAACATTACGATTAGACATATTTGTTTCATTTATTACAAATTATATCAATCGAAAATCTACCTTTTATAGGCACAATAATTCCATAACAACACCTAGTGTTAAGACAATGAATGAAATTTATAATACAATTTGGATGAAGGAAGCATTCTAAAACTAAGTTCTTGAAATTATTTGATAGTAGAATTATAACCCAACATAATATGTGCACCCCCTCCATCAAAGGAGAAAATAACCCACATCGCTATAAGATTAATCAAGCAGTACATTGAAAACAAGGTGATGCAATAGCCACTAATAACCATAACCTAATAGTTCTATGTATAGACTTGCTATACAATAGGATTGCACAAATAAGGAATGATGAAGCAAGTATTTTTTTCGCTTTTTTAGGAATGTTGGTATAACTTTTAAGATTGTGTTCTACCACATTTTATAACAATCCAAGTCCTCACTTGGAACAAAATTTTAATTCTATCCCCCAGCCTATAATATTATCAAAGAAAGTAATTTACTTACTACCTTAGGCAATAGTAAGTGCAATTAGAGTAAAAGAGAGTTGCCAAGATAACAATCATAACAAAACATTAACTCACTTGGCCTCTATAAAAAACCTCTAGCACATAGATTTTCGTAATGTCAATGTGTCACTTGTTGCATTAAATATAAATACAATAATAATTTTTTGCACATAGGGGGTGACAAGCCCATAGGTACCTTATTTCGGGAATCAACTTGACCTATAGCTACAAAAAAAAAATAAAGTGACATCTTCCTAGTAGTAACTTGGGCATACTTCATTGAGGTCCTCTTTACTAACTTATCCTACACATCCTAAAATTGATATTATAACAAGCCTTCATTTGAACCTATCACTCAATTCTAAAAGCCACAACTTCTAGATTGCACTAGCTGTAGCAAACTGACACAAGAAAATGTGTTTCTACAACTAAGGATAAAATAGGGAAAGTAGTTACACCAAAACAAAAGTTCACATGCCTTTTAGCCACTAACCATATTGTCTATGCCATGAGCTGATGTACCATAGTACTATGCATAATAATTCTTCCAATGATGTTTCTTTCTATTGATTCCAAGGCATATTAGCATTATCACAACACTAAGATTTCTTATAATAGTATACTTAATAGAACTATACAAAGAAAATAAAACTTTCTTGAACAATTTCTTTGCTAACCATGAGATACACAAAGACTTTTAACGTCTCAGTCCATGAAACATCAAGTATATCCCAAAGAATTTCATTTCCTCTCTTTTTCTAAGTTATTAATAATCATGGTTAATACAAAAGCTATCTTGCTTCCCCCCTCTTGATAGGAGTTGAAATATTCTATCCTAGCATAATCTTTATCCATCAAAATAGACCAAATGCAAGATATGTAATAAACCTAGAATTTGCGACATGCAAGCTTCATGCTACCAGCTCCTATGAAACATTGCAAATAATCAATCTATCCTTGGTACCCCTAGTCATAGTAACCTTTTTCCTATATAAGTAAAACTATAATCAATGTACAATATGCATTCCAATTAATCCGAACACTTTCCTAGATTAATGGGCATCCTTTAAACTTTTTAGAAAATTGAAACCATCACTCAATGCTCTACCCAGACTTGTATTAGTGTTCCTTATAACTGTTATTTATTTTTTTTATTTTCCAAATTAACTAGGCGCTCCCCCTCCCTTTCTTCTTTTTAGTTTTCATTATATTAAATAAGCCATGAGAGATATTTAGACTCAATAGTAACAAGATATAATGAGAGTAGAAATTCTTTCTTATGACCCCTAGTTACTTTAGTCCACTATAGACATACACCATTAAACATAATCCAATATTTGAATGTAGAGACACAGGCCTTAATAAAAAATCTTTTGGAACCTAAAGGAATTGAAGGAAGAGCCTTACTAGGATTGGAGCTTACAGCTTAATTTCACTCAACATTGGGAAGTTTACAAAGTTTAGACATTCAAAAGTATAACAAATTGGGAACTCTTTCTTTATTTATCGATGATGGTTTATGGGCATTCTTAGTGGGTAGAGCAATTCCTCTTGTTAATTCTATTAGTAGATGAGATCTCTACTTGCTAACTAGCTATGTGGACAAAACATCAAGTGACAAGCTTCTTAAAGAGACTATTATCATTTGTGTAATGAATGCTTGAGGCAATAACAAATCTATGATGCCCTTAGATGTTATGGGTTGCCATATGCTACACCATTGTTTTCAATGATCCCATTGCCATAGTTAAAATACCTTAATAATCTTTCATAAATTTCATCAAGATTTGGATAGATCATTGTAATTATTGGTCTTCAATAAGGAATACTTAGCAAGCATGTGTCATCAGCTCACGTTGATAATGTGCTTTGTTCTTGTACACACCACCAGTTTCTCATACCATTTGAATGGTCTAAATAAATGTTTAGGTTGTTGTGATGTGTGCAGTTTTCCATGTGTTACTTGGCAAGAAGTCCACTAAATATTATCATTTATTGGATGGAGAAGTTGTAGTAAGGCTTTCATAAGTGAACATATGGATGGAACATTAACAAGAGATACAAATGATCGCATGATATGTTTAACTTGTTGGAGTGTGATGATTATTTGATGTCATGTTCTTTCATCAAGTGTGCTCCTTCTTCAACATGAAGCTCAATTCTATAGGAGATAAATAATGGCCTCTGGGCATGACGAAGCCCCAAAAGAGATCCAATGATATGCTTGTAACAAGTCTCATGTCCATCACTAGGACTAATGAGGAACACAATGAAATATACTACATGTTGTGAATGATAGAATCCCCTAGACCATTATTTTTAAAGCACAATTTGTCCCCAAGGCTGAAAGCTAAGGGCACGCATGCAAGGGTTTCATGTCACCTATCACTCCTTGTGGAAGCTAGGAATCCCATCTTTGGGTCTTAGGCTCTATTTGGAGGCGATCAATAGCACTTTATGAAGTGGCATGACATATTCAAACATATGGTGAGTGTCAATTATTTATGATATAAGGGGTGGAGATGAATTAGTGTTGTGTTTTTTATTAGTAGAAATTGATGTTGCAACAAGGCAAGAAGAAGCCCCTAAAAAATACGACACCAAACTCCATAAAATAGAATCGTGACCTCATGTTAGGTGAAGCTATCCACTAAATTTAAGCAAATAAATAGGAGGTGAAGTAATTTACATGGAATCCCTTAAAAACAGAAAGAAAAATAGGATTAGGAAAAGGTGAAAGTTTGGCATCTTAAAGCCCAAGTTGTTGTATAGAATGCCATCATCAATGATGAACCAAGATAAAGTTCCTTCAAAGTGAACACCAGAGAGGGTGAGAGCCTCATTCATCTAGCACTCTGTTACTACACAAAGGTGTTTTAATTAGTTAGGTGGTTTAGGAATGCAGCCCAAATTTTGTGGTAAATTCTATTAATGGAAAAATAATTAGAATGGTTCAATAATCTGCTAAAGAGTGCTTCAGATTGTTTAACATGAGGTAGATGGTAGCTAGTAATGTGCCTCAACTAGATGGAGAATGTGATCAAATGGTTTGTTTAATGGACAAAGGATGAGACTATCTTGAGCCTTTGTAGTGTTAAGAGAATGAGAGAACATCACCCATGGAGAAATAATCATCATTGTCGATCACAATGCTAACCCCACCAAGGTGTGCTACGATAGCATAATGTGCATTGGCGATGGCTTATAAGCTCTGCATCTGACATGTATTGAAACACATACCAAAGATTTTGACATGCCTGTGAGTCAATGGATGAGCAAGCCCTAAAGAGGTAATGAAGCTAACTCCTGATACCCTTGTTCAATGGGTGAGATGCTAACTAACCAAAATCTTCTACAAAGGCTTCAAGTGAGAGCATGCAAGTAGGACTTTAAAGATGGTGTACTATGCCTAAGTGTAACAAAGCTAGAGAAAACTATTATGGAGGCACACAATGATTCTGATATGTAATTCATTCATCTAACTTGGTTATAAAGGTGAATGACTAATCAAATAATCTAGTAGTTTGTTCCCATCAAAGTTTCCCTAATGTTACTTAGAGCCAGATTCAAATTATTTTAGGTTAAATGAGTGATTAGAGGCATTAGGGGGCACAATGCCCTTAAACATTTCTCAAAGCTTTAAATAGGTTGGATAGTCAGATTACATTGATGATTTGAGTTAAGGAATCCATGTTGAAAGTGGGATATGTTTGGTACATAGTACTATTGATGTAAGATGAACTAAAAGCTAGGTTATAATGTCCTACTATATACTAACCTTCAGCGGACAATGGGTGTTGGTCAATTAAGATTGTAGGAAGATGGTTATGGAAGTTTAAATCCCCAAAGGAGTGTGTAACACACACCTACCAAATGAACTTTTCTTGAAAATTGATGCGTTTATGCATGTGGCGCACACTTGGTCATCAATGCAATGTATTGACTGGACAAGTTGGTTGGTGCAAAGGTCACTATAAATTTTGTGGTGTGAGCTTACATGGTGCATTTGCTAGTGTAGATATTTGTGGTAGCAGTAAATATTGAAATGAGAACTTTGAAGGCCAAAGGATGGAAAGGTTCCATTTTCCATGAGCTTCAAAGGGTCATTGAGTTAAAATTCTTGATCCAATATGTTGAATTTAAAGGTAAGATCAATTGGTCAGAAGAAATTAGTAGATGACACAATAAGAGCTATATTTTTTGCTTAAGACCCTATTAGCCTTAAAAATTGCTTAACCAAAGGTAAGACAAAGTGATTGAAAATGCACCACATGTTAAGTGGATTTAGATTGCCTTTTACGAGAGATTAATATCTAGATGGTGGAGTGCCTTCTACACCCAATCATTCTCATATCCATATCAAATCTCCAAGGTGAATAAGCTCTAGTTGATGTTGTAATGTTGTCAAGGTAAGTCGTCAAAATTGAACAATAATTTTATGAAAATGATTGGCTCTAAAAGGCTTTCATAAGTGTCCCAATTCCTCAACCATCAACTATCATAGGACTGCTCGAGCTAGTCCTGTGGCAAGAGTGGGTTGATGTGTGTTGGCTAAGGAATAAATTATGGGAGGCCCTTTCAAGGGCCTTTGTCAAAAGTTGAACAATTAGCTCAGAACTGGCATGAACTTAGACAATGTAACCATTAAATTAAATCAAAGCATTGTGATGGTCCTTGAGGATGCCCATGCAATTAGTTTTCTAAATAGTGCACTAAATGCCAGAGTCAAAAAATTCAACCACATGTGGGAAAATGATGGAAGTAACTAAAACACTCTTAAAGTAGCAAGATGCCTCATTACCACTATGTTTAATGTTATTTTACAAATTCTATAAGAATGAGCTGGTGCCTAACTCCTCTTTTTGGCTTCATATATTGCCTCAATGTGTTGATCATGGTGGAAGATATTATTAGGTGTGGAACTTGGCCATGGTGGCATAGCTATTAAAAGATAACATAGATGTCCTAAGTTCAGCTAAATAATAAATGAATTCTTTTGAGGAACAAAAGAGCAAAACCTTGCCTTATTTTTATTTCAATGAAAATAGAAACCAATAAAAGTTTGTGGCATTTCGGTCTTTTAAGCTTTCAAAATTTGAGGCTAGAGGTGTCAAAAAAATTACCAGAAGGATAGCGTTTCTATAGCAGCTAAGCATTCATAGTGACATTAATTTTAGATCCTTTTATGTAACCTCTTATTATCATTATGAAGCACAATTCATCAAGTGCTAGAATATTGACCCACTAATATGGAATATAAGATGTGTCTAGACCATCATAAGAAATGTTTGTTTTTCCCAACTAAGGTGTCATAATAATAACTTAACTTGTGATTGATGAACTAGTGATTCACACATTTTTTTATTTCGCTTGGTAGAAAAGCTAATGGTTTAAATCTTTCTAGTGCAAGATTTTGATTGAATCCTTTAAGTTGAATTCCATGCTAAGATATGATGTTTGGTTGATAGTAGGGGATTTTAACCCGAAAGGCACACAACCATGAGCTTATGTAATGTTGTAGAAAGTTGGTTGGAATAGGAAATATAAATAATGGCATTAAGTATGAACAATGGGTAGAATTATTCAAAAATGACTTCAATTTGTGATGTGGCATTGTAAGTGGCAAGGTGGCCTTACTACCATGATCCATTTATATCCAACCCTATGTCATAGAACATTTGTGTTATAGGAATCATAAAAGTTTCAATGCATCCCATGGTTACTTTATTAGCTTTCTTAGAATGCTTAGCTTGCTCCTCTTGCTTACCTAATTATGATAGCTATTATGATAATTACAGTGTTACATGTTGTGACATGTATTGCAATATTTACTATGGTACTTGTTGTGGTACTTATTCTTTGTGTGGTACTTTGGGTGATACTTGGTAAGGTATTATACAATTCATGTTGTTCCCTTTGGAGACTTGCCTCGGTGTAAGGTGGAAATGCCTCCCATTAATCATCTTGAAAGTTGAAAGGTGCATTGTGGGTATTATAGCAGATTTGATTTCATTAGAAAATATCATGATTCACTAAGATTCAGCCCCATGAGGTATCTAATTTATCCCCAAAACAATAAATTTCATGTAGGTTTAAAAAAGCTCAATCACTTGCTTACATCCATTATTGAAGGGACACACATGGTTGTTCTATAGTATTGTAAAAAGTTTCATGTTTTTGTTGTATTCATGATTTGTGAATTCTTGGACATGAATGTGGAGCTTCCTTATTAAGAGACATGCTTTCCTCTTTAACGAAATTCTCATAATATACAATTCATAAGGAAACTATGCCATATATCATTGGCCATGGTGAAGTGGAAGTTAGACGGTGTAATATACTTTAAGGTTTGTACTTACTGGTATGTGACTCTAGTCATGCATTATTACTACTAAACATGTAGTATTGCACTTTGTTCTCGTGTGGTATTACAATGAGTATACACATAATTGCAAATTTGTGCGTGCTCCATGGCATCCTGTGCATGTAGCAAGTTGTACTGACAAAGTGAGTTTTTTTGGTATTTTTAGTGATATGGTTTTGTTGTCTTTTGATAAGATGATGATCCATTGGGAGACTTTGTGTATTCCTTGAGGGAATTATCATAATATGTAATCTTAAAGGTGCATTTTGTGGTGTGGTATTACATGTAGCTAAAATTATGCACATAATAGAGCAGTTTGCATAATGCAACTTTATTCTCACATGACAATGCACTATGCAGAACATGGAAACTAGTGCATTTGTGCCATAGGGCATCATTTGTGATACGTGGGTGGGGCATAGAAAGTGTAACTTTTTTGGTACTTTTAGCACTACGGTTTGCTAGAACTTGGATATGATGATGTATTGTGCTTTTTTAAAGTTCCTACCTTTAACCTTTGCATGAGGTATTTTCAAGTGTTGTTTTTCACGTATTGTAGTGAAAGTATAGTGGTGCCATGTGCACTTTGCAATTTCCTTGTCGTCTATGCTCCTGTCTTTCATGGTGCCACATGTAGGGTTCTGCCCCTCGCTCTTGTGGTGGCTATCATAAGGTGTAGCATTCTGTGCACAAAACATATTACTCTTTTTTCACCAATGTCATCACTCCATAGTACTTAAAGAAGAATGTGTTGCAACTCTAATGGAGATATCACTTGATGCAATGTGTATTTTTCGCACTTTGCTTTTCGCTTTGTACTTTGTACGATTTAGTGTTTTCTCATGTTATATTAAAATTTTGATAATGAAAATTACACTAAACTATATATTGGTTAAGGGTGTTCTTTCCCTTACATTGTGTAGTGCATGGTGTCATGCATCACCCAATTTCAAGCATGCAATCTTCTTATTTTCTTATTGTGAATCTTGGATAAAACATTTTGTAATCACATGACTAGTGCTCAAAATCTTCCATTTTGATGGTGCAATAAGTTTCAACCATTTTAACTGTTATTTGATTGGTGCATTCCATTTTAGAAGATTTGTATGCTATGTGAACTATGGCCTTCATCCTTCACTAAAACCTTTGTGTTTTCTTTTGTTTATCTTTGAAGCTCTTTGGGTTAAAGGGATTTGATTTGCTTGAGAAGCCACTTGTCAAAGAATGCATTTGTCAAGAGTCGATGTTTTAGAACTTGATGGATGATATCTTAATTTTGGAGTATTTTCTCGTCTTTTTTGTTGTATCTCTCAACATTAATGTTTTAATCATGACATGTGGTACTAAATAATGATTTATCTTTGTATAGCTACCTGGTCGATCCATCCAGTAGTCATATGCTTGTCCCAATGATTAATCCATGCATTCGTAAGTATGAATAATTTCAAACTATGAAACAACAAATAGCACATTAAATTAGTTATAATTTGTTTGATGGTACATGCCACTTGGATAATTATAACAATTCTAGAACTAATATGTGCTTCGAACCCTGAATTTTAAAAGGGATACTTTTATTAGGTAAAAGGGTGATGTGACGTTTGGCTTGGCTACTTAACAATTCATAATAAGTGTGAAATCACTCAACCTCAATTCTAGTGATGCAATATGCAAATTTTTGTTAGATCAAATATTAATGGTTTGATAGGGGACAACCATGGTGGGATGGCTGATAAGAAATTAGGGTTTGATTCTAGAGAGGGAACTTGAGAGAAAACCATTACGTTTAAGGAAGTTAGTAGGCACACAAATAACTTAATTTTGATAATAGGAGGTGGTGACAGTTGTTGTGTTATTAACCCCTAGCCATGGTGCTTTATTTGATGATAACAAACCTTAGGTATTTCTAATAAGTTTTATTTAGTGAATTTTTTAGATTTTTATAGTTAATATTCATATTCAAGAGAGAATTTAAAGATGAGAAGATAAAATGAAATCTCAAGAAAAGGATCCTAGTAGAAGTGGCAAAGCACTAAGAAATATTTTCTGACATTTCTTTTAGGCATTTTAATTTCATATTTAGAATATTAAGGTGATTAAAATTAATTTTTCAAGATTCAAAAATATTAATTATCTTTCATCTCTACTATTCTTGACCACCACCGTTGATTCAATATTTGAAATACATATTTCCCAAGCAATTGGTTAATCTCTTTAAAATTCTATAATTAAGAAATGAATTAAAAAAGATGTTTAGAATATAATAAAAACCAAACACCTAATTAACCTTCTAAAAATTTTCTTGTCAATCATCGATTATTCCAGTGCTTGGGGTTGTTTAGGAATGAATCCTATACCCATTTGACAATTTCAATGTAGCTAAGATTGAGAACAAGTTTTTTAATTCACAATGTGAATTTATAAGTACTTGCACACATAGGTGATGAAATCCTACACAATTTAGGAGGCAGCTAATCTCAAAACCAGCCTACCTCTAGCATGCACTAAAATATTTATATGGTAAAAATTTATTTTTAGATACATCATGTGGGACTAAATGAATTGCTTTTTCACCACATCAAACTTTTGAATTGTAAGAATGATATGAGTCATTTGATCATGCATTTTAGTGTTGGAACAATCACCACTATATCTCATTTTTCTTTCAACCATCTGATCATGCATTGTCATGATCACACAGTTCGTATTTCATCTGCTTGAAAAGATATATCTTGCTGTCAAATCACAATTCTGATGTAAAGTCCAGAACACATAAATTTGTCTAACAAGTGTTGATTTAATTCTATTTATCTAATGGCATAGTTTTTGCCACTCAATAGTCATGTCATGGTTAGATCAAACAGCTCTGAAGCAAAAACTCTTTTTGTTGTTAATTCAAATAGTTTGGCCTTTTTTTAGAATATTAATTTCTGAAATTAAAAAATTGTGGAAGAAAAAATTTATATGGCCAAATTAGGCATTTGGTAAGAATTTTTAGCTATTATATGTTTTTATAAATTAGAGAATTTTGAAAAACATTTTTGATGAAAGGTGTTACAAAATTCTAAAAAAAATTCTCAAGTGTCAACTTCAAAGTAATTCATAGCCATTACTAGTCATCTACTCCATTCACTACACGTTTCTTTAAAAAATTTAAAATTTATTGATTGATCTTCCAATCAACTAATCTATTATTTTCTTATTTCATAGCTATTTAAATTAAAATATTTATGTCCTATTAAATTTTTTGTCAAGCTTACGAATTTGTTTGTGTGGATTTTCATCATTGTTTTCTTTCTTTCTTTTTCTAAATTCTTTTTTATTCTTTTCTTTTTTCCTTTTTGTGCCTTATTTTTTGGGTCGTTTTAGGCTTTTCTTTTTAGCATAACCACCTAAACATTACTTGAGTGCATATTTAAATCTTTTTATCTTATAATGTCAAAATCTAAAGCTTTGCTACGAAATTATAAATTAATATATCCTTAATAATTTAAAATTTTTAATTCTAGCATTTTACATTTTCTTATTGAAAGTGACTAAGGAATTTGAAATGAGTGTGATGGTAGAGCTAAATTATTTTTCTTAGATTGCAAGTAAGACAACAATTCAAGAGTATGGTTTAGAAGTCACACATATACCTATTAGAATTGATAACAGTAGTTCATTAGCATTATCCAAAAATTAAGTTTATTATTCTAGGACTAAGCACATAGATGTTTGATATCACTTTATTAGAGATGAATTGGCCAAAGGATTTGTAGAATTAGAGTATGTTTCTACTAAGCTTGAATTGGCTAACTTTTTTTCAACAAACTTTTACCATCAATGCAATTTCAAACATTGAGGGAACAATTAGAAATTTTAGACATTACATAGGATTCACTCCTATTTTGATGGTGTCAAAGGTGGAGAATAGTTAGGAGTTATGGGGAGCAATAAGATAGGGGGAGCATGTTAATTATTAATTTTTGACTTAAAATTTTTTTTCTATTTTCTTTGTCACATTTTTGTATTTAAAACATTTATGTCTTGCCATCATCAAAAGGAGGAGATTGTTGCACCCTTGTGTTCGATGAGTCAAGCATAAATGTTTATATCTCATATGGGCTTTCTTTAAATGTAATTTTTAATATTTAATTAGGTCATGATATGAACTTTAAATTTCCAAAATAATGGTCTTCAAGGCTCTTGGAGTAATGATAAGCTTTAAGGAAATTGTAGATATGCACTAAAATTTTCATACTTGAATTTTTCTTTATTTTTTTTTTAATTTGGCATGTCAAAATTTTAAAATGAAGTGGCACACTAATAGTATTAGGATTTTAAAATGTTATAATTTTAATAATTATTAAATTTTTATTTTTAGGCCAAGCATTATTGATGAAAAGTATAGACATTGATATTTGATTTTTTTTAAATTATTTAAAATTTTTTTTCATAGTAATTTAGAAAACTTGTAACACTATCATAACATAAAATTATTTTGGCACACTTATATTCATAATTTTTGTACAACAATTCTCACAAAATAATACAAAGACACTTTACTCTTACGACTTTTCACTGTAGCATTGGGCTAGTCGACTCAACCCGACCACTACCCTATCCAGGAATTTAGGAATTAAATAATAATAATAATAAAACAAAAATTGTTGGATTGACACGGAAGGGCAAGCATAACTCGAAGGCGAATGATAGAGGTCACAGGGAATGCTGAACAGAATATGGCAAAATCTGCCCAATGGGAAAGCTGAATGAAACAGTGCGAGATCAAGTCAACCAGGACAAAGTGATGAAATCTTTGTCAAGGAAGGGGATAGCCAACCCCAAACAGCTAGAAGCTCATATGAACTGAATTCCTTATAGAGCACGATGGCAAACTTATTTGGGCAATGTGGGACTAAAGTCTAATCTAATTGTTATTGAAGGCAAAAAGGCAGGCACGATCCATTGGTTCAGATTAATCAAGCTAAAACGCAGGAAGTAAATGACAAGCAAAAGAATCGAACATGAGAAAATCTACATGAGTCAAGATGCATAACCACTGCTCCAAATGTTTTAAATAAAATGATTGTTGGAAAACCTATGCACGATCCAAAGGCCCAAATCAAGGCTGCTTAGTTGCAATGACAAAGATTGATCTCAAATTGTAAAATTGGAATTAAATTAGAAAAGTCCATTTTAGGATCCAAATCGAACAGTGGTTACTGTTGTGTCTGTTAGCCAAATGGCTAATTCATTTTGGAGCAATTGGGAGTTGATTTAGAGCTGTAATTTAAGCCCTATAAATAGAGAAGAATGAAGAACTTTTGGAGCTTACAATTGCTAACTTCTCAAAGCTTTCAATTCATGATTTTGAGCAATTTCAAGTGTGTACGAGCTTCCAATTTCATAAAGAGAAAATGGCAAGAAGTATTCCAAAATTAGAGGTTTTTTCTCAATTATTTTTAATTTCTTTTCTTCCCACTTTTTAGTATTGAGTCTGCCTCATACTTATTTTAAATTTTATAAAGTTAATACCATTGTTGCTAATTTTTGTACTTGTTTCTTTGAGATAAGGGCATCCCGACAATTGTGCAAAAGCCCCAGGTTTTATTGAGCCCAGAAAAACTCAATTAGGTTCAGGATTAGTCGTAGGTAAAATCTAAGTAGGTTTGAAGTGAGTCGTATGAAAAACCACGCTTGTAATTGGGTGATTTTAGTGGTTTTCACCAAAAACCGGTTGGTGGTGGATGTAGGCTTGATTTTTAATCCAACCACCATAAAAAAATTTTGTGTATAATTTTTCTACTTTTTTCTTGTTCTTGCTTAAAAGATTTAAGTTTTAAATTAAACCAAAAATTGATCGAAAATCTAAAACTTTTATTTACCATAATTTACCCCTCTCTTGTGAGTTTACTTTATGCACAAACAACTTCATATTCATCCCTGTGGGCCATAAACATCATAAACATTTAAAAACACCCCTTGGTTACATGCTTATCTTTCCCTGCTTGCTCTACTTATTGAGATAATTATTTTGGTACTTGTTATAGTGCTTATTGAAGTAATTATTATTGTACCTATTACAACACTTAGCACAATACTTATTACAAAATTTTTTGTTGTTCTAATTGCGATACTTAGTGCAGTATTATGTGATTTACTATGTAATTCTAATTGTGTCCGTAAATGTATTCCTAGGTGCAAGGATGGAATTCATCACATTACCCATCATAAAGGTCAGATGATGTAATGTTTGAGTCATAACACTTTGTCTTCTTTACAAGATATGATGACCCATTGATATCTGAACACAAAGCATAGTAGCTTCATCCCTACAAATTTTTCATGTCACATTGGTTTTAAAAATTTCACTCACTTGCTCACATCACTTATTAAAGCAACTCCTTTAGTGGTTTTATGTGCATAATAAAACTATCACCTTCTTAACCCCATTTGTCACTCAATATTTCTTAAGCGTGGATGTAGAGACACTCTATAGTGATAGTTGCCTTCTTCCTTGAAAAAATTATTGCAATATATAATCTATAAGGGGCAATGTGTTGTATAGTATGGCTAATGGTGAGGCCAAAGCTGGATGGTGCAATCAAAACTAGCATTTGTGCTTGCAAGGTTCTGACCCTAATTATGTATAGTAGAAGTTTACTATGTGGTAGTACATATTGCATCCATGAGATAACCAATCAATGCACTCTTTGTTGCATGTTTTGTGCATGGTTGGTGGGTACCCTAAAGTGTAACTTTATTTTGGGATTTTTAGTGTTATGTTTTGTGCATGGCATGGGTTGTTGTAGCTGCACATGTGGTAGCTAGTTTGTGAGTACTACATGGCATCATGTGTGTGTAGTTGAGTGGCCCACAAATGTAACTTTGCTTTCAGATTTCTAACATTATAAGTTACTTGTGCTTTGCTAAGACAATTTCATATTAGGACATTTTATTTTTACCATGATAGTATGGTCATAATATGTAATCTACAAATGGTATTGTGTAGTGTGATATAGTCTATGAAGTAGAATGCACATGCTATCGCGAGGAGTGCACTTGATAATGAGCTCATGAAATAATTTACTTATATTACTATGAAATTTTAATTCTAGTTCACCTTACGAGACATTTCATTTTGTACTTTATTTGTTAATAAAGAATGCAACAATCAATCTCTAAAGTGTCTTGGAATTCAAATTCCCACAAAAATTCACCTCATCGCACAAATACTTTTCCTTGATTTGGTTATATTACTTTGTAACTCCAAATCTTTTATTGTCTGTCGTTATAGCTCTTTGATTTAGTTATATTACATTATTTTTATTTATCTTAATTATGTTATAATATGTTTTATTTAATGTTAAAATATTATTTTAATTTTTATTTAAGCTTATTTAATTTCTTAATTTGTAATATTTTCAAATGAGGTTCGATAGAGATGAAACAAATAAATTCTTTTTGACGGCCTCCTCTAAATTAAGTTTATATTATTATATTTTAAAGTATTTTATTTTTTAAGGTTTTAAATATTTAATGAGTCATCTTTTTCTCCATAATTTGACAATTGAGGATTGTACAGTTGATCTCAAAAGTACATTACAGTGCAACTTTTATGTATAATGTATCTCACTTTTTTGAGTGTTTTCCTTTGAATTATATTTATTACTGTATCCCTACTTCTCTTCTATGTAACCCTTACTTTGGCTAGGTTTTATTGGATTACTTTATTTTAAGTTATATAATTTTCATTCTAATATATATTTACTTAATTTGAAAAAAATTATTATTACTTATATTCATTTACTTTAGAAATTTTTAGTAATTCGTAAGGTGGTTTCATCAAGATAATGCAAATGTAGTTCGATAAATATACAATCCTTAAGGGACAATGTGCTGTGTAGCCCATGAAGACATGGATGCTGGATGGTGTAATCTGCATTAGAGTTTCTCCATTTCCATTGTGCCATTCTTTTCCTTTATGAGGGGTGTTATGAGGTACAATTTTGCTCATGTTATAACAAAAGTTTTGTTTTTCCTTGTGCATTTCATAATGTCTTTACTATCTATGCTCTGATCCATCTTGGAGCAAAGCATGGTGGTGTCCCCCTTGGGCCATGTGGTTGCTTTCTTTATGCGCGACAATTTGTTTCTAAAATGGATAATGTTTTTTGACTGTTGACATTGCTCAAGACAACTAATGTTGAAAAGAGGTGTTACTTTGGTGTGAACTTGACTTGGCAAAAATGGATTTCAAAACCTTTCTTGTCTCTTTGGACTTTATTTGGTGCAATGTTTGCCCCATGCTGTAGTGAAACATTAATGGTGAAAAACTACACTCGTCCATGTATGGGTTGAGCTTGTTGTTTCCTTTACATGGTGTGATACATTATGTCATGCCTCTCTTGTGCATTGGGTCTTCCTCTATGTATAATATGTTAGGCTTGATAAATGTGACCTATTAGTTATGGAATTTCATCTTTTTAACTAATTAACACTGTTCTTTTTAGTCGTTGACCATGTTTTGAGCATATAGTTTGATTTCTTTCTTGCATCAATCTTGGACAAAACTTTTTGTAGTTAAATAAGTCATGCTCAACATCTTGAAGGTGCAACTAGTTATTGCTATTTCAATGGTTGTAAGATTGGTGGACTCCATTATGGATTATTTGTATGCTTATGCCTTTTTGTAGGACTTGCCACATCTTATGCCACTATGAGGTTAGCAAAGGCCTTCATCCTTTAATTTGACCATTTGTTCTTCTTTTTGTAATCCTTTGAAAGTAGTTTTGACTAACGGGATTGGATTACCTTGGTTGCACAAGTGATGTTTTTGGTGGTGCTACTTCTTATGCCATGGCTACCTTTAGGTGTGGTTAGTTGTTATGTGTAGGGCTTTGTCATGTAATCAAACCCTCTTAATGAGGAAGTTCAAATATTGCTTGTTTTTTATAGGATGGGTCAACATGTTTTCAGCATTTGTTCTTCCTTTATCGAGTATCGACAAACAACATGAATGTGTTAACTATGGCATGACGTGCAGCCTGGCACTTTACCTTTGTATTGCTACCTGGTTTGTCCTACTAGTACTCATATGCTTGTCTCGTTGATTAAGGGCATGCATGTGTGTGTAAGATCACATTTACCTACGAAATTTTGAGTAGCTCTTTAAATTAGTTATAGTTTGTTTGACAGTACAAGCTACTAAAATATTCATTGTAATTTTATAGCTAATAAATGCATAGAAATAAAATATTTCGTAACTTGAAAAACTTTAAATTTTAGTCAAATTAAATTCCTATCGTGAACACAATGCACCATTTGAATTTTTCAGTCTATCAACTTTAAATTTTAGGATATTGGCCTACTATTGCTGTTATAGGTGATGAAGAATTGGGGTTAAATTCTAAAGAAAGATCTTAAGAGATGTCTATCACATCAAAGGATTGTAGTAAGGGCACAAATTACAAAAACAAGAAATAGAGAGGAAATGACAATAAAAAAAATTATCGGTCTCCCTGAGCCTAATAATTGGAATGAGTACAATCTGAATTCCTTAATCAGGATCAATTGCATGGCAAGTCTTGTGCTAACAACTATAGTAATTCTAACTCTAATCATATTTATTTTAGTTGTTATAGTTAACAAGCTCATACTTGGACCAATGTTTTTTGATGTTGTTGTCTAACTTTGTGCTTTTCGTGTCATTACTTTGAAGAAATTAGAGTGCTCAAACCAAGCATATACTCTACATACATTAGTAAGAGACAACACCATAGGATTTTGATCAAATTATGCTGGCGATCAAGGTAAGAGTAATAATTGAGGACTATCATTGGCGTTCATATTTCATAGTTAAAAGTGAAATTTTTTTATTTATGACATTTGAATGACTATGAAAGTATTTACATTAATCAAGAACAAAAGTTGGGATCATCAAATACCATTCTAATCTTACTATAAATAATTTCAACAAAAGTATTCAAGGTGTTTCTCTTTATATTTCATTAGAACCTAATAAAAAATAAAATATGTTTGGTTTCATGATAAGGGAATGGTCAAAGCCTACATCATACACTAAATGTGGTAGTTCATAGATAAAATCATTAAAAAGGACAAAGTTCAAATTGTTTGGGAGGAGGCATTCCTTAGCCCAAATATAATCATTGAAATTGCATGACGAAAAAGCCAATCTATTATGTTGTTAGCATGGTACGTAATGTTGGATAGCTTAAAGGTCTTCATATTGTGAACATATACAATGGTACATTGAAAAGCATGGTAAAATTAGAATCAATTTCAATCTTTGCTTCCTTGAAAATAGGAAGAATAGTTCTTAGAATTGCCATTGCTTCAAGGATAGTAATAGCCTCTATAGCAAAAGTTGAATATGAAATCATAGCCTTTCCCATAATAGTAATAGGTTTATCCACATCATCACACACTATAATTCCAATTCTAACAAATAAGTCATCATGCACGACATCATTAGAATTGAGTTTGATCCAACCTTTTGGAGGAGGAGTCCCATAAGAGGTAAGTACCATACCGTTAAAGTTGCCGAAGCTCCCGTTGGATGAGATCAGTGCTTTATAATAGGTAGCAACTCTAATAAAGAAGCACATATTAAGTATAAATATATTATTGACTTTTCTACATGAGCCTGTAAATTCCTTTTGAGCCAAAGGTGTAATAGAGATATAGCTACAAATATGATAGCTAGGGAAGGTGAAAGCGCCCTCGTATTCATAAAAATCGAGTGGAGTTAAAAAAAATTGTTATCCTTGCAACGAAATTTACCAAGCCTGACGCACTTATTAACAAAATAGTTCGACCAGAGTTATTTCATAATATTTCACTCTTAGAAGAAATGCTGCAAGTCTTTGTTTGGCATTACAACCTCATAGATATAGTTAAGACATAACGTTTCCTTTTTGCACAAACCCATGGTCAAGTAGGAAGAAGGTTTAAAGCTAAAGTCTATAGAAAAAATGTCTAAGGCTAACGTCTAGCCACAAAAAATTTTCTCACTTCTTTGCATATCATATTGCATATGCTAATGGCCCTCAATTGCTTTGTTTGGATGCTCCATTGACTTTAGGGGTGAGACTAATAAATGTATCTTTCTAATGTTATGGCTTATAACTCTCTTTAAAGAATTATTTCACTATTGTAAGAATATTAGCTTAGGTAATATTGTAATTACTATGCATAAATTCAGCTAAGATGCTATGCATACTAGGAGACTTATTTCTTTTGATTGATGTCACCATAGATCTAAACTCAACCTCCAATTTATGAGCCACAAGTGCAACCTCCAATTCTTACAAGAAAAACTACATAAGAATGTATGTTATCTCAGTCAAGAGGGAAACTAATTTCTCATTCTTGTTCTTTAGCTTGTCAATATAACTGCTTATTGCAGTGTACTTAGGTGCTGCTTGAATGAGATGCATATTTTTGTCCCCAAAGGTGGCCCAGTTGAGTCTTGTACATGTCACCACCATGCTTATTCTAATGTCATGACATTATGATAGTATACAATACATTATACCAAATGATCATGTTCTAGTTTCGTTAAGCCACTCGTCAATTATTTTAGTTGTAGCTCTTTATTCCTATTGTCATTTGCCATGCTTTTTAAGGATGCTACAAAGTTTTACTATGCTTTATTTCTTTAATACATTCAAAGCCTAAAAAAATTTGGTGCACAAATTGTCCATCAAGAATTGCATGGTTGTCTCACTCTATGCTGCACTAACAAACATAATTTATTTAAGAAAGGATAACCCAATGCTTTTGAATTGAAGTCCCTTATTAGTGGTGCCCAATAGAGGTCATCTGATATATATTTGTAAAAGACAATGGTACAAGCCAATGAATGGTAAGTGTGTAACTATGGTGTTTGGGTAAGCTTAAATACCTTCAATATTCATAAATGCTTTGTCCAATCTCTTATAGATATGGGCATTCCCTTCTTTTTTATTACACTAGATGAATCAATTGTCATTAATACCTAGATTTATTACATGTAAATCATTTATAAAGTTCAAATATTTATGTTGAGTCTGGCTACTTCTAATTTTTTCCCACTTTTTATCTTCCTATGCAAGTGAAGCATTAAAGTCTCCTACAACAAGTTTGATTCTACAAAATTTAGTTATATTTCTAATTTGTTCTAAAGACTCTTGATAGATAATGTGGTCATTTTATGTATAGATAAAGCATCACCTCCATGTCTCAATACTATTAGATGTCACTTGGGCAATAACCACCTGAGAAGAATACTCTAAAATTTTAAGGTTAACCTAATTACCCCATAACATTACAATGTCATTGAAAGCTTAATAAAAGGTTAAATAAAGTAATTCTTTTTTTGTGCCAATAATCAATGTAGCACATCTCAATGAATGGTCTCCATTTATGTTTTTAGAAGCACAAATATAGAAATCATATTCTCTCATACCAAATGTTAAAAATATGCATGGTATTTTACTACCTTAATTCCTTAGATATTCCATAGTAAAAAATCATTATAATTTATTAACGAAATTAAGCTACAACCTGACAAATGGTGTTCCATTACTATGCACCATCCCCTTTTCAAACTTTCACATAATCAACCCAACAATAGCACAACAATCTCACGCCTTATGGAAATTTCTAAAAATTATTACATAATTTAGTTTATGCATGCCTTCCAATACAAAGACTTTGAAATTAATATTCAACAATTCAGACTTCCAACATGGTTCACTTTCCATACTGAAATGAAGCACTATTCTTAGATATCTTGTTCTAGACCCTCTGCATCATTAGATTAGTAATGTACTTCATTGAAAATTTTTTAATAAAGCATTCTCCTACATCCACAATCCAAAAGTATAGCTTGTTGAACTACTGAAGAATGTATTTACACCAAATTGACATGCTTGAGTGCCTATAACTCCTTTATGATATATTTCTATAATTTTGAAAATATAAACAATACCAAATGTTGACTGTAATATTACAATAGTCTAGACATGTGAATAATAGGATTAAAAATCCTTCCCATAGCTTTGTAGAGAGGCTTAAGACATAATTACTATCCTATCTTGCAAAGCAATAAGGCTAATTTAAGCAAAAGTGAGTAGCCAATGTTCTAGTTTTAACAAAGTCTGCCTAACTCAACTACTTCATAAAACCTTTCACAAAATGAATTCTATGTAGCTGATGCTGCACCATTTGCATTAAATTTAAATATGCCACTAACCTATACACCTAAGAAGTGGACAGGGCCTATCAAACACCTCTCCTTATGCACTACTTAGTTTGTTGCCCTTCACAATTTTCTTAAACTTTATGTAAGCCTATTATATGGCATTTAAAATTGGTTGATCCATATAATAGATATTGTGTCTTCCAAAGACCATTGTTGGGAATACAAGGGTAATCATGAAAGTAGTAATCCCAATAATAGTTAATCAAGTGAAGTGATGCCTTCCTTATAGCACTTTCAACTTGCTTCAACCAGCTTCCTCTCAACAAAACATCTACATTACCCTAACATTTGTATTATAGTAGTTAAATTTACTTTGTCTTCCTTTTAAATGAATGTAGTATTTTGTGAATAAGAAAGGACTCTAGCCTTCATTGATGTTATAACTTTAGATAACATAAAATTTATTTTTACATGGATAGCTAGGTGCCAAGTTGAGAAATAAACAATCACTAATATTACAATATTTTCATACATTAGAATAATTTGAAAAGCCATAAAAACAAATCATCTTATCGATACATACTGTAGTTTATACCTGCTACACATAAATAAAAAATTAGTGAAGCTACTTGTCAACACATGTCTTACTTTCAAGCCCTTAATCATGATGTTTATTTCATGCACAAAGGTAGCACAAAACAATGCATAATAAATATCCTCATTACTTTACTATTTGAATAATAATTCAATAACAACACTTATAGTAATAATAAATATCAAAGTAGCGAAACCAGCAATCATAATTTTCCCCAATAATTAAATTTTCAATGTAACATAGCTCTATAATGACTCAAAGTTTCTCAAACATTCCTCCACAAAAATTAACTTGAAGAATTGCAATTCCTCTATATTTTATGTATGAAACATGCCTGTACATAGATTAGTGTTACGATGCTACCCAACATTCTTGTTGGCTCGATTATTTAAAAATTAGCCCGACCATACTTTTTTATTATGATAATTAAATGTTGAAATCTACAAAGAAAGAAGGAAATATTTGCTAAACAATCCATAACCATAGAAGGTACAAAGGTTATATTAAATTTCAATTTGAAGCTATAGTAATGATTATCTCTAGCATGATCAATTTAAAGATAAATATGGCACATCCAAAAAGCCCAACATACCTTACTCCATTAAACAAATATTCAATCTAGCCTACACCAATGCAACTAATGTACGAGAATATTTGACTTCCTTGAGCTCCTAGCTCTAGCCTAACAATATGCCCTCTATCAAAACCTTTTGCGGGAAAAGTAGCAACAATGGAATTCTTTATCCTAATCTTCATTAACATGCCTTTCGAATGCTATTTTTTTTATCTTCCAACTTGACTAATAGCTTCCCCTCCCTTTATTCATTTTTGTTTTCATTATAATATCCAACTAAATCTACAATTCCTTTTCCCTTACCTTAAGCTCCTTTTTGGATCACAATAATGTTTGCACTTGAGCTACAAACAAAAGCCACCTACTTCTCCAATATTTTCTTGTTAGTATGTTAATAGATAGACAGACATTCCTCCATATCCTTATTACTTGACGTGTTGTTTTTTGTTTGTAGTAGGATGATCCTCACAAAGTTTTTTTAGTTTTGGTACTTATTCTATCTTTTCTGTACCATGTTTTTTGCTATCTTGCCTGGTGTGAGACCTACTCCTTTCCCTTATTTTCAAATGTATCTCCTTGATTGAACTATTTTATAATCTCATGCTTACTTATTTCTTTGCCCATTAGAGTTCTCCACAGCTAAGTTGTAGCATTCACTTCCTCCCTCATTGGTTGGGACACCATCCATTGCTAGAGTCATTATCTCTTTTCATCATAGTCCTCATTTTCTAGCTATTTTGAATCAGCCCCCTTATAGTTTTTCTTATCAAGACAAGCATTTAAAGGACTTGCGCTCCTAACTATAGTAGTAGTGTGTAAAAAAACATTGATTACACATGAACCAAAAACTTGCTCAACCTAGCTACCTTTGATGAAAATAACAAGAAATCCCTCATATTAAAATCATTGGAAGGAATGCCACAATGGTTCACAAATCAACTTTCCTACTCTTAGTGGTTTGTACCAATATAGTTTAAGTTACACCTTTGTAAAGGATGACATTTGCATGCCTGTCATCAACCAATCAATCTAAATAAGATCCTTTACAAGTTTGGCAAGATAGTATATTTTCTCCATGCCCTAATACAAGGGAAGGAGTGATAGGAATCTATTATAGACTGGTGCATACATAATCCTTAAAATCATCTTAAATTACCTCACCTGTGCTACAATATTCTAGCTATCCAATCAAAGGAAAAATATCCTTCATAGAGCTTACCCATGTGGTTTAACTAGTAATAAGTAATTCGATGTTGAAGTGCCTCATTCAATAAATATATTTCCTGGTTAATAATGTATGAGATCTTTAAGTGCAAGAATTTTGACATATAAAGCTGCTGGTATCTCTGAGTAAATAGAAAATCCTCTCATCTAAGTTTTATTAATAATGCTAATTTTACTTCTTATGTAAGTGCTTTCTTAAACCTAACCTTCGCATACCTATTTGATTCATGTGTGCAATTTACATTGTTGTCATCCTTGGCCACTTTAATATTCTTACAAACAACATGATTATAACAACTTATTTCAATAGCTCCATTTGGGCTTAAAATCTTCTGAGATTCACTACCCGCTTTACTCGTTTTTCCATCACCTGGTGGAGGATAAGTTTTCCTTCATATTTTTCATACTAATTAACCATGCAATTCAAATGTTGTACCTCTATCCTTTATAAAAATATTTTTATTATAATCAGCTTCCTTTGATTATGACACTTTCACAAAATGAACTACATTCATCCCTATAGAGCATTTAATTTCAACATCAATACTTGCTAGTGTAGTAAAAGGGAAATTCCAACATATTCAATGATCACGTTGGTGTTGTTTCACTCCATGTAATCCCTAATTGAATGTAGAACATTAATACCTTGCACATATGAGTGGGAGAATTACAACAAATTGCTTTTGTTTATCTTCATTGTCTTACAAGATGTAGCTGTCGACATTATTCATAGCTAGCGAATGAGAATATAAATGATTAGCACTTATTATTCAATTCTTGAAGCTACCAAAGGAAAATAAAGAAAAATAGCAAATGTCAAGCTCGTCGTGAGCATACTGCTAAAGCTAAGAAAATCTAATCTCCATCTACCACCATTCCTTTTCCCTCTTCTGTAACAAATTTCATTGACCACCAACACTATGTAACCATTTATACATACAATTCTACTCGCTAAATTTCTTTGGCACATTCATATGTCTCCATCCACCAAATCTATATGTCTCCATGTGTTGAAGTGATGAGTTAATTTTTCACTGTACATTCATTGGAAACTAAAGGAATCTAAGTAAGGACGTTGTAGACAAAATTAGTAAAAAGATAAATTTGAAGTGGTTTGATAAGGGCCTTCTATAGTCCTATACAAAATCATACAAATGTGTGTGACGAGTGACCCAGTCTGCACTATGGTTGCCTTGGTGCTTTATGTGGGATAGTTTGTAGGATTTCATTCCCTAAATGAATGCGATAACATTATGGAAGAACTATTGTTTGTTGTAGTGAAAGGTATTTTATTCACTACATTAGTGGATCTAGTTGATTCTAACTCAATCACCATTACCTTAACATTTGCATTCTCAATAATTTCAATGCTTTAGGAATAGAGATAATTACCATGGTAGAACCTGAACATGAAGTTGAAGTTTATCTTGCAATTGTAGTAGGTCTTCACATGTCATCCAACATAATAGTCCCAATTCCAACATTGAAGTCATCAAGCATGGCAACATTACAGCTGAGCTTAGTTCAGGTCATTGAAGCAGCCCAATAACATGTATTAAACATCTAATGAAGGCCTCTAGAGCTCTCAATACATGAGATTGGAGAGTTTTAGCTAGGCATAAGAGCAATTCAAATGTTGATTTTGAGTAAGGTATGTTGAGAATGCAATAATAGGAAGGATCAACAACTAATTATTTAACAAAAAAGAAATAGAATTACCTATCACACTCTACAAAATCATATTATTTGTAGTATAAGGGCCACAATATTAAGTAACTTACCAGTATGAGATGCACCGTGTGGCAAATAAAAGTATTATTTATGAAGTACTTAAACTTAAAGCCTAAAATGATAAATAGTTTTCCAAAGAAATAACCCACTTATAATGCTTTGCAATCAACATTGATTGCCAGGTCAACCAATTACAAATTCTAAGTCCCACACACTCCTTAGGATGTGTTACCATTTCTTAGCAAGCATTTTTTTTTGTGTTGCTATCATTTGAGCTACTTTATAGTAAATGTAGTAGTAATTTCTCCAAATCTATAATAATTTCATTCAAAACAAGTAGTTGTGCATATTTTAATACTAAGTAAATATATATATTTAAGCTAAAATGATATAAATTAAAGTAATTTAATATAACAAAATCGAAGTAACATTAAGGTCACATGAGAGAGATTTAAAGTTACATAGTAATATAACCAAATCGAAGGAAAACTTTTAAAGAAACAAATTAAATTATATAAGAAATTTTCATTCCAAAATACTAAGGAGTTCAAATGTGGTATCATAAATCTTTAAATAAGGTATGAATCATAATGTATCATAAATAATGCCATTTTAACGCTATAAAATAAAATATTTAGTAAGTAATATTTAATAATAAGAATGATGGATCTCATCATGATGAATCAAAAAAAGTTTGATTTGGCTCTATGAAACCTCATTTTGAATTAAAATGAAAAACCAGAGAAAAATAATCATAAATAATAATATGTTATTATTTGAATAATAGAAAATATGTATTAAAGTAGAATTGATATCAATTTAAGTAATGTAAGAAAACAAAATCAAAGATACGTAAATGTCACATGAGAGAAGATTTAGAATTACATTGTAACGTAACCAAAGTAAGGAAAACATATTTAAGAAATGATATAAACTCTATGAAAATAATATTTTAAGATACTAAGTCTCATAAAACATGCTCAAGCCCTTCAAAATAAAATATTTAATATTAAAAAATTTGAATTTACATAGAGCTAAAAGACATTAGTCTAATAACATTTGTTTTGTCTCCATTAGACCTTGTTAAGAATTTGTTTGAATTAATAAACTAAATAAACATGAACAATAATAAATTATTTTTTCAAAATTAAGTAAATATATAAAAAAGATAAATTGAGATATGTCAAATTTATATAAAATAACAAAATCAAACCTATGTAAATGACACATCAAATGAGATTAGTGGTACGTAGTAATATAGTGAATTTAAACAAAATAATTTAAGGAAATGAGATAAATTAAAAGACAAAGTAGCATTTTAAGATAGAAATGGTAAATAATGTAACATCTTCGATAATCATATAAGGAAAAAATAAACATATCTCATAAAATATGTCAAAATCTTAGAAAATAAAACATTAAAAAACAACACAAAATTAAAATTTAATTGGATAAATGTCATATAAACGAGTCCAACGATGCTTTCTTTGTCTTGATTATAACTCATTTTTGAATTACTATGAATTACAACAAAAATAAGCATAAATAATAACAAATTCAAATTTGTAATAATATGCAGATATGTATTAAAACTAACATGAGTTTAATTTAAACTATGTAACATAACTAATTCATAGCATTGTAAAGGTGACATAAGAGGAGATTTAGGATTTCATAGTAAAATAACTAAATCAAAGTAAAAAAACTTCAAGAAATAAGATAAATTCGATGAGACAGTTCCATTCTAAGACATCAATGAGATTGATTGCAATATCCACGATTATGAAATCATACATGAATTTAAATATCTCGTAATTTTCCAAAATCATAAAATTTTAAAAAATTAAAAATATAATAATCAATATTTAATAAGAAAGAACTCTTTACGATCAGTGTAATGATCATTATTTTGCCTCAATCAAACATCTATTGGAATTACTAAGATTTAATAAGATAAAAAAACATAAATAATAATATATTATGCTATTTTAATATTTAGTAAACATATATTCAAGTTGAAATGAGATAAATTGAAGTAACATGAGACAAGAAAATCAAATTTCATGTGGAGGTCAAATGATATAAGATTAGGAGTCTAATAATAATATAATAAAATCAAAACAAAAATATTTGAAGAAATTATATGAATTGTATATGAAAGTGACATTTAGATATACTAATGAGATTGTGTGTGACATCTTAGATCATTGATTTTGGCAAGATTAAAAATGCATCATAAAGCATCCCAAAGCATTAAAAAATAAAATAATAAAAAACATAAAAATGTATCATTAATTAGAAAGTGCTCTTGAGGATGAGTATAATGATCCTTTTTAAATATTAATTATATACTATAATTGAAACAAGATAAATATAAGCAATATACTATAACAAATAAATGTGATGTTAAGGCCACATGAGATTATATTTAGAGTTGGAAAATAATATATCCAATTCTAAGAAAAATAATTGAACAAATGAGATAAATTACATAAAATGCAACCTTCCAAGATAATAAGGAAATCATGGAATATGGATTCATACTTGGTTTGATGATCTAGAAAGTTACACTCAATCTTCTTATTATCTTGGAATCAAAATTTTTGATACAATTTATCTTATTTCTTTAAATGTTTCACTTTGATTTGATACATTACAAGGAAACTCTAAGTCTACTCTAAAAAGACCTTTACAACACCATGATTTGGTTGTGTTACATTATTATAATTTATCTTATTTCATTGCTAATATATATTTACTTGATATTAAAATAATAATTTATTATTTTTTATGTTTTTTAAATTTTTTATTTGTAGTAATTGTAGATGTGATGCAATTGAGACAAAACAAATGAAGTTAGACTTGACTCGATGAGCTCTCTCAAACAAGATGTTATTTTTAAAATTTTAAAATAATGTTTTTCTCATGTTTTAAACATATTTTATGAGACATTTCAATTCATAACTGATTTGATAATCAAAGATGCTGCACTCGATCTCCTTAGAATCCTGGAATGCAAAAATTTTGTAAGATTTATCCCATTTATTTAAAGTATTTTTCTTTGATTTAACTAAATGATTGGTAACTCTAATTCTACACTCACGTGACATTCACATTACTTGAAGTTATTCATATTACATCTCTTCAACTTATCCAATTTCAACTATAATATACATTTATTAAATATTAAAATAATATTTTTTTATTTATGATTATTTAATAAGGATATTCATAGTAAATAAAAATGTGTTCTAATCGATACAAAACAAACATTATTTGACTCATAACAAACTTTATTAATTAAGATATCGATTTATAATTTTTAAATATTAATTTTCTAGTGTTTAACCCATTTTATAAGACATCATTTTTGCTACAAATCTAATGATCAATGCCATTATAGTTGATCTACTTAGTATCATGGAATATAGCATTCTTATTAAACTTATCTTATTTTTTCACATGTTTTTGTTTAAATTTATGATGTTGCTATGAAATTATAATTCTCCAATTATGTGACATTTACATTAATATTATTTGGTAATGTTATATTTGTTTATTTTATTGCATTTTAGTTTCAAAAAAATTACGTTATATTAAAATACATATTTCTTATTATTTATACCTCCTTAATATTATAATTCTTTGTATTTCAGGATGAGTTTTGATTAAGATTAAAAAAATTAGTGAAGAGGTCTAGGCAAGTTCTATCTAATTTAAAAATTTGTTTAATATTTAAAAATATATTATTTCCAATGATTTTGATATAGTTTAATAGAATTTTGGCTTTTACCTGATTGAATGACCAAGGTTGTTACACTAATTCTTTTTAGTGTTTTGGAATACAAATTTCTCAAACAATTTGTCATTTTATCAAAAGTTTTGATTTGGCTTTTTATATTTCTCATCAAACTTTGATTCTCATCTTTTGTAATCTTTGCATTGATTATATTTTCTTAAATTACAACGCCTTAGTTTATATCTTTTTAGCTTTAAATAATTTATTAAATATCTAAAAAATAATTTATAAGTATTTATACTTCATTAATTTCACAATTTGTCATAACTTAAGTCAACATCCCTTTGTGTGAAACTAATGTCATTGGACTAGCTTTCATTAACTTTATAAGATTCAATATTTATTTTGGATTGCTTTAAGAGAAATTTTGATTCGTAGCTAATTTGACGATGAATCAATCTTACACTCGATCTCCTTAGAATCGTCAAATATTTTTTTCATATATAATGTATCTCATTTCCTAAAATGTTTTTCTTTTACCTAAATATATTACATTGAAATGCTAATTCTCCTCCCATGACACCATTAAATCATTTTAATTTAGTTATATTACATTGCCACAATTTATCTTGTTTGGCTTTATTATATATTTAGTTAATATTAAAATAATGGTTTATTAATATTTATGTTTTTTAAATTTATTTTTCATAATAATTCCAATAGAGTTTTCATCAAGATAGATAAATTTCATTGGACCCATCTTCATAAGCTTTATCAAATTAAATATTTATTTTTAAATTTTAAATATTTTTTAATATTTTTTGTATGTTTTATTAGTGACTTTAGTTTGTATCTTATTTTATGATAGAGGATGTTATAATTAATCACCTGAGCATCTTAGAATGTAATTTATCATATTTTATCAAAATTTTTGATTGATTTTGTAGTACTACTATCTAGCTATAAATCTTCTTTTTTGTGACATCCATAATACTTTGATCTTTGTATATTAAAATTCTTTGCATTAACTTATTTTAGCTTTAACACATGTTTTCTTAACATTAAAACAATTATTTATCATCATTTTTATTCATTGGCATTAGTAATTTGTAAAATTTTGAAATGAGATCTCATTGAGATGAAAGAAATGTTATTTAATCTCTCAATGAGCTTTGTCCAATTAAATGTTTGGTTTTAAATTTTTTAGTATTTTTTCTATGGTGTTGGTGCAGCTTATGAGTCATTTGGATTTGTACCTAATTTAGTGTTTGAGTATGCTACACTTGATCCCTTTAGTATCATGAAATGCAAATTTTCTTTACAATTTATCTTATTTCTTCAAAAGTTTTGCTATAATTTTGTTATATTATTATGTAATTCAAAATCCACCCTCATGTGACATTACATCACCATAATTTTTTTTATTACATTGCTTTAATTTATCTCATTTTAGACCTAATACATATTTACTGAACATTAATATAATAATTAATTAAAATGTAAGCATATTTTATTTGGTAATTCCTATATATTGCAAACAAGGTATGATCAAGATGAAACAAATCTTGCTTGTTCAATTCATTGAGCTCTATCAAATTCAATGCTATTTATATATTTTGAAATATTTTCTTTTCTATGGCTTTTTATGCTTCATGAGATATTTGGATTTGTACAAGATTTATTGATGAAGCATATTACACTAATACTCCTTTTTATCTCGAAAAGCAACTTTTGCCAACTATTTAAAATAATTATTTAACACTTTTGCTTCTTATTCTATCATATTGCTATGAATATCTAATTCCTCTCTCATGTACGTTCATCATTTTTGTTTAGTTATAATATATTGCTTTAATGTAACTCATTTTTACTCTATTATTTAATTATTTAATATTGAAATAATACTTTTTTTACAACTTATGCTTATTTGTTGGATAATTTGTAGCAACTAAAAACATGTTTTGATCAAGGTGAAAGAAAAGTCATTGGAGTCATCTTTGCCCCATTAAATTATTATTTTTTATATTTTGAAATATTTTTTTAATATTTTAGCACATTTTACAAGATATTTTGAGTCAGATTTGATTTGAAAATTGAGTATTTTCCATGTGATCTCCTGTATGTCTTGGAATACATCTTTCGTGCAAAATTTATCTCATTTTTTTTGAAATAATTCAATTTGCTTTCATTAAACTATTATTACTATTAAATTCTAATTCTCTTCTCATTTGACCTTTAAATGAATTTGTTTTGGTTATATTACATTACTTTAATATATTTTATTTCCATTATAATATATATTATTAAACAATAAAATAATAATTTATTAATTTTATCATTTTTAATTCATAGTAAATCTATTGATCTACAAGAAGTTAATATTGTTGTACTAGTCTCGATAAGCTCCATGTAATAAAATATAAATTTTCATGTTTAAATATATTATTTGGTAAGCTTTTGATACATTTTAATGAATATTTTGATTGGTGAGTTATTTTATATTTGTTAAATAATATATTATTATTTATTGTTCTTTATTAGAAAATTTATTGTAATTTGAAAAGATGTATAACTAAGATGAAGAAAATGTTCTTTGTCTTGTGTTGATGATCGCCTCAAATTTAAATATTATTTTTTAATTTCTGACATATTTTATTTTATCATTATTTGCAAATCATATGAGAGAATTGGAGTTTTTCACAATTTTATGATTAAGACTATTAAACTTTACCTTCTAAATGCCTTGGAAAGCAAATGTCCTATTCAATTTACCTTTATTACCAAAATTCTTTAATTTAATTTTGTGATAATATATTAAAAGTATAATTCTTTTCTATAGGACCATTATATCAACTTAATTTGGCTATAATTTAACACATTAGTTGACCTCATTTTATTTTAAAATTATTTTACCTAATAGTAAATCAACTATTTGTTTTATTTTTATTTATTCCTACTAAATATTGCAATTCAATGTAATTTGAAAAGTAATTTGATCAAGAAAAAATTAATGTTTTTGGAACTGAGTCAATGTGCTCTATCTAATTAAATATTGATTTTGTTATTTAAAACAACATTATTTTTAATTGTTTTTATCAAGTTTTAGTGGACATTTTTTATTCATCATAAATTTGTTGATTGATGACGATATGCATAATCTCTTCAGTATCATGGAATGTAACTTTTCGATAAAACATTTTGCCATTCTTCTAATTTTTGTATCAATTAAGTTATATTACTATAAATTTCTAATTTTCCACATGTGTGACCTTAACATTATTTTCTTGTTTGATATATTACATTATTTTAATTTATCTTGTTTAATCTTTATTATGGATTTACTAACTTTTAAAATAATAACATTTTATTATTTATGGATTTTCATTGGTAATTTGTAGTGATTCAAAATTCGATACAATTATTATGAAGGCAAAATTATTGGATTAGTGTCTTTGATTGTGAAATGTTTTTTGAGATAACTTGATTCTTTCTTCATTTGACGATTGAGAATATTACACACCATCAACTTAGTATCTTGCAACAAAACATTTTCCAAACAATTATCTCATTTTTTCAAATATTTTGACTACATTTGCTTATGTTACTACGAATCAATATTTTTGTTTCATGTGATCTATATAATGATTGGATTTCATTATACTACATTATTTTAATTTATCTAATTTTAATTTTAAGATATAAAACTTTATATTAAAAAATCATAATGTTTTTTATGGTTATTAATTTTATAATTCACTATAAGTTTTAATGATGTTAAATCAATATGAAACAAATGTCATTAGATTAGTCACAACAAGCTATTCAACTGAATGGTCATTTATATTTTTAGAAGTATTTTATTTCCTAAGGTTTTGGCATTCTTTAGTAGTAATTTTTGTTTGAACATGATTTGTTGATTGAGTATGCTAAAATCATTCTCCTTTGAATCTTGGAATAAACCTTTTTCCACTCAGTTTATCTTATTTTTCAAATTTTTTATTATATTACTTCAAAACTATAATTTGGCTCTCGTGTGACACTTCCAATTTTTTGAGTTGGATGTGTTACATTGCTCCAATTTATATCATTCCAAAAGAGGACTAATGGAGATAAAATAATCAGTGGTGATGGACTCATCATGGTGACTTTTATCAAAAAAAATATTCAAAATATTATTTTTTAATATTTTATTTCCTAATGTCTTAGCATGTTTTTGGAGGCATTTTAACTTTTACTTAATTTGATGAATAAAAATGTTATGCTCGATCTCTTAATTGTCATGGAGTGCGACCTTCCCATATAATTTATCATATTTGTTCAAATATTTTTCTTTGATATGGTTATATACTATTAAACTCTAATTCTTTAATGGTGTGAGCTTATATTATTTTGATTTTGTTACATTTCATTGCTTAAATGATATCATTTTACCTTTCATATATACATATATATATATATTAAATATTTTAAAAAAGTCTTATTTGCAAAAATTTAATATTTAATTAATAATAATTATGAACAATACCTAATCAGCACAAAAAACCATTGGACATGTCTACATAAGCCCTATTATATTAGATTTTGTTTTTACACTTTGGGTACTTATGTTTTTAGGGATTTTGCAATTTTTATGAGACATTTAGTTTCAAAGCTGATTCGATGATTTAGAATGTCAAACTTGATCTCTTTAGCAAATTTAAATTCAAGTTTCTCATATAATTTATCACATTTATAAAATAATTTTGTTTGTAATTATTATATTAATATGAAATACTAATTCTCTTCCCAAGTGATCTTCATAGTATTTTGATTTTGTTAATAAGCATTGCTTCAATATATCTCATTTGAACTTTATTATCTACTAACATAATACTAAAATTAAAATTTATTTTTAATTATGTTTATCAATTTTTTTAGTCACAGTAATTGCAAAAGAAGTTCAAAAGAGATGAAGCAATTGTCACGTCAAATTTTATGATTATGAATGTTTGAATTGATCTCATTTCTTCAAAATTTTTGCTTTCATTTGGTTATGTTACTATGTAACTCTAAATATTCTTTTTCATGGCATTTGTATAACTTTGTCTAAATAATATTATATTTATTCAATTTATCTCATTTTTTCTTTAATAAATATACACTAATATTAAAATAACAACTTATTGTTATTTATTTTGATTGTTTTATTAATTTGAGGAAATGTCAAACAAGGTTGAATATAGAAGGAAAATATCATTGGACATTTCTTAATAAGCTCTATTGAGTTAGCATAACAATCAGGGATATTACACTCGACCTCCTTGCTATCTTGGAATTCAATTCTCTTATAATTTATTTATTTCTTAAACATTTTTGCTTTAATTTGGTTATATTATTATCAAACTCTAAACCCCAACCATGTGGCCTTTACATTACCTTGACTTGGATATATTATATTGCTTCAATTTAACTCATTTTGGTTTTACTAAATAATTCCTAAATCTCAAAAAAATAATGTATTATTAATTTTTCTTACTTAATTTTATAATTCATGGTAATTACATAAATTACATACCCAGATGAAAAAAATATCATAGAACTTTTCTTGACAATGTCAATCCATTTAAATTCTAATTAAAAACGAATTTATTTTGCTCTTACTTCTATTTATGATTGAGGACTCGATCTCCTTTGTATGTTGAGGAAATCCACTTTTATAAGCACTTTATATTGTTTTTTAAAACTTTTCTTATTTTAATTGATTATATTATATTACTTCAATATATGAAATTTTATAACTAATGAATATATACTTATTATTGAAATAAAACTTAATTATTTTTATGTTTAATGAAATTGGAAATTTACTTAAATTAAAAATGATATCAAATCAAGATGAACCAAAGGTCTTATAACTCATCTCAATGATTTTTATCTAATTAAACATTCTTTTTTCTTTTTTTAAAATAATTTAGTTTTTAATTGATACTTTCTTTGATTAGAGAGAATGTTATACTTTATCTCTTTAATAACTTTGAATAAAACTTCTTCGTGCAATTTATGTCATTTTTTTGAAATTTTTTTCTTTGATTTGCTTATATTATCATGAAAAACTAGTTCTTCATCATGTGTCTTTGCTTTGTTTTTATTTAGTTATATTTGATTTTTTTGTTTCTCTTATTTTCACTTTAATGTATATTTATTATTTCTTAAAATAGTAATTTTTATTATTTTTGTTATTTGTTCTGATAATTCTAGGCTATTCCCAATGATGTGAGATTGAGGTAAAACAAATGTTATTGCACTCATCTCAATGAGTTCTATCTAATTAGTGTTTTGTTAAGTGTTTTAAAATATTTTACTTTTGCACAATTCATTATGTTTGTGAGACATTATTATTCATAATCGATTTAATGATTGAGGATGTTATGCTTAATCTCCTTAATATGTTTAAAGGCAGATTTCTTGAACAGTTTATGGGAGCTTTACATAGAATAGATTTCTTTGTTATTACTTTCGTTCAATTTACCTCATTTTCTATCAAAATAAGAATTTAATTTTTTTATACTAATTTACCATAGTAATTTATAGAACTAACAAATGAGGTGCAATCACTACAAAAAAAATGTTGATGGATCAATTTCGAGTAGTTTGGCCTTATTAAATGATCAATTATAAATTTTTAAGAATTTCTTTTCAAGGGTTCTTGCATTTTTTATGAGACATTGCTTTTCTTATATTGTTTGATGATCAATTATGTTACATTTGGTATTTACGATTTTCAAACGTTGATGTCCCTTACAATTCATATTTTTTCCCCAAAGTTTTTGAATTAATTTTGCTACAATATAATGAAACTTTAATTCTATTTTGATTTTTATATTTTTTTTTAAATTTGTTATTTAGTACTTCTTCAGTTTATCTCACTTTATCATTAAAATATATACCATAAAATTAAAATAATAATTTATTATTATTTTTTTATTTCATATTTTTATTTTGTAATAATTCAAAAGTGGAATGATAGAGATAAAAAACATAATTCGACACCTCTCAAAAAATTTTATCTAACTAACTATTCTCTTATATAGTTTTAAATATTTTACTTTCTTATTTTAAATTTTTTTGAGATATTTAAAATCTTATCTAATATAATAATTAATGATATTACACCTGATCGTTTGAGTATCTTCAACTATTATTTTATAGTATAAAATATCATATATCTTTATATTTTTTTCATTAATTGTTTTATATTTTTTCTTAAACCAAAATCTCCTCTCATCTGATATTTACATTATTTTGATTTGGTTATATTATATTTATTCATTTGATCTCATTTCAACTTTAATATATATTTACTTAAAATAAAAATTATATTTAAAATTATAAAAAGTTACTTTGTTTAGTAATTCATTGTAACTGCACATATGTTTGATCGAGATGAATAAAGTGTCATTATAATAGTGTTGATGAGCTCTATCTAATTAAATAACTTTTTTTGAAATATTTAAGATTTTAATGATTTGGCATGTTTTATAAGACATTTTAACTAATAAGCAACTTGACAATTGAGGATGTTACATACAATCTCCATGGTATCTTTAAATGTAATTTTCTAATATACATCTCACTTCTTCAAAATTATTTCTTTAATTTTTCTATGTTACTATATAATTTTAAACCTTCTCTTGTGTTTACTTTATGAGACCATGACTTAGTTATAATATATTATTTTAATATATCGCAATTAAGACCTAATATATATATATATATATATATATATATATATATATATATATATATATATATATATATATATATATATCTCTATATATGTATGTATGTATGTATGTATGTATGTATATATAGTTAATATTAAAATAGTAATTTTTATAGCTCTTTATTACTTGGTAATTCTTATTGATTTCCAAAAAGTTTTGATGGACAGGAAAGAAAATATCATTCAACTTATCAAGAACAATTCTATGTAACAATATATTTAATAATATTTTATAAAATATATTATTTTCTTGGTTTCTAGTATACTATACAGACATTTAAAATGATACCATATTCAACCACTATGGATGTTAGACTCCATCTACTTAGTTTTTTTAATGAACCTTTAGCAAATAATTTTATCATTTGATTTAATTTTTCACTTTTAAGAAATTTATTTCTAACGTTTTTTCACATTTTACAACTACTATGCATTCTTTATCAAGCATTTTAAATTATACCTTTTTTGGTGATCAAGGAATTTGCACTCGAATTCTTTGGAATGTTAGAATAGAACTTTTGCATACAAGTTGTCTTATTTCTTCAAAGTTTCCTCTTTTGTTTAGTTATATAATATTTCTCAAATTTTCTAACTTTACTTGAATATATATACTTAATATTGAAAAAAAAAATTATAATTATTTATGTTTAACAACTTTTGTAATTCACAAAATCTATAAATTGATTTTTATCAAGGTGAAACAATGATATCAACTCAACTTTGTAAGCTTAATGAAATAAAATATTAACTTTTTATTTTTAAATGCATTAATTTTTAATTCTCTCCTTATTTCATAATTGAGGATGTTATGATTGATTTGCTTAGTATCTTTGAATACAAATTTCTATAATATTTTTTTCTTTTATCTAATAGTTTCACGTTAGTTTGCCATATTAAGATGAAATTCTAATTCTCATATTATGTCCCCTTTATATTATTTATATTTGGTTATATTACATAACTTGAATTTCAACCAATTCAATTTTAGTAAATATTTAGTTAATATTGAAATAAAACTTGTTTTAACATATATTCTTATTTAGATTTGTAATTGTGCATAATTCTTAAAAGTTTTTTAATAAAGAGGAAACAAACATCATTAGACTCAAGTGGCTAGGCTCTATCAAATGATATTTTCTTTATTATTTTAAAAATATTTTCTTTTTCAAGATCTAGGCACACTTTATGATATGCTCTAAAACTAAAATCAATTGACTCGATTTTCATTAATTCTATTATGCTCAATCTCTTTATTAGTATTGAATGCAAATTTTATATAAATGTTTTCTCATTTATCTAAATTTTTCACATTTGATTAATTATGTTGTGATAAAATTTTAATTCTCCTTTCTTATGACTTTTACAAAATTTTAAGTTGGTTATGCTATATTTCTTCAATTTCCCTTTTTTTTATTTTTGTAAATATTTAGACAATGTTTAAATAATATTTAAATAATATTTATTTTAGTATTAATTCTTATTTAGTTTTATAATTACCAATAATTACTAAATTGTTTCTATTAGGGATGAAATAGACATTGCTGGACATGTTGTAATGAGCTCTATAAAATAAGGTTTTATTTTTATTTTTTCGGTCATTTTTTAAAGATTTTTGCTCACATGAAAAGATATTCTAGTTCATACTTAATTTGATGATCTTTAAAACTTACAGTTTAGTTCTTCATTACCTTTGAATGCAACTTCCATGCATATTTTCTTATTTTTTTCTTTTTGAGTTTTTTTATTTGCTTTGCTTTTCTACTATGATACTCTATTTATCATCTTGTGCCACCATTACATCACTTTGATTTTGTTATTATTACATTATTTTTAGTTTATCTTAATTCAACTATTATACATATTATATAATATTAATGTAATAATTTAATATTAGTTATGATTACTTATTTTGTTAATAAGTAAGTCTAGCAAGTAGTGCTCATGACAAAACAAGTAACATTGGGCTAGTCTTGACAAGTTTTGTCAATTTAAGTACACATTTCTATATTTTGAAGTATTTTATTTCCAAGAAATTTTCATGTTTTCAAAGTCATTTTTATTCCTACATTATGTGATAATTGAGGAACTAGCACTTCATCTCAATACATTTTCAAATGCAACTTCTTGCAGAATTGACCTTTTTTTAAAATTTTTTTTAGTTAATTTTGTTATATTGCTACGAAACATAAAGTCTACTTTATTTTGACATTACATCACTTTGATTTTGTTATATTGTGTTGTTTCAATTTATCTTATTTTCGTTTACTACACATTACGTAATAATAAAAAAATTATTCATTATTATTTTAGATTAGGCATTTTTTATCACAACAAATCTAAATGAGGTATAATCATCATAAAACAAACATTAGTTGACTAGTCTCATCAAATTTTTTCTAATTAATACTTATTTTTACATTTTTATGTGCCTATTTCACTTTCTTATGGCATTTCATAAGTCATTTTCAATTGAACATAATTTTATTATTGAGGATGTTTTTATTTGGTCAAATAAAAAAACTTTTATTTGGTTTTATTTTTGATGAAACTCCAACTTTCCTCTCATATAACCTTTAGAACGTTTTTATTTGGTTATATTACCTTCGTTCAGTTTATCTCATTTTAACTTTATTATTTATTTATGATCTACTACAATAATAATTTATTATGTTTTATGATAATTAGTTGGTTAGTTTGCAAGAGTTTCGAATGTGGTCTAATTAAGACAAAACTAGTATCATTGGATGCATCTTAACTAACACCATCTAATAAAAATATTCTACATTTCATTTGTTAAGTTTTTAGTATATTTCAAGAGATATTTGGATTGGTACCAATTTTTATGATTTAATGTATTACACTTAATCTCCTTAGCAGTTTTCAATGCAACCTTTCGAAAAACATTTCTCATTTTTTTGATTTGTTTTTATTTTATTTAGTTATATTCCATTGAAATTGTAATCTCTTTCAACTTTAATATATTTTGCTTTGGTTTAAAGTATTAATTCGTTATTACTTATAGTTATTTAATTTAGAAATTTATCATAATTTCAAACAAGTTTTCATAGGGATCAATTACATATTGTTAATATCATCTTCATGAGTTTACTTAATTAAATAATGCTTGTTCATCTTTAAATATTTTTAATTTCTATGATTTTCGCAAGTTTCATAGAATACCTTGATTAGTGCTTGATTTGATGATTGAGAATGTTAGGCTAGATCTCTTTAGCATCTTAGGATATAACTTTCTCATACAATTTATCTCATTTTAGATTTATTTTGATCTATTACTTTGAAAGTCTTATTATGTTATTGTAATACCTCAATATTGTATTATTTTTCTATATTACTTAAACTAAATTTATATTAATTAAGCTTTATTATAATTCACCTAATATTAAAATAAAAATATACTTATTTATGAGGCTATTTCAAAATAAGTCAAAATAATGATAGATTAAGAAGAAATAATAGTTGTTAAATTTATCTTGAAAAGTTCTACCAAACTAAAGATTTATTTTTTTTTACTAAATGCATTATTCATAATATTTTTTCATGTATTACATGTTAATTTGATTTCTATATGATTTTATGATAAAACAATGTTACACCTGATATTCTTACTATCTTCCAATCTGAATTTTTAGTATAATTTATCTTATTCAAAGTTCTTGCTTTGCATTTTTTTGTTATATTGCTTCAACTATTCTAAGTTTAGCCTCAATATATATTTATTTAATATGAGAAAATGAATTTACTCTTACTTACATTTAATTACCTTTGTAAATCATGTTTGTTCCAATGGAGGTTTGACATGCCTTGATGAGATTTATGAAATCAAGTAACCATTTTGTTGGTTCAAATAATCTATTTTCTAATGTCTTTCAAGTTTTATAATATATTTTGATTCATACCAAATTTGGATATCGAAGACATTACATTAATCACCTAGTTGTCTTTGAATGCAATTTTATAATACAACTTGTCTTATTTCTTTAATTTATCTCATCTTAGCATTAATATATACAATTAATATTAAAATAACAATTTATTCTTATTTATGTTTATTTACTTTTTTATTTTTCTCATGCCCTAAATGAGGTCCAACAGGGATGAAACAAAAGCCGTTAGACTTATCTCGAAAAACACTTTCCAATTAAGTATGCATAATTACATTTTTCAAATATTTTATTTTCTAGTATTTTTGCCCACGTTAAGCCAAATTTAGATTTGTATTTTAATTGATAATCAATGATTTTACCTTTAATGTCTTGAGTTTTGTGGAATTCAATATTCTCGTACAATTTTTCTCGTCGTTTTCCAATATTTCTCTTTTATTTTGTTATTTGTCTATGTAATTGTAAATGTACTCTTGTGTCACCTTTGCATTTTCTTAATTTTTTTAATTATATTACTTTATTTGTAATTCATATTAATTCAAAATAAGGTGTAACAGTGATGAAAAGGTGGCATTGGATTTATCTTAACATTTTTAAATATTTTTGTTTCAATAAGTTTCGCATAGTTTAAGAGACATTTTTATTAATACATGATTTCGTGATCAAGGACATTACCTTTAATCAAGCTAGAATCATGTAATGCAACCTTATCGTACAAATTATGTTATTTATTAAAAAATTTTACTTTGATTTTTTTTGTTGCTATGTATATCAATGTTTCCAGTATGTTGCATTGATTTGGTTAATTTTATTTCTTCAATTAATATCATTTAAACTTTATTTTTAATTTATTTAATTTTATGTTAGTAATTAAATTTTAAGTATGCTTATTTATTTGGAAATACATAGTAATTCTAAACAGGTCAAACAGAGACAAAACAAACACCATTGGACTCTCCTCAATGAGCTTAATCTTATTATATATATATATATATATATATTATTTTCTATGATGTTGGCATTCTTTATGAGTAACTTTTTTTGCACCTAATTTGATGATAAAGAATTTTACACTCAACCTACTTAGCACTTTGGAAAACAATTAGCTATAAAATTTGTCTCATTTTGTGAATATGTTTGCTTTAAATTTCTTATTTTACAATGCAACTCAAACTTTCCTCTTGCATTCCCTTTATATCACATTGATTTGATTGTGTTACATTATCTCAATTTATTTCTTTTTAGATTTAATATATATTTTCTCAATGATATAATAATAATTTTTTATTATTTATGTTCTTTCACTTTGTAAAATTGGAGTTATTTAAAATGAGGTTTGATTATGGAGAAATGAAAAGCACTAGACTCAACTCAATGGCTACTATGCATTTTATTGTTCAATTTTATTACGTAGATTATTTTGTTTCTATCTTCACACCTATTATGAGATATTTCTATTTTACCCAATCTGATGATCAAGCTTATTAAACTTGATGTTCTTAATATCTTGGAATGCATCATTTTTATAAAGATAAACTCATGTGTTCAATTTTTTATCTTTAATTTTGTTACATTATATTTTTTCAATTTATGTTATTTACATTTTAATGTACATTTTTTAAGATTATAATAGTAATTTATATTTAGTTATGCTATTGTAGCATTGTAATTTATTGTAATTCCAAATGATGACTAACTTATATTTATTCTCAATCTCCTTGGTATCTTGAAATACAACTTTCCCATATCATTTATCTAATTTCTTCAAACTTTTTATTTTAAATTTGTTATATTACTATTAACTCTAAATCTATAATCATGTGATCTTATATGGAATTGATTCAGTTATGTTATATTGCTTCCATTTATCAAATTTTAGTTTAAATCTATGTTTACAAAACATTGTCATGATTTTTTCATTATTTATGATTAGTTACTTTACTAATTCGTTGTGACTAGAAATGTCATTTGATAGTAATAGCAAAATTTCAACGAAGTCATGTAAAAGAATGTTATTTAATTAAAAATTCATTTCTACTTTTTCAAATTTTTTAACACATGTTGTGAAATTTCTATTCGTACCTTATTTCATAATCAACAATGTTACCCTCGAACTCCTAAAAATCATAGAGGGCAAATCACACAAATTATCTCATTTGTTAAAATGTTTCATATTGATTAGGTTATTTTACTATGTAACTCTAATTCTACTTTTGATAGTATTTATATTGATCTCCTAAGCATCTTGGAGAGTAACTTTACCATATAAGTTATCTCATTTTTTAAAACTTTGATTCATACTTACTTTAATGTTTGAGTTGTTACAATTGATATCTTTAGTATCTTAAAATGTAGCTTTCATTTTCAATTTATCCCATTTCTTCAATTTTTTTTATTTAATTTAGTTATACTAATGTGAAACTCTAATAACATTCTTGTTTAAAATTTAGAAGGCTTTTATTTTTTTTAAATTACATCAATTTTAAATATTTATACTTTATTATGTATCTATTTATCATAAAAAAATATTATTGTAATTATTATTATTTATTTCAATAATTCAAAATATTTCAAAATGACATCAGATTGAGAAGAAACAAATGTTGTTCGATTGATCTCAATTTGCTCTATTTAATTAAACCATTACTTTTATATTTTTATCATTTTACTTTTTTGGGTTTTTAAATAACCAAAATGGCATTTCTAAATTGTACTTAATTTCAAGATTGAGAATGTTGTGCATGATCCTTGTATTTTCGTACATGATTTGTTGCTTGAAGATGTCACACTCTGTGTCATTAACATCTTGGAATGTAGCTTTAAAATAGATTTTATTTCATTTATTAAAAGTTTTTTCAATAATTTACTTGTATTATTATGAAAATTTAATTTTATATCAGCTTACAAGACTTTTAAATTTGTACCTTATTTGATAATAAATGATGCAACAATCAATCTCAAAAGTATTTTGGAATTCAACTTCAAAAAAAAATTTACCTCATCACTCAAATTCTTTTGTTTTATTTGGCTATATTGCTAGGTAACTCCAATTCTGTTATTGGTTGATCATTATAACTCTTTGATTTAATTATATTACATATTTTTATTAATCCAAATTATGTTGTAATATATTTTTACTAAATATTAAAATATTAGTTTATTTTTAATTAAGCTAATTTACTTCCTTAATTTGTATTATCTTCAAATGAGGTTCAATATAGATGAAACAAATGTCATTTCTTAATAAATTTAATTTTCTTTTTATTTTACCATGCACTACGAAATTTTAATTCTTACCTCATTTGAGAATTCAGGATACTACACTCTATCTTCTTAGCATCCTTGAATGTATGACCTTGTATAAGTTTTCTCATTTTCATCTAGTTTTTCACCTCATTTGGATATATTATTATGCAAGTCTATTAATCAAATTGTGTGACCTTCATAAAGCTTTGATTTCATGATGTTACATTTCTTCAATTTATCTTATTTTATCTTCATCATCTATTTAACAAATATTAAAAAAATAATTTATAAATATTTTTGTTAATTGTTTTCGATAATTTTTAGTAATTAACACTTAAGGTCAATCAAAATGAAGTAAAAATTAATAGTCATTTCCTAACAAGCTATTTCCAATTAAATATATATTTTTCAAATATATTTTATTGTTAGATTTTTGTATGTTGTATGAGATATTTACGTTCACTCCTGACATGATGATATAAGATTTTGGACACAATGATGTGAGTTTCTCGGAAATATCTCTCTAATAAAATTTGTCATATTTTTTAAATATTTTGATTTGGTTATATTACCTAGCATCAAAGAACAACTAATTAAGATAGAAAAAACATCTTTGTAATTTTCACTATGACATCTATCTGATTAATTATATAATTTTATTTTTTTAAATAATTATTGTCTAAGGTTCTCACTTGCTTTATGATGAATTTCTATTTTTACCTAATGTTATGGATATGAATATTACACTCGGTCTCTTTAATATTTTGGAATGCAAAATTCTCAAATAATTTATATCATTTAAAAATGTTTTGCTTTTAATTAGTTATATTATTTTGTAACTCTAAATCACCTCACATATGATTATCAACATTAGATTTATTTGGTTGTATTACATTACTTTAATTTGTTTTATTTTTATTTTAATAGACATTTACTTATTAAAAAAACAATTTATCATTTTTATACATCTTGCTTTGGTAATTCCTAAAAAAGCCAAATATGCTTTGATCGACAAAAAGGAAATGTCATTGGACTCATCTTGATTTGCTTTATCCAATTAAATATTCCATTTATATTTTTAAAAAAAATTTCTAAGCATTTTCTAGATTTTATGAAATATTTTGACTCATACGTTATTTGATAATGTTGGACTTGAACTTATTGGTATCTCAGAATATAGCTTTTTCTTATAATTTATTTTATTTTTTATATATTTTCCTTGATTTAGTTATATTATAATAAATCTTTAAAACTCTTTTCTTTTATCTTTTATTTTAGTTTGATTTAGTTATATTATATTGCTTGAATTTATATAATTTCAACATTAATTGTGTTATATATAATATAAAAATAATAAATTATTATTATTTAGTTTAATTTTTTTATTCATAATGATTAAAAAATCTTTGATTAAGATGAAGGAAACATCATCAAACTCATATCGTTGAGTTTTATAAAATTAATTAAACATTTATCATTTCAAAATTTTTTATTTTTTTAGGTTTTAGAATGTTTTATGATTTATTTCTTTTTGGTTCCTATTTTGATGATCAATTATGCATTACTCAGTCTTTTTAATATTTTGGAATACAACTTTCTTATATAATTTATCTCTTTTCTACAAATTGTTTGCATTCATTTAGTTACATTATTATGCAACTCGATATCTCATACTTTGTGAACTTAATGTAATATTAATTTCTTCAATTATGCTATTTCAATTTATACCATTTTGACCTTAATATATATTTACTTAATATTAGAATAAAAATTTATTACTTTTAACTTTATTTACTATGACATCTCCATAATTCAAAATGAGAATCATTTAAGATAAAAAAATGTCATTGGATTCACCTTCATGACCTATATATAATTAAACACTTTTTTAATAATTTTAAATATTTTTTTTTTTTTATTTTTAAATTTTTTATGAGATATTTCTATTTGTAAATATGAATGTCACCTTAGTGTCTCTTTTATTTTGTTGTATTATGTTTACTCAATGTATCCATTTCAATTTTAATTTATATTTACTTAATATTAAAAGAATAAATTATTGTTTTTTTTGCTTATTTACTTTTGTAATACACATTAATTTTAAATGTCATTTAGCTAAGACAAAACCAATGCTATTGGACTCATTTTGTTAAGCTTTCTCCATCTCATTATTTATGAAATAGTATTACACATTTTTTCTAATGTTTTGGCTAGCTTTTCAAGGTATTTTTATTTTTATTTAATTTGATGATCAAGGAAACTATACTCAATCTCCTTAGTATCTTAGAATGTATCTTTTCTGCATAATTTATCTCAATTATTCATTTTTTCTTTCATTTGCTTATATTATAATGTAATACCAAGTTTTCTCTTATTTGACATTTATTGTAATTTGAGTTGGTTATATTACATAATTATTTATGCACATTTAATTTGAAATTTTTTATAATTTTCAATGTGTTTTGATTGAAAGCAAAAGGTGTCATTAGATCCAAATGTTCTCTATATGATTAAATATCTATTTTTTAATTTTTAAAACATGTTATTTTCTATGTTTTCCAAAAGTTTTCTATGATATTTCTATTCGTACTTGATTTGATGATCGAATGTTTTAAGCACAATCTTATTTATGCATTGGAATAACATTTTATCATATAATTTCTCATTACATCAACTTTTTTAATTTATTATATTTTAGTGTAATTCAAAACCTCCACTAGTGTGACCTAATAAATCAGCCATATTTGTTTATGTTTTAGTGCTTCATCTTATCTCATTTTAATTTTACTATATAATACTTAATATTAAAATAATAATTTGTTATCATTTATGCATATTCACTTTCGTAAATTGGAATAACTTAAAAACAAGGTACAAAGAAGAGGGGATAAATGTTGTTGGACTCATCATATTGAGAATCTCCAACTAAATATTGATTATATATTTCAAAATAATTTTTCTTGGACATAGGCATACTCTGATAAGCTTTTTGATTCATAAATGATTTGATGACAAAGAATGTTACACTCAATCTAAGCAATTTTTGAAAAGATGTAATAAATAAAATAATCAAATTAAATTCAATGATATTTTTGAAGAATTAGAGTAGCATCAATGAATGTTAAATCTTGTAGAAATACAGATATCTCTTAACGTTTATTGACTTCAATCTCAAGTCTATTGTTTATTAAAATTTGTTGCACTCCATATTTATTTTTCAAAATCACAAAGGTAACAAAATAAAATTCACATTGTCAACTAGTTATAGTATATTACTTGAAAGTTTCTCATTTTAATCTTAATTGATATTTATTTAATATAAAAATAATAATTTAATATTATTTATTTTATTTTCTTTATTAATTCATAGAAATAGCAATGAGGTGTGACGGAGACAAAACAAACATTGTTGGACTCTTCTTGATGAACTATCTCTATTTATATTTTATTTTTATGTTTTTAAATATTTTTTCTATTTGTTTTTTAAGTTTTGTGAGGCAATTTTATCTTTACGTAATTTGACGATTGAGAATTTTACAAACATTGTCCAAGCATTTTTGAATGAACATTTTTGTATATTTTTTCACATTTTGAAAATTTAATATTTTTATTTTGTTCTAATCTATGAAAGTCTGTCTCCTCTCTCAGGTGTCATTCACATCGCTTTGGTTTAGTTATATAACATTAATTAAATTTGTTTTATTTGATCATAAATATATACATAGTAAATATTTAAATAACAATTTATTATTACTTGTACAATTTCCTATTGTATATTGCAGTAGTTCCAAATGGGTTCAGTTTAAGGTGAAACTAAGGTTATTCTACAAAACATGAGCTGCCTACAACTTAATGCTCATTTCTCTATTTTAAACTTTCTTATTTTTTATTATTTTTGCTTTTTTATTCATATGACATTTCATAGTTTAGGATGTTATAATCAATTAGTATTACATATTGTAATTTAATTTTCTCATGTAACTTATCTTATTTTTCAAACTTTTTATTTTGAAATGGTTAAATTATTTTGTATCCTTAAATCCCCTCTAATGTGACCTTTGTTTTTCTTAGATTTTTCTATACTACATTGCTTTAATTTATCACATTTTCACATTAATATATGTTTTATTTATATTAAAATGTTAATTTTTTATTATTTAGGTTTTTTATTTTTGTAAATTGCAATACTTCCAAAAAGGATTGATCAAGGCAAAAAGAATTATTGGACACATCCTAACTATTCCTTTAAAAATCCTTTAATTTAAATATTTTATTTTCAAAAGTTTTATCATGCTTGATGAGATATTTTTAATCATATTTGATTTGATGGTTTATTTCCTTACACTTAATTTCTTTAGTATCTTAAAATGTAACTTACCCATATAATTAATCTACTTTATTCAAATATTTCCAAATGTGATTTTATCAAGATGAAAGAAACATCATTAGAAGTGTCTTGACCTACTCATTAAATTAAATATTCTTGTTTACTTTTTAACATATATTATTTTCTAATGTTTTTTCATGGCTTTTTAGACCTTTTTATTCATAGCTTATTTTTCCATTAATAATGTTAGACTTGATTTTCCTAATGTCTTGTTTGTAACATTCGCATAGAATTTATGTTTTTTCTTTTGCTTTGACCTAATTTTATTATATTACCTGTTAACTACAATTCATCTATCATATTACTTTTATATTTGTTTCATTTATTTATATTGCTTTGATTCAATTTATGTAATTTTATATTTATTATATATTTATTAAATATTATAGTATTTATTAGTTATATTTATGCATATTAAATTGTGTAGTTCATAGTAATTCAAATTGAGGTCAAATAAAGATAAAACAGGTATCATTACAATCATCATTATGAACTATATCAAGTTAAATATTCAATTTTATATTTTTAAATATTTTACTTTATTGTGTTTTGACATGATTTACTAGACTTTTGCATTTGTGCCTAATATGACGATTGACTACATTAAAATTGTTCTCTTCATTATTTTGTAATGTAAATTTTTCTTAAAATTTATCTAATTTTTTAATTGTTTCACTTTAATTTAATTATATTACTATGTAACTCAAAATTTTTTCTATTATAAATATTACATCACTTTGATTTTGTTATATTAAATTTGTTAAATTTATCTCCTTTCAACTTTAATATATATTTATGAAATTTTAAAATAATGTGTTTTATTATATCTTTATGCTTATTATTATAATTACAAATAAATAGAAAATAGTTCAGAACAAAATGAAATAAAAATCTTTGGACACGACTTAGCAAACTCTATCTAATTATATATTCATTTTACATTTTTAAATACTTCATTTTTATATATTCATTTTATAGTTGATTTGTAGATATTTTAATTCATTCCATATTAGATGATTATTGACGTTATACTCTATTAATTATTTATTTTTGAATGCAACTTTCTTAAACATTTATCTTAATACTTCACATTTTTTTTATTTGGCTATATCACCATAAAAATTTAAATCAATTTTACTGTGATCACTAAATTTTTTCAACTTGATAATATTTCTTCATTTTATCTCTTTTGAGATTTAAGATTTATTTACTTCACTTTGAAATAATAATTTACTATTATTTCTTCTTTTGATTTTTTGTAATTCATAGAAATTCCAAGTGAGTTATGATCGTGACCAAAGAAGTGTCACTTTATAATTTTAAATGTTTTTACATGTTTTACAAGGAATATTTTTTCAAATCTAATGTGATTTTCAGGGAAGTTATACTCAGTCTCCTTATTATCTTTAAATGCAACTTTTCCATATAGTTTATCTCACTTTTTCAATTTTTTTTAATTTTATTATAATAATATTTTACTCTACACTTACTATCTTTTGATCTTTACATCACATTGACTACCTTATTATAAATTGTAAACTAATTTTCATTAAAATATGGTTTATATATTTAAATATTTTAATTTCTATGATTTTCACATGATTTATGAGTCATTTTTATTTGTCAATGACACGATGATCTATATTATAAAACTAAATCCGTTTGGAACATTGAAATGTATCTTTCCCATATAATATATTTTATTTATTAATAGTGTTTGTTTTTATTTAGTTATATTACTATGAAACTCTTATTCTCCTCTAATGTGACCATTAAAAAAAATTCGTTTGGTTATAACACATTGATTAAATTTATCTTATTATTTTTATAACATATCTTTACTTAATATCGAAAAAATTTTTAATTTATTTCCAATTACTTAGATAATCAGAAAAAAAATAAGGTTTGATGAAGATGAAACAAATGTCGTTAGACTACACTAGAAAAACTCTATCAAATGAAGTATTCATTTTCATATTTTTAAAAATTTTAATTTTTAAGATTTCATCATACTTCATGAGACATTTTTATTTGTGGCTTATTTGAAAGTTCAAGATGTTATACTTCATCTCTTTTATATTTTGGAATGCCACATTCAAATACAATTTATCTAATTTCTTTATGTTTTTAGTTTTGATTTGCTTTTATTAGCCTTAAATTTTAATTGTCATCTCATGTGACCTTTAAATTGCTTTTATTTTATTACATTAAATTATATCTATTTATGTCATTTCAACTTTAATATATATTTGATTTTTATTAAAATGATAAATGTATCATTATTTAAGTTTATTTAAGTTGTTAATTAAATAGAAAGTCTAAGCAAGGTCTCATCAATATGAAACAAACATTTTTCCACTAGCTTGAGGAGCTTTTTCTAAATAAATTTTCATTTTTTTATATTTTTTATTATTTATTTTTTTTATTTCATACATTTCAAATGAATTGATTTTTATCTAATTTGTTAAATGAGAACGATAGATTGGATCTCCATAATATGTTTGAATGGAACTTTTTGGCATAATTATGTTTATAGTAATGTCAAATACAAATTCTCTATCATGGGACCATTACATCACTTTGATTGGGCTATAATACATTATTTAAATTTATCTCAACTCAAAATTATTTTATATTTATTTAATATTAAAAATAATTTTTTAATATTTATGGATATTTGACTTGGAAATTTGTAGTAATTCCAAACAAGGTTCGATTGAGACAAACAAATATCATTAGACTCATTGATGAGCTCTACCCTATTAAATATTTATTTTTATAATTTTTTAAAATATTTAAATATCTAAGTTTTTTGCATGATTTATTTGATATTTTGATTAAGACAAAATTTTTTGATAAATGATATAACACTCAATCATCTTAGTAACTTGGAATGGGACTTTCACAAATAATGTGTCTTACATTTTAAACCATTTCTAATTGATTTGTTTATGTTACTTTGTAACTCTAACTCTCCCTTCATGTGACCCTAGCATTACTTTAATTTGGATATATTGCTTTGCCTAAATTTTTCTCATTTCAACTTTAATAAATATTTTACAAATAATAAATCCATAATTAATTTTTACTTAGGATTATTTACTTTTTTAATTCATAATAATTTTAAATAATATCTAATTTATACCAAACAAATGTCATTGGACTCATTTGAGTGATCTCTATGTAATTAAATGTTCATTTTTCCTTTCAAAATGTATTCTTTTACATGTCTGTAACATGCTTTATTAGATGATTTTATTTGTACATAATTTTATGATAAAAGAATTTACACTCAACATTGACATATTAGAATGCGACATTCTAGTGCAATTTATCATATTTTTCAACTTTTTTACTTTCATTTGGTTATTTTAAACTATAAGCCAAAATTTCTTCTGATGTGACCATTACATCACTTTAATTTAATTATATTATATTACATCAATATATTTCATTTCAACTTTAGCATTTACTTAACAAAAAAAATTATAATTTATCAATATTTCTTCTAACATATTTTATTATTTTCTAAGAATTCCAATATAGATTCAATCGAGATGAAACTGACGTCATTAAACTTCTGATAAAAATTTATCAAATGAAATATTCATTATTGAATTCTTAAATATCTAACTTTTTAAGGACATAGCTATTTTATGATTCATTTTCATTTATATAAGATTGGTAATCAATGATTTTTTTGTTGATTTTCTTAGTATTTCGAAATACAACTTTACTATATAATTTATTTCATTTTTTAAAAGTTTTTTTTTTTTTTCGTGGTATTATGACACTCTAAATAACCTCTCATCTGACATTCCCATTGTTTTGATTTAGTTATATTACATTTTTTAGTTTATATCTTTTTAGCTTTAATTTTTATTTACTTAATGCTAAAATGTTAATTTAGTATTATTTATACATGTTTGCTATGATAATTTGTAATAATTCCAAATGATAACAAATTTAAATAAAATAAATGCCATTCGACTCATTATTTTTAAATTATTTATATCTTAAGGCTTTAGTATCCTTAATGAAAACTTTTGATTTGATGATGATTTGATGAGTAACAATGTTACACTTGGTTTCCTTTATATGATGGAATGCAACATTTTCTCTTACAATTTGTCCCTTTTTTCAAATGTTTTTTTTTTATTTTGTTATATTACTATAAAATTCTAATTCTCTTATCATATTACCTATATATCACTTTGATTTGGTTATATTATTTTGCTTTAATTTATATGTTTAATTATCATAGTAATTCATAGTGATTCCAAATGAGTTCCTAGTTGTACAAAACAAACACCATTGACTTGTTTGAATGAATTTTAATAAAGTAAATATTGATTTTGTATTTTTAAAAATTTTCTTTTCTTTGTTTTGGTGTTATTTTTTAGGATTTTTTTATTCTGTCTTATTTTTCAAGCAAGGATGTCCCATTCATTGTCCTTAATATCTTGGAATGTAACTTTCCAACAATACTTATCTCAATTTTTTTTTAATTGTTTTTACTTTTATTTGGTTATATAATTATTTTATGGTTAGTTAATTTAAAATTTTATAGTAATTATAGAACTTGTTTATTTGAGATAAACAAACATCATTTGTCTTTTCTCTAAAAGCTCTTTTGAATTACTATTTATTTTAATGATTTTAAAATTTTTATTTTTTCATGGTTTTTTAGGTATTTCTAGCCAATTAAATTTGCTTCAATTTGATAATAGACATTAAACTTGATCTCTTCAATATCTTAAAACATAACTTTATTGCATAACTTATCTAATTTTTCAAATATTTCAATTTTATTTATTTATATAGCTTTGAAAATCTTATTCTCCTCTAGTATGATATTTAGAACACTTTGAATTAGTTATAATGTATTGCTTTAATTTATTAAATTTTAAATTCACTATATATTTACTTGACATTAAAAATGTAATTTATTGATTTATATGTTTAATTTTATTTTTAATTCATAGAAATTCAAGAGTTGGTTTGATTGAGATGAAACAAACATCATTAGTGACATCTCCTCTAGCTTTACACAATTAGACATTCATTTTTTAAAATTTTAGGTGTTCTTTTTTATAAGAATTTGGCATGTATTTGAGACTTTTAAATTTGTACCTAAATTGATCATTAAAGATGTTACACTTTGATCACTTAAGTATATTACAAAGCACACTTACCTCATAATTTATCACATTTCATAAATTATTTTGCTTTGATTTGGTTATATTGATATGTAACTCGTAATCTCCTCTCCCTCACTTTTACATCAATATAACTTGGTACTATTATATTGCTTCAATATATCACAATTTAATTTTAAGATATATTTACTTAATAATAAAGGAATATTTATTATTACTTTTTAATTACATTGGTAATTTACCATAATTCTAAATGAGGATTGAAGAATAAAAAATAAATGTTGCTGGTCTTCACTCATACAACTCTATTTAGTTAACTTATTTTTTAAATTTTTAAATATTGAATTTTTGAGTTTTGATAATGTTTATATGAAAATTTTATTCATACCTTATTTGATAATTGAGGATGTTAACCTCCACATCCTTGGTATTTTAAAAAGTAACTTTTGTTTACAACTTATTGCATTTCCTCAAATATTTTCATCTCACGTGTAACATCACTTTCATTTGGCTGTATTAGATTGCTTTAGTGTATCTTTTTTTTGCTTTAACATATATTTACATAATATTAAAAACATATTATTATTTAAGCACATTTACTTCAATAATTTGCATACTTCTGAACTAGTTCTGATCAAATCAAAACGAATGATGTTCGACTCATTTCATTGAATTGTGTGTAGTTTAATTTTAATTTCATATTTTCAAATTTTTTTGTTACGCTCTGGTACACTTTATTAGTTTTTGAATTTTGATTCATACCTCATATTGCTATCAAGGATATTACATTTGATTTCCATAGTATATTTGTATTCAGCTATTTCAAATAATTTATCTACTATTTTTAAATTTTTTATTTTGATTTGGTTATATTACTATAAAACCATTATCTTATTATCATGTGACCTTTATACAAACTTGAATTGGTTATAATAAAGGGCTTAAATTTAACTTAATTCTATTTTTGTTTTTTTAAATATCTAAATAATAATTTTTTATTATGTAAGCATAATTTCTATGTCATTTTTGATGAAACAAACTTCACTAGACTGATCTTGATGAGTTTTGTCAAATTAATTATTATTTTTTTTATTTTTTAACTTTTTTTAAGGTTTGAAATCACTTATAAGTTTTTTGCATTTGTACCTAATTTAATGATCATGTTTGTTACACTCGATTTCTGTAGAATGTTGAGGTGAAACTTACCATTTAAAATTTAACTCATTTTTTAAATTTATTATCTTTTATATATTTATATTACAACGTAACATTGAATGTCCTATCATTAGACATTCACCTTATTTTGATTTGTGTATAACATTACTACATATTATATCATTTAATCTTAAATATTTATTTACAACATAAAAATAATTATTTATTACTATTCTTTTAATTTGTTATAGGTAGTTTATAGTATACCAAACGAGGTGTGATTGAGACATAAAAAGTATTAATCACTCATCTCCATGAGCTCTGCCTAATTAAACATTCAAATTTAATTTTTTTTAACATTTTAAATTTAAGAAAAATAGCTCAATTAATGAATCCTTTCAATTCGTACTTGATGTGATGATTGAGGATGTTGCACTCAACCTTCTTGATACCACGGAATATAAATTTTTTTTTCAAATAATCAAATTTGTTAAAGTATTTTAATTTAATTTGTTATATTACTGTTAAACTCTTATTCTCTTATTGTGAGACCTTTATATCACTTTTATTTTGTTAAAATGCTTTAATTCAATTTACATCTTTATAGATTTGTTATACATTTAATAAGTATTAAAATAAAATTTAATTATTATTTAGGTTTTTAACTTTAATGATTTATAGTAATACAAAGCAGGGTAAAACAAACCTTTTTATATTTTTACCTTTTTATTTTGAAAAGTTTTCAAACACTTCACAACTAATTTCAATTCATTCTTGAATTAAAGGTCAATGTTGTTACACATGATCTCCTTAGCATCTTGCAACACAATTTTCTCATATAGTTTTGCTCATTTCTTCAAATTTTTTAAATTTAATTTAGTTATATTATTACGACACTCTTATTATGAGTATCAGTGGCTCTTACATCACCTTTATTTTTTTATATTACATTTCTTATTTGAAATGTAACATTTTTTTATCATCAAAATAAGTTAAAAAAATAAAAATACCTTCGAGAGAACTAAGAGAATAAAATATTTTGAAAAAAAATTTGATTAGGTAATTTCATGAAATTAATCAAAATAAGAGCAATGCCATTTGTTTTGTTTTGATTGGACCTCATTTGTTTCTTAAAACTTCTCGCATTGATTGTGTTATCATACTATGAATTTTATTTATTATATCTTGTGATATTTATATTACTTAAAAATTAGTTATGTGATTTTTCTTTAGCTTATCTTATTTATGTCTTAGTATATCTTTACTTAATATTAGAAAAATTATTTTTTTTATTTATGCTTTTTTATAATGGTAATTGGTAGTATTTCAAATCGAGGTGTGATCACAAAGAAACAAACATCTTTGGGCATCATATCGATAGTTTTAGAAATTTAAATTTTGATTTTATAGTTTTTAGGATGGCTCATTTAATGCAACATTTCTAGTTGTACCTTATTTTATGTTTGCGAATGTTACACTTGATCTCTAAAATAGTTACAAATGAAACTTTCTAATTTTATGTTTTTTCTTTTGTTTAAATATTTTTATTTGATTTGGTGATATTTCTTTTAAATTCCAATTCTTCTCATGTCAGACTTTAACAATATTTTGATTTGCTTGTTTTACCTATCTTGAAATTATCTTTATTTCAACATTAAGACACACACACACACACAAAGATATATAGATGTATATACTTCATATTAAAATAATAATTTATTATTATATATAATTCCTTATTAATGTTGTTCATAGTAACTCAAAATATTGGCTGATCAAGAAAAAACAAGTCATTAGACTAGTGTTGATGACATTTTTAAAAGTTTTACCCTTTAGGATTTTGTCATGCCTTACAAGACTTTTTAGTTCATACCTTATTTAATGACAGCGCTTATCATACATGATCTCTTTAAAAACTTGGAATGCAACTTTTCATTACAAATCACTTATTTCTTTAACTGTTGCACTTAGATATGGTTTTATTACTATGCAACTCTGAGTCTACTCCTATGTAACTTTCATATTATTATGATTTGGTTATATCACATTGCTTTAATTTGTATCTTTCTAGTATTAATATTTAATTAATTCATACTTAAATAAAATTAATTATTATTTATACTTATTTAGCTTTATAATTCCCAACAAAGGAAAACTAAGTTTGAATAAGATGAAACAAATAATATTGGACTCATCTAGACAACTTATTTCTAGTTAAATATGATTATTATAATCATTCTTATTTTATTTTTCATTTTTTAAACATGCTTTATGAGAAATTTTTATTTGTACCAAGTTTCATCTTAGAATATATGTTACACTCAATTTTGTTAATACTTAATAATGCAAATTTTCTATACAAATTATCTCATTTACTCAAATATTTTGAATTGATTTTGTTTTATTAAGCTATAAATCAAAATCTCTGGTCATGTGGCCTTCACAATATTTTTTATTTATTTCTATTATAGTGCTTCAATATATGTCATTTTAGCATTAATATAAATTTACCTTGTTAAATTAATATATCAATATCATTTTTTATTGTTTAATTTTGTAATTCTTAGTTATTTAAACGGGGCCTCATAGAGATGAAACCAATGTCATTAGCCTCATTTCAATGCGTTCTGTAAAGCAAATGTTCCATTTTTATATGTTATAACTATTTTATATTTGATAATTTTGGCACATTTTATAAAGTATTTTGATAAGTGTCTAAGTTATGTTTTGAGGATGTTATACACGAGCAACTAAATATGTTGTAATTGAATTTCTTATACTATTTTAATTTATCTTAGTTCTTCTTTAATATTTATTTAATTAATACTAAAATTATTTATTATTATTAAAGTTTTTTTAATTTTATAATTTGTTGTTATTCCATTCATGGTCAAGTGAAAAAGGAACAAATCTTGTTGGACTCCAAATAATGGGCTTTATCCATTTAATTATTTATCTTTTTCTTGTATTTTAAGTACTTTATTTTGTAGTGGTTTATCTTACTTAACATGATTTTCAATTAATAACTTTTTGGTGTTTTGAGTATGTTATCCTCGATTTACATAGTATCTTGGAAAGAATCTTTCCCACACAATTTATCTTATTTATTAAAATTTTTTACTTTGATTAGGATTTATTAAATTGGAGCTCGTATTTTGCTCAAGTTTTCCCTTTATATTACTTTTTTTGTTTACAAAACATTACTTTAATTTAATTAATTTTTACTTGAATATATAGTTACTTAATAAAAACATAACAATTTACTATTATTTATGCTTAGTTACATTAATAATTTGTACTAATTACAAACTATGTCCACTAGGGACCATACAAAGGTCATGAGAGAATCTTTACTAACACTATCAAATTAATTATTCATTCTTATAAGTTTAAAATATTTTATTTTCTAATGGTTTTATGAGATATTTGGATTCATACCTAATTTGATGATAGAGAACGTAAGATCGTAATATCTTATAATGCAATTTTCTAATATATTTAAATGAGCTAATTTTTGTCATAACATATACCTTAATTTAAGACTTTTTAGCTCTCGCATGCATTTAATTGCTATTAAAATAATAATTAGTTATTATTTATGTTTATATACATGGATATTTAATAATTACTATAGTTAAAGTTTATTAAAGATGAAACTAATTTGACTAGACTCCCCTCAATTTGTTATATCGAGTTTAATATTTATTTTTAATATTTCTAAATTATTTATTTTTTAGGGTTTTCATAAGTTTTGCATGACATTTCAATTCTTACATAAATTGATGATGATGGAAGCATTTATTATCAATACTATCTTAGATTGCAAGTTTCTCATTTAAATAATCTCATTTTTTAAAATGTTTTGCTTTGATTTTGTTATATTAAAGACTTTGAATCTTAGTTAGTGCAACCTTTACAACTTTTTTTTCTTATATTTAATTACTACAATTATTCTAATTTAAACTTTCAATATATTTATTTATTGTTAATATAATAACTTATTATTTCTTATACTTAATTACTTTAGTAAGTTGTGATAATTTTAGAGCTAAACTAATAAAAAAGAAACAAAAATCAATTGACTTGTGGGAAAGCTTGTTGTCTAATTAAATAATCAGTTTCTAAGTTTTTTTATGTTTTACTTTTTAAAGTTATGGAATACTATATAAGACATTTTGATGTGAACATAATTTTATAATTGAGAATGTTAGTCTCGATCACCTTAGCATTTTGGAATGTAATTTTCTTGTATAAATTTTCATTTTTGCAAGTGTTTTGCTTTGATTTGGTTATATTATTATGTAACTCTAAATCTTATCCCATGTGACTTTAACATTAACTTGATTTGCTTATATTACATTACTTCAATATTTCTTATTCTAGGTCTAATATACGATTATTAAATACAAGTAATTAATTGTTATTATTTTTTAGTATTTATTTTTAAAATTTGTAGTAATTTCAAATGATGTTTGATTAAGACAAAATGAATGTCATTAAACATTTCTTGAAGAGCTCTAACCATTTAAATATTACTTTTATATTTCTTAAAATATGTTTTAGGGCTCTTGCATGATATATGAGACATTTTTATTTACATCTTTTTTAACAATCAAATATGTTAGGCTCGATCTCCATAGTATCTTAGAATATAATTTTTCATAAAGTTTATCCAATTCTTCAAATTTTTTACTTGCATTTCAAAACATTTTTGTCAAACTCTTATTCACCTCTTTTGTGGCCTTTAGAATGATTTGATTGGTAACATTATATATCTTAAATTATTGCATTTCCTTTTAAAAAAATGTTAAGTTAATAATAAAATAATATTTTTCAAATTTAACCTCATTTATTTTGATATTTCATAGTAATTACAAAACAAAGTCTGATCATGATGTAATGAATTTCAATGGACTCATCTCAAGAAGCTTTATCCATTTAAATATTAATTTTTACATTATAATTTTTTTTATTTTCTTTGATTTTTTCTTACTTCAGATGATATTTAGATATTTTCCTAATTTGATGATTGAGTATTTTTCACTTCATCTATTTTGATTATTTGAATGCATCCTTGTTGTAAATTTGACCTCAATTCTTTAAATGTTTTTGCTTTGATTGTTTATTTTTCTATGTCACTCCAAATCATCTCTTCTTTGACTTTTATATTTCTTCGATTTAGTCATATTATATTACAACTATTTATTTCATTTCAACTATAATATTTGTTTACATCATATTTCTTTGATTTGTTTTCAAAATAATGTTTTAATTTAACTCATTACTACTTTAAAATATATTTTAATCATTAATATAGTAATTTATTATTATTTATTTTTTTAATTATTTTGGTAATTAACAAAATTCCAAATGAGGTTCATTTGATAGGGAACAAACATCATTGAACTGATCCTAACTAATTCTATCCAATTAAATGTTAATTCTTATAGGCTTAAAATAACTTATTTTTTATGGTTTTGGCATGCTTTATGAGAAATTTTAAATCACACCTAATTTGAATATTGATGATATTATATTTAATCTCTTTAGTATCTTGGAATACAACTTTTTAGAGTAAGTAAGCTAATTTTTTCAAAGTTTTTTCTTTCATTTGGTAATATTATCATATAACTCTGAATCCCCTATTATGCAAGATTAATGTTACTTTAATTTAATTATATTGCTTTACTTAAGTTGATCTAATTTAAACTTTAAAATCTCCTCCCATGTTGCCTTGATATCACTTTAAATTGAATCTATAGCATTGCTTAAATTTATGTAATTTCAATTTTAATATAAATTTACTTATCAATATAAATGTTTAATTACCTCCATAATTCACATTAATTCTCTATAACCCCAAATTTAGTTGATCGAGAAAAAATACGTCATTCTATTTTTCTAAAAGAACTATATCAAATTATTTATTTCTTTTTAAATTTTTAAATATCTTGTTTTCTAAAATTTTAAAATGTCTTACGAGATATTTTGACTGAACCTAATTCGATGATAATGGATGTGACATACGATCTTTTTAAATTTGAAACATAAAATTCTTATATAATTTATCTTATTTCTTTAAATTATTTCTTGATTTGTTTATATTAATATGTAACTCTAATTCTCACTCATGTGACCATCACATCACATTCATATGCTATTGTATGGCTTAAATTTTTCTTACATTACCTTCAATATATATTTACTTAATATTAATGTAATTATTTTTAAATTTTAATGTTTAATTATACTATTAATTTAATATATTTTATTGAATTTGGATTGAGGTCAAACAAACATCTTTGAATTAGTGTTCTTTATATCTATCAAATTTAATATTCACTTTTTGTTTCATAGTATATTATTTTCTAGAGTTTTTTAAATTTTTGAGAAAATTTTCAATTTTAACCTATTTATTTTTTTAGGATGTTACACTCGATGTCCATAATCTCTTGGAATGCAATTTTTTTTATATATTATCTCAATTGTAAAATTTTTTCTTTTATACAGTTATATTACTTTGAAACATTTCTTCTCCATCGTGACCCATTAGTTTACATTCAGTTGTTTATATTACCTTACTTAAATTTCTATTATTTTATCTTTAATATATATTTACTTAACATTAACATAGAAATTTATTATGATTTATGTATATATAAATGCATAATTTGTTGTTATTCTAAATGAGGTTTAAAATAGATGAAACAAATGTCATTAGAATTTTCTTGACTTGTTCTATTGAATTAAATAATCATTTTTATATCTTTATACTTTTATCTTTTTAAGTTTTGCAAGTTTTATTAGGTTTTTATTCATACCTAATTTAATGATCAACAAAGTTGCATTCAATCTCTATAGTATCTTAGAATTCATGCTTTTTATTAATTTATCTCATTTGTTAAACTATTTGTCCTTGATTTCATCATATTACTATCAAGATTTGAATCTAAACTCATCTAACCTTTAAATCACCTTAATTATGCTTTATTTTATTATTTCAATTAATCTTATGTCAACTATATATAGATTGACATAATATTAAAAGAAGAATTTATTATTATTTATGTTTAATTATTTTAGTAATTTATCACAACATAGAAGCAAGAAAAATTTGAAATGAAACAAGTTTCATTTGAGTTATCTCAAAGCATGCCACCTAATTAAATATTCATTTTAGGTTTTGATATATTTTTTCTTCTAGAATTCTTACATGCTTTGTAAGGCATTTTAATACAAACTATATGTGATAATCAAGGATATTACTCTTGATCATCTTAGTATCTTAGAATGAAACCTTTTAGTACAATTTGTCTTATTTTTCAAATGTTTTACTTTGACTTGGTTATATAACTATGTAACTCTAAATCTCTTTTTATGTGCATTTACATAAGCTTAACATTGTTGTAAGACATTTCATCGATATATGTCATTTTATTATTAATACATGTCTTTTGATTATTAAAATAATTATTTATTATTAATAGATATTTTTTATTTGAGAATTTATTTTATCTCAAAATGATTTCTAATTGAGACAAAATGAAGTTCCTTAAACATGTTTAGAAGTGCTCTACTTAATTAAATATGAATCTTATATTTTTAAAAAAATAAATTGTTAGGTTTTGCCATAATGTATGAGACATTTGGATTCATAGCTAACTTGATATCCTTAGCAACCTAAAATACAACATTTTTGTACAATTTATCTGAATTCTTAAGATGCTTCGTTTTGATTTAGTGACATTATTGTAGAACACATATCCTCCTCTTATGTGGCCTTTAGATTGATTTCATTTGGTAACATTATATTGCCTAAATTTATCTCATTTCTTTCTAAATATATCTTAAACTAATATTTTAAAAAATTGTTGTGTTTTAAACTTATTTTAATTGATAATGCACAACAATTCTAAACAATGTTAGATCTTGATGAAATGAAAGTAGCCGGAGTTGTCTCTTCTTCTTCTTCATCATCTTCTTATTCTTCCTCTTCTTCTTCATAATCTTCTTCATATTCTTCTTCTTCTTCTTCTCGTTCTTCTTCTTCTGCTTCCTCGTCATTATCATCATCCTCTTCTTCTTCATCATCTTCCTTTACTTCTACTTCTTCCATTACTTTTTCTTCTTCTTCTTCATCATCTTTTCATGTCAATCTTCCCTTTATTATTAAATATTATTCGTTTATTTATCTTATTTATCAAAATATACAATCTAAAACAAAAGGAAAAAATATTTAAAATAGTAAATTTTTTTATTTTTAAATATCTAATTTCAATGATGTTCATATGTTTTATTAGATATTTTTATTTGTACCTAATTTGTTGATAAACTATGTTATACTATCTCTTTAGAATAGTTGAATGCATCATTTTCATATAATTTATCTCATTTTTATTATTTTTTGCTTTTGTTTGGTTATATTACTAGTCACTCTAAATCTCCAGTTGTGTGATATTTGTATTACTTTGATTTATATATTATTTAAAAAAAGTTGTTTTATTTTACTCCAATATTTGCTTACACCATATTAAACAAAAAATTTTCTATTATTTATGCATACTTATTTTGGTACTTTATAGTAATTCGCAAGTTTGTTCAATGGAGATGAGATAAGATTTGATGAATTGTCTTCGTGAGCTCTTTTTATTGAAATATTAATTATTATATTTTTTAAAAAAATTATTTTTCAAGGTTTGGCATTATTAATGAAACATTTTCATTTGTTCTTGATATGATGCCACACTTGATCTCCACATATCTTTGAATGTGACTTTGTAATATAATTTAATTAATTTAATCAAGTTTCTCACTTTCATTTAGAAATATTAAATGAAACACAAATTCTTCTCTCATGTGACCTTTTCAGTGTCTTAGTTTTGATATGATACACATATTTAATTTATATCATTTCAATTTATTTTATATTTACTTAATACTAGAATAATAATGTTTTATTATTTAGGGTTATTTTATTTTTAATTTGCATTACTTTCTAATGAGCTATGATTGAGACGAAACGAACAACATTTAACTCAAATGAGTGAGATCTATCTAATTAAATATTCATATTAATAATTTTATTTTTTTTATTTCCTAAAGTTTCTCCACACTTTATGAGGAATTTAATTTGTACATATTTTAAAGGTAAAAAATGTTAAACTTCATCTCTTTAGTATGTTTGATTGAAACTTTTCCAAGATAACATCTCATTTCTAAATAAGGTTACACTTTATCTTTTTCTTTGTAACTCTAAATATCATTTCGTCTAACACTTAAATTACATTGATTTTGAAACATTAAATTACTTCAATTAATCTCATTTACACTTTAATATAGTCCTTCTTAATGATAATATAATAGGTTATTATTTTTTAACATTAATTATTTTGGCTATTCGAATATTTTGTAGAGATCTATCAAAATTAAAAATTAATTTCAATATTTCAGATAGTTTAATTTCCAAGATTTTGACACCAATTATGTAATATTTTGATTTTTACTAGTTTTGATAATCGAGGACATTATGATCTCTACAAAATCTTGGACTTCAGCTGACTCATATAACTTATCAATTTTTTTCAAATGTTTTTCTTTTATTTAGCTATTTTATTATGATACCCTAATTCTCTTCTCTTATGTCCTTTACATTTTTTTTAATTTTCTGGTATTTTTAATTTAATTTATTTCACTTCAATTATAATATAGATTGAATTTATCTCACTTCAATTGATCGAAAGAGAGGAACAAATTGTTATTATTTATGTTTTTTAACAACAATAAATCATAGTAATTCAAATTAATATCTGATTAAAAAAATAAATGTCATTGGAGTTGTCTCCACAAGTTATACCAAATCAAATATTTATTTTAGATTTTTTAAATATCTTATTTTCACATGTTTTTGAATGCTTTATGAGGTATTTTTATTCGTGCTTAATTTGATAATCGAGTACATTATACTTATTCTCCTTGCTATAACGGAATGTAACTTCCCATTCAATTAATATATATTTATTTAATATTGAAATAATAGTTTTTTATTATCTACAATAATTTACGTTAGTAATCCGAGATAATTCTAAATAAGATTCAGTTGGAATGAAACAAATATGTTCAGACTTATCTCAAGAACTCTATCCAATAAAACATAAATTTCAATACTATAAAAAATTTAATTTTACCATATTTTCCATGTTTCATAAGATACATTGAAACATTAATTAGGAATTCAACTTTTCCATATATTTTATCTAGTTTCTCCAAATTCTTAGCATTGATGTAGTTATAATACTATGAACCACTAAGCTTTTCTTATATGACCTTTACATCACTTCGATTTAGTTTTTATTATATTGAGAGCAAAGAAATGCCATTGCACTCAACATGATGATCTCTATCTAATTATATCTATCTATATCTATAGCTTTAAAAATTTTATTTTCTATAATTTTGATATGTTTTATAACGAAGTTAGATTCATACATGATTTAATGGTAGAGGATGTTACACTCTTGCCATAGTGTCTTAAAATGCCACTTTCCTATAAAACTTATTGCATTTTCTTTAGTTGTTTATTTTGAATTGGTTGTATTACTATGCAATTCTAAATATTGACTCTTGCGACTTTTGCATTTCTTTGATTTGTCTATGTTATATTTCTTCAATTTTCCTCATATCGACTTTCATATATGTCGACCTAAAATTAAGATAATATTTTTTTATTTATCATCATTTAAAATTTTAATTTGTAGTATTTAAAAGCTTGAATCAATCAAGGCAAAACAAATGTCATTAGCTTTATGTAGAGCACCTCTATTTATTTTAAAGCCTAATTAACCAAATTTTCACTATTTTATTAATTACAAATTTGGGATACACTACGAGTAATTTGGATGCAAAAATTATTTTCTGATTGAGGATATTACACTTGCACTTTTTATGTCTTGGAATATAATAGTTTAGTACTATTTATTTCATTTCTTCAAAGTTTTTGTTTAGATTTGATTATATTACTACGAAATACTAATTCTTCCATCACGTGACCTTTAAGTTACTTAAATTTAATTATTTTACATTTTTTGAATTTAAATCATTTTAAGTTTTATATATTTTAATTTATATTAAAATAATTATTTACTTTTATTTCTACTTATAAACATTTTATTGTTCACTGTATATCTAGATAAGGTCTGATCGACACAAGGTATATATCTTTGAACATGTCTCAAAAAGCTCTATCCAATTAAATATTTTTTCTCTTTTGTTAAATATTTTTATCTTTAAGGTTTTGGAATGCTTTGTGAGGCATTTTGATTTGTACCATAATGGAAGATAAAAGATGATACTATTTATCTCTACAATATCTTAGATTGTAACATTTTCATCTAATTTACCTAATATTTTAAAGTTTTCTATTTTGATTTAATTATATTACTATGACACTATAATTCTCTCCTTATGTGTCCTTTAAATCACTTTGAGAGGAAACAAATGTCTTTGGGCTCAAGTGCCTAGCTATATATAATTAGATTTTTTATTTTATATTTTGAATATTGTGTTATGATTAATCATTTTATAAGAAATTTTAATTCATAACGAAATTGATGACCAAAGATTAAACACTTCATCTCCCAAGTATTGTGGTAAGAAATTTTCTAATAAATTTTATCTCAATTATTCTAATATTTTACTTTGATTTAATTATATTTTTTTAAAACTCTAATCCTCCTCCCATTTGATCATTGCATCATTTTGATTGTTATATGTTATATTGCTTCAAATTATCTTATTTCAACTTTAATATATATATATATATATATATATATGTCATTATTTTGAAATAATAATTTATTATACTAATAGTTATTTACCAATTTAATTTGTAATAGTTCAAATTAAGATCAAATCAAGATGAAACAAATGTCAGTAGATTCATGTTGGTGATATTTTTAAAAGATTTATTTCTTAGGATTTTTTCATGCTTTATAAAGTTTTTAGTCCATTCATTATTTTAGGATAAAGGAGTTACTCTTGATCCCTTTAGTATATTGGAATGTAGTTTTTTCTTTCAATTTTTCATATCTTTTCAACAGCTCCACTTTTTTTTTGCGATATTACTATGGCACTCTAAATCACCTCTTCTATGACTTTAACATCGCTATGATTTAGTTATATTATATTGCTTCAATTTACATCTTTCAAGCATTAATATTTTTTTTCTTAGTATTATAGTATAATTTGTTATCATTTGTGTTTATCTATTTTTGCAATTCCTAGCTATTGAAAACGAGGTACAATCTAGATGAAACAAATGGTGTTAAACTTGTTTCAATGAGTTTTAACAAATTAAATATGAATAATATACTTTTATATATATAATTATATATTTTTTAGCATGTTTTTTAAGAAATTTTTATTTGTACTTGATTTTATATTCTTGTATTTTAAACTCATTCTCCCCAATATCTTATAAAGTAAATTTCCTTAATCGATTATCTCATTTTTCAAATATTGTGCATTGATTCAGAATTAATGCTTTGGAAATTCAAATCACCTATCATATGACCCTCACAAAGCTTTTATTTCTTTGTATTATATTGCTTCAATTTATATCATTTTAACATTAATATAAGTTTACTTCAAATTAAAATAATAAATTATTATTATTTTTTCTTTTTTAGTTTGGTAATTCTTAGTAAGTCAAAATATATAATGATTAAGATGAAATAGATGTCTTTGGGCTCATCTCAATGAGCTTTTAACAAACTAAAGATATATTTTTTTATATTTTAAATATTTTATATTCGAAAATTTTGGCATATGTTAAAGAAAATTTTAAGTACTTAAATTTATTATTCAGTATATTATCTGAAGCACCTTAACATGTTGGAATGCAACTTTCTCATGTAATATATATCGCTTATTCAAATTATTTTCTTTGATATAACTATATTACTATATAACTATAAATCTTCACTCCTATGACCTTTAAATCACATTGAAATGGCTATATTATATTATTTTAATTTATCTTTTTTCAACTTCAATACATATTTACTTATTACAAAAAATTATTTACTATTATTAAGCTTATTCAATTTTATAATTTATTGAACTTACAAACTAAGCCTAATGAAGATGGAATAAATGTCATCAGACTTTACTTAAAAAGCTCTACCCAATTAATCATTTATTTTTTATACTTTTAAGTATCTTAATATATTTTTTTTCATAATTGATAAGAATTTTTTATTCAAAACTATTTTAATGATTTTGTTTGTTACACTTGATCTACTTAGAATCTTGCAATATTTCTTCTTACTTAATTTATCTCATTTATTCAAATTCTTTTTCTTGGATTTCATTTTATAATAATGAAACTGTAATTGTCCTATAATTGTTTATTTATATCACGATGATTTGCTTATAGAAGAATGTTTTAATTGAACTAAATAATACTTTAATATATAATTTCTTAACATTAAAGTTACAAATTATCATTATTTATTTTAAATTACTTTGGTAGTTTCAAGAAATTCCAAATGAGGTCTATTAAAGACAATATAAAGGTAATTGCACTTATCCTAACAAGCTCTATCATATTAAATTTTCATTTTCATAAGTTTTATATATTTTTTTAACATTTTGGCAGGCTTTATGAGAAGTTTTAATTAGTTTTTAATTTGATGACTAAGGATGTTACATCAATCTCCTCAGTAACTTAGAATGCAACATTCTCGTGTAATTAATCTAATTTCTTAAAATGTTTTTCTTTGATTTGGATATATTACAATGTAATTCTTAATCTCTTTTGGTGTGACAATTATATCACTTTAATTTGATTGAAATTATCTTATTTCTACTTTAACATACATTTATTTAATATTAAAATACTATTATTTTTTATTTTTCTTTCCTTTTTAGTAATTCACAGTAAGCCTCTGTAATTCCAAATGAGAACTGATATGGGCGAAAGAAAGGTCATTATACTTGTCTTGAAAAGCTCTATTCGATTAAATATTTATTTTTAAGTTTTCAAATATTTTACTTTTAAAAATTTTAAAATGTTTTATGAGATTTTTTTTATTCAACTTAATTTGATGCTTACGGATTTTATAATCTATCTCCTTCAATTTTGGAATGTAACTTTTTGGTGCAATTTATCTTGTTTCTTCAAATTTTTGGCTTTCTTTTGACTATATCGTTGTGTAACTCAAATTCTCCCCTCATGTAACCTTTGCATCACTTTGGTATTGTTGTTTTATATTACATCAATTTGTTTCACTTCAGTTTTAATAAATATTTATTTAATTTTAAATGAATTATGTTTTTTTGGTTTTCATTATTTTGTTAATTTTTAGTATTAAAAAATTATGTCTCATTCAGACAAAACAAATATCATTGGTTTAGTGTTGATGTGTTATAAACAATTAAATAAATATTTTAAAATTTTTTAATTATTTTATTTTCTCAAATTTTTCACTATATTAAGAAATTTCTCAATTTGAACCTATTTAATGATAAAACATGTTACACTCGATCTTTTTGATGTCTTAAAATAAAATTTTCTTGAAATCTCAAATGTTTAAATTTTTTTCTTTGACTTAGTTATATTATTATGAAAAATTAATTCTATTCTAGTGTGGCCCATTAATTTAAATTAATTTGTTTATATTATCTTACTTCAATTTCTCTCATTTTTGCTTTAATATATTTTTACTTAATATTAAAAAAAAAATTATTGTTATTTATTTTTATATACTTATATAATTCATAGTTATTCTAAATCAAGTTTGTTGGACATGAAACAAATATGGCTTGAGTGTTCTTGATTTGCTATATTAAATTTAATGTTCACTTTTATTTTTTTAAATTCTATTATTTTATTATTTTGATAAGTATTATGAGTCAATTTTATTTACACCTTATTTGATGCTGAAGAAAGCATTTAATCTCTATAACATCCTATAATGCAAGTTTCTTAATCATTTAATAACATTTCTTCAAATAGTTTTTTTTTATTTGTTTATATTAATCTCAACTTGTGCAACATTTACAATCTTATTATTTTATTATATTTAATTTTTTTAATTAATCTAATTTGAGTTTTATAAATGTTTAAGTAATATCAATATAATAATTTATTATTATTTATGCCAAATTACATAGTAATTTTTCATAATTTTTATGCTAGTCTAGTAAAAATGAAATAAATGTCATTTGACTCATCTCAAACCATCCAACTGAATCAAATATTTATTTTTTTGCTCGATCACCTTAATATCTTAGACTACAGCTTCCATGTATAATTTATCTTATTTCTTCAAATGTGTTTTTTTTAATTTGTTATATTATTATGTAACTTTATGTCTCATCTTATGTGACTTTTACATCACTTTGCTTTACTTATATTACATTGCTACAATAAGCCTCATTTTTAGTATAATATTTATTTATTTAATATTAAAATAATTATTTATTGTTATTTATGCTTATTTATTTTTGAAACTTATGGTAATTTCAAATGACATTTGATTAACAAAAAACAAAAGTCAATAAATATTTTTTTAACAGCTTTATAAAATCAAATATTAATTTTATATTTTTTCAAAGATATTTTTTTCTTTTTGCTTGGCTTATGAGATAATCTGATTCATACCTTATTTGATAATGAAGTTATTTCACTTAATCTCCTTACTATCTTAAATTATAATATTTTTTTATAATATATGTAATTTCTTCAATTATTTTGCTTTCATTTGGGGACATTATTGTGGAACATTTATTATCCTTTGATGTTGCCTTTAAAATAAATTTATTTCATAACATTATGTTGTTGCTACTTATCATATTTTTTTATATAAATTTTAACATAATATTTCAATAACAATTTATTTTTTTTAAGCTTATTTAATTTTATAATTTATAGTAAATAAAAGGAAAGCCTAATCATGATGAATTGATTGTCATTAGATTCATCTCAAAAAGCTCTATCTAATTAAATATTAATTTTTATATTTATAAATATTTTTTTTTTATGATTTTGGCTTTCTTTTTGAGATATTTTGATTTGTATTTAATTTGATGATCGAGTGTGTTACACTTCAACTCTTTAGAATATTTATTTCATTTCTTTAAATGTTTTTTTTTGATATGGTTATATTATTACATCATTCAAAATTTCTCTTGTGTGATTATAACATTCCTTTGATTTAGTTATATAATTTTACAATAGTTTATTTCATTTAAAATTTCACATTTGTTTACATCATATTAAAATAATAACCATTATTATTTTTTTTAATTTACTTTTATATCATAATAATTCTAAAGGTGTTTTATCTAATTGAAAATTTATCTTTATATTTTAAAAAATTTATTTTTTTAGAAGTTTGCATACTTATTTAAGCATTTTAATTTTTATTTTATCTGATGATTAAAACTTCTGCGCTCTATCTTCTTAATATCTTGGGATGTAAATCCACTATATAATTGAACTCATTTAACAAAAAATTTTCACTTTAATTTAGTTATATTAATATGAAACATAAATTCATCTCTTGTGTGTTCTTTACATTGATTTCGTTTTATTATAATAATTTATTCAGTTTATGTCATTTCAACATTATTTTAAATTTACTTAATATTAAAATAACCACCTTTTATTAGTTAATGCTTTGTTATATTTTAATTTGTATTAATTCCAAATGCGGTATGTTAGAGATGAAACAAACATCATGGGACTCATCTCAATAAGCCCTATCATTCAAAATATTCATTTTTTATATTCTTCTTTCTTTTATATTCCAAAGTTTTTCAACAATTGGTGACGAAATTAGATCTAATTTAATGCTCAAGGATGCTACACTCAATCTCTTTAATGTCTTAGAATGAAACTTTTTGATAAAATTAATTTTGTTCTTTCAATTTTTTTCTCTGATTTAGTTATATCACTATTCAATTCTAAATATTGTTTTGTGCAACATTCATGTTATAGTGATTTTATTACATTACATTGTTTTGATTTATCTCACTTCATCTTTAATATAATTTAGCTTTATAAAAAAAGAATACTTATCATTTATTTATCACTATTTTATTTTTTATTTGAAATATTTCTAAGTTTTGATTAAGATTATATAAACATCATTGGAACATATGAGAGAACTCTAAATAATTAAATATTCATTTTTTATATTTAAAAGAATTAAATTTTTTTTTATTTGAGCACCATTACATGAAATTTTGATTTGTATAAGTTTTTATCATCGAGGATGACATAATCACCTTAACACCAAAAACTTTAGCTATACCATATAATTTATCATATATTTTTTGGTAATGTTTTACTTTGATTTGCTTAGGTTATCATGATATATTATTTCTCCTCTATCATGACCTTTACATTTTTTTAATCTTATTATATTATAACAATTTAATATATTTCATTTTGCTTAAAAAAAAATAATTGTTTAATTTTAAAATAAAATTTACTTTTGTTTGAGATTATTTTATTTTGGAAAAATATCTAACCAAAGACATACCAATATTGTCAAACCTAGCTCAACTAGCAATATCAATGTTAATATTAATTTATTATATTTTTTTAAATATATTATTTTCTATTACTTTAACATAATTTAAAATAAGTTTTGTTTTGTAGTCAATTTGTTGATAAATATTGTTATATTCATTACCCTTAGTATCTCAGAATTAGCCTTTTTATGTAATTTCTCATTTCAACAAAAGTTTTGCTTTAAATTGCTTTTATTATTTTAAATCTTTAATTTTTCATTCATAAGAATTTTACCACACTTTGAATTGGTTATATTATTTTTCTTTAGTTTTTCTTCTTTATTATAATTTACCCTTATTTAATATGGTACTTCCTAGTAATTATAAATTTATTTCATGGGAAGAATGAAAGACATTGAACACATCTCAAGAAGCTCTATCCAATTAGATATTTCATTTTTAATAATTTTTTCATGTTTTAGGAGGCATTTCAATTTGTACTTAATTTGATATCCATGAAATTTTTACTCGATCTACAGTTATTGAACATAAATTTTTTGTGCAATGTATCACAATTCTTTGAATTATGTTATGGTGTAACTCTAATATCCTTTCTTGTGACCTTCATGTAACATTTGTTTGGCTATTTTACAATTCTCTAATTGGTATAATTCAACCTTCAACATATGATTACTTTATATTAAAATTATAAATTATTTTAATCTATTAATTTATTAATTTGTAATAACTCCAAACTAGATCTAATGGAGATGAAACGAATGTCATTTCACTTATTTTTGAGAGGTTTATCAAATTAAATATTCATTTGAATATTTTGAACTATTTTAGACTCTAATGTTTTGATAGGGTTTGCAAAATATTTTCATTCATGCTTGATTTGACGATTAATGATATTGCACTCAATCTTTTTTGTATCTAGAAAAGCAACTTTACTGTATAATTTATCACATTCTTCATATTTCAAATTTTCATTTTGTTATATAACCATTTTACTCTAAATGTACTCTAATATGATGATTTCATCACTTTGATTTTGTTAAACTAAGTTGCTTTAATTTATCTCATTTCTTCTTTAATATATACTTAATATAAAACGTACTAATTTATTTTTATTAATGTTTTTTAATTTATTAATCTACAAAAATTATAAATAATTCCTAATTAAGAAAAAATAAACATCATTAAACTTATCTTCGTGTGTTATAAAAAATAATTAATTCATTTTATATGTTTTGTATATTTTAATTTTCTAAGTTTTTCCTTTTTTATAAGAAATCTCAATTTTTATATATTTTAATATTTGAGCAACTATACTCATTCTTCATAGTGTCTTAGACAACAATTTTCCTATAAATTTTCTCTCATTTCTAATAAATTTTGCTTTGATATCATTACATAGTCATGAAACTCTAATTCTATTGTCATGTGACATTTATATTACTCTGAATTAGTTGTATTTCATTATTTCAATTTATCTCATTTAAAATTAATTACATTCTTACTAAATATTAAAGCTATAATTAATTTTTATTTAAGTTTCTTTATTTTGGTAATTCATAATAATTTTAATTGATGTTCGATCGAGATAAGGAAAAAATTATTCGAATCATCTTGAAATGTTCATCAAAATTAAATATTTACCTTTTCATATTTTTACATAATATTTACTATGTTTTAGTCATTTTAAAATTCATTTTTATTTATATTGTATTTGATAATCAAGCATGTTACACTCAATCTACTTAATGCCATGCAAGAAAAATTTCCTATATAATTATTCTAATTTGTTCAACTTTTTTCTCTGATTTGGTTATGTTGTTATGAAACTCTAATTCATCTCACATTTGATCTTTACATCATCTTGATTTGGTTACATTATGCTACTTCAAATAGCTACATATTAACTTTAATTTTTCTTTATTTTATCTTAAAATAATACTGTATTTTTACTATGGTTGTTTAATTTTATAATTTTTATTAATTCCAAAATGAAACCTTGTGGAGATAAAAACAAATATCATTGGACTCATCTTAGTGAGCTCTATCCAATTAAATGTTCAATATAATTTTTTTAAAAGTGTTATTTTATAGTTTTTGACATGCATTGTGATACATTTTAATTTGTACCTTTTTTGTGATTTAGAAGTTACACTCAATCCCCTTAATATATTGGAATAAAACTTTCCCATGTAGTTTATCTCAACTTCATGAAATGTTTTGCTTAGATGTAGTTATATTATTATTTTACATTAAATATCTTGTCATGTGACATTCACTTCCAATCATATGGTCATATAACATTAGTTCAATTTACAACTTTTTAGCTTCAATATTAATTTACTTCAAAAGAAAATAATGATTTATTATTATTTATGATTATTTATTTTTGTAATTCATAGTTATTACAAACAATTTTTTGTAGAGATGAAGGAAATGTCATTGCATTCATCTCGATGAAATCTATTTAAGTTAAGAATCATTCTTATTTTTTTAAATACTTTATTTTTTAGGGTTTTTGCACTCATAATAATCATTTTATTCTTTCCATATTTGATGATCGATGATGTTACACTTGATCTCTTTATTATTTTTTAATGCAACATCCACTTAAAATTTATCTTAGTTCTCTTTTTGCATTGATTTGTAATATTTCTATCAAATTATAATTATTCTGTTGTGAGACCTTTTCATTACATTTTTTTGTTATATTATATTGATTCAATTTATCATATTTAAAGTTTATTATTTTTTCAGTTATTATTAAGTTAATAATTTTTTATTTTTTATGCTTATTTAATTTTATAAATTATCCTAATTCAAAATATTGTTCGATCGATGAGAAACAAACCTCGTTGATCTCTCTTGATTAGCTCTATCCAATGATGTACTCATTTCGATATTTTGAAATACTTTATGTATATGACTTTTGAATTCTTTATGGCATATTTCAGTTGATAACTTAATGATCAAAGATTTACACTTGATCTCCTTGGTGTTTTAGTAGACAACTTTCCTATATAATTTAGCTAATGTTTTTAAAATTTTTTCTTTGATTTTCCTATAAAATTATCCAACATTAAATCTTAGTTCAGGTTACCTTTGCAACATATTTATATGGTTGCATTAATTAGACAAAATACATATTATTTTAACATCAGTATTTTATTTCTTAATACAATAATAATAATTATTATTATTATGTTTAATTTTTAATTATTTCTTTTTAACTACATTGAAAATTCATAGTAATTTTAAATGAGGTCCCATTGAGACATAGTAATCATTTTTGGAATCATCCCAAGAAGTTCTATACATTTAAAAAAATGATTTTTATATATTTAAATAAATTTTTATAATTTTGGTACACTTCATGAGTCTTTTTTATTCGTACATAGTTTAATAAGCAAGCATTATATGCTCAATCTTATTAACCTCTTCAAATACTAATTTTCTTTATAATTTATCTCATTTCTTTTAACTTCTTTGCTTTAATTTGGCCATAATACTATGCCACATTAAATCTATTGTCATGTGAAGCTTAATTCACTTTGATTTGGTGATATTAAATTGCTTCAATGTATCTCATTTAAACATTAATAAATATTTAATTAATGTTTAAATATTAATTTGTTATTACTTACACTTATTTAATTTCATAATTAATAGTAATTTCAAGTAGGGTTTAATCAAATGCAAAAGAGGGATTTTTCACTCATTTTTATGAGCTCTGTCTAATTAAATATCTTTTTAAAAGTTTTTTTCTACATTAAATATTTTAAAATATATTTCTTTCATAACAAAATTTACTATTAAAGATGTTGCATTCATCTTATTAATATCTTAAAGTGTAATGTTTTGTACAATTTGTCATTTTTTATAAACTTTACTATTGTTATATTATATTATTGTGTAACTCTAAATCTCCTCTCCTATGACCCTCACATCATTATGATTTGATTATATTAAATAGCTCAAATTTAAATCATTTTAAGTTTAAAATATATTTACTGCAAATTTAAATTATAATTTATTAATATTTAAGGTTATTTACTTTGGTAAATCTTTATAATTCTAAATGAGGTTTGATTATGATGAAACAAATATCATTGGACTTGCTTGATGAGTTCTATAAAATTAAAAAATAATTTTTATATTTTTGTTTATTTATTGCATTCTAAAGCTTTGAATCACTTTATAAACTATTTTATTCATCTTTGATTTCATGATTGAGGATATTATATTTGATCTCTTTAGTATCTCGAAACACAAGTTTGTCATTTAATTTATCTCATTTCTTTAAATTTGTTATTTTGATATTGTTATATTGCTATTTAAATTTAGCTATCCTTTTTTACTTTCATTACATTAATTTAGTTAAATTACATTTCTTTAATATATCTCATTTTTTATAACTATATGTTAATGTTCTATTAAAGTGGTACTTACATGATATTTATTCTTATTTATTTTTATAATTTGCTATAATTTAAAATACTATCCCATTAAGATATAATAAATGTCACTAAACTATTCTCTATGGACTCCATCTAATTCAAAATATATGTTTATATGTTTTTAACAATGTATTTTCTAGGTTTTACATCTTTTATGTGGCTATTCAATTTGTACCTTTTGATGAATCAGGATTTTACTCTTGATCTCTTCAATATCTTTGAATACAGCTTTTTTATAAATTTTAAATAATTTTTTAAAATATTTTGCAATAATTTGTTTATTTTATTATGAAATAATAGTTGTCTTATTATGTGGCAATTAAATCACTTCGATTTGATTCTATTATATTAATTTAATTAATATTAAAATAACAAAATATTATTATTTGTTTCAATTTATTTTATAATTTAAAATAATTCCAGGCAACATCTAACCATGATGAAACAAATATTATTCAACTGATCTTGATTAGCTCTTTCCAAATAAAAGTTCATTTTTTATCTTTAAATATTTTGTTAAGGTTTTAGCCCACTTTATTAAACATTTTGATTCGTACTTAATTTGTAAAAGGTAATGTTTCACTGAAAGACTTTTGTGTCATTTGATGCAACTTTCTTGTACAAGCTTTATTGCAACAATAATTAAATTTTCTAAACTTTTAAACTTTAAATTACCTTCATTTGGTGATATTAAATTATCCGAATTTAAATAATTTTAGTTCTAATATATATTTTCCAATGTTTAAAAAATATTATTTTTTATGTTTAAATAGCTTGGTAATTCTTGATAATTCCAAATAACATTTAATAAATATAGAATAAATATCATTGGTGTCATCTTAATGAGCTCTAACTTAAAAAATATTTTGTCATATTTTTAAATATTTTAAACATGATCTCCTTAGAATCTTGGAATTAAACTTTCCAATACAAATTATCTCATTTCTTCAAATGTTTTACTTTTATTATTCTATATTATTATGTAATTAGATTCTCCTCTAGTGTGACTTTTGTATTTCTTTGATCTGGTTGTGTTACATTTCTTTTATTTATCTTATATGAAATTTAGCATATATTTAATAATTATTAAAATACCAAATTATTATTTTTTTATTTACTTTGATAATTTGGTATTTGTAATAAAGATCTAATTAGGGCAAAGCAAATGTCATTACGTGAGACATAATGAGCTTTATCCAACTGAATATCATATTTGTAATTTAAAAAAATTATGTTCTTAGGAATTGGCATTCTTTTTGATACATTTTTAGTAGTACTTAATTTCATGATCTATAGTATTAGCGTTAATCTCCTCAGTATCTTGGAATGCTACTTTCTTTGACTATTTATGTCATTTCCTAAAGGTTTTTTCATTGATTTGTTTATAAAATATGTAACTCTGAACACCTTTCAAGTAACTCTTACAATGCCTTCATTTTTCTTCATTGAATCACTTAGAATAACATAACATCAACTTTAATATATAATTACTTAATATTTAGATAATGCTTATATTAATATTTATGCTTACCATTATTAGATATCTTGAGTCATAACTTATTTGCTGTTTGAGGATGTTACACTAAATCTCCATTGTATCTTTAAATGAAACTTTACTATACAATTTATCTTATTTCTATAGATTTTTCACATAGTTTAAGTAATATTACTACGTAACTCTAAATAACCCCTCATTTGACTACTACATCACTTCGATTTCGTTATATAATATTAGTTCAATTTATTTTATTTAACATATAATATATATTTACTCAATATTAAAATATTAAATTTTTTATTCCTATTTAATTTTATGTTTAGCAAGAATTCTAAATAAGGTATGATTTACATACTAAACAAATGTCATTAGACTCTTCTTGATGAGATGTCTCCAAATAAGTATTTTTTTATATTATTCAAAATTTTATATTCAAAAGTTTTATATTAATTATGAGACATTTTCATTTGTGCCATATTTTATGATTGATGTTATTAGACTCAATTTCCTTTGTTTATTAGAATGCAAAATTACAATATAATTAAAGTAGAGAATTTTAAGGGTCTTTAAAGATGCCCATGTAATGTTTTTTTTGTTTAGTGCTTTGAATATCAAAGTGAATAAATTTAACCTCGCATGGCTAAATGATAAGACTAATTATATCTTAAGGTATCAAAATATCTCATCTTTTAATTTGTGACATGTATGAATGGATTAATGATATTCCCAATGTTCCTATCTATTATGCAGCAAAACCATAACCTTTTGAGCTTCACTTTAGCCTAACTTTATGAAATGACTTCAAAGGTCTAGCCAAAGTTAGATTCGACATGACAACAAAACTGAAATTCCACCACCTTTAATGTTATTTCACTTATTTCGTAAGATTGAGGTAGGGCCGAAAAACTCCTTTTGGCTACAAGTCTAGCCTTTGCATGTTGATTTAGGTAGAAGACATTGCCTTATGGAGACTATTGTTGGGGAAAAACTTCTACTAAAAGATATCCCCACTGTCGAAGTGTGAGCTCAATGAGAATAGAATACTCATTTAGAATAAAAGGGTGAAAACTCATTTGATTATAATTTCTAATACAAATGCGAAGCATTAAAGTGTGTCCTATTAATCATTTAAGCATTTAGAATTTGAAGCTAGAGGATTCAGTAGAGCTGTTGTAGGGAAAGTTGGCTTGTGCCAACTAAGCATTCATAGCAACATTACTTTTTGATCCTTCGATGTTGGCTCTTCCTCTCATTTTGAAGTAGAGTTCACCAAGTCTTGGATTGTTCACCTAACAATCACAAACTAAGTCAGGATTAGATTTTTGTGACATAAGTTAGTTTTATGAATGTGTTGTGATTGTAATTAAAGCTAATATAAGAGAACCCATTGATTCATGCAATTGGTTTTTGCTTTTGCATGAAAAGGTAATGGCACAAAGCTATTTTATCTCAAATTATCACTAAAAGCCCTTAACTCATTATCTGAGCTATAATATAATTTCTAGGTCTATTGTTCACTTGTTATCCAATAATAAGGGCTTTACAAACAAAGAGAATACGACAATGGCCCCACCTAATGACGTAAAAAGTTTTATGGCACAAATACCATAAGAAATGACAGTTAAGAATGAAGGTTGGGTTGAATCCTTACAACTTAAATTTGTGATCAGGCATTACAAGTGGTAGAGTGGCCTTATTATCATAATCTATGAAGACTCAACCCTTTTATCGAAGAATGGTCCACTTAGAGGAGTAGATATCATAAAATGTTTCAAAATACCACTTCCTCACTCAATCACTTGCTCAGCTTACTCCACTTCCTCCACCTATTGCAATACTTATTGTGATACTTATTGTGATACTTCCCATGATACATTGCATAATACAGTGCCATTCATGTCATGCCCCTTATAGGCCTTCCTAGATGCAAAGTTGAAATGCCTCACATTGTCCATCATGAATCTTGGAAGATCTAACGTGGGAATTACACCAAATTGTCCTCAAGAGGTCATGTAAGTTTCAAAACTTTTGTTCTTTTTGTTGTATCCCTTATTAAAGTAGCACTATAGAGCTTGTATGTGTGTTGCAAAACTATCACTTTTTAACCTATTCATCACTTGAGATTTTTCAAGCACTGATGTGGTTCCATTTTATTAGAAGAGTTGCCTTCTTCCATTATGAAATTATCATAATATGTAATTTGGAGTCCTAATCTCAACCATAAATTATGTAGACCTCGAACTTATAAATGCATCTCTTTCGTAGATGTTGCCCTTTGGCAAAGTTTTACGATTTAAAGTGATGCCCTATTCAGAGCTTTCCTAAATCCCTAAACGAATGGTTGTAATATGCAATCTGTAAGGGCCAAGGTCTGGCACTACGTGGTCTAAGGCAAAGTGGAAATCTAATGGTTCCATTTGCTCTAGCAATTTTTTATGTTGTGTTGCACCCTTCATCTTGTGCTGCTACAACAACATGCATGACATATAACTACATGTGTAGTAACACAAAGCACGCATACAATAGCTAGTCTGTGCACAGGTAGTAGCATCCTTTGTGCATAGTGAGTGGGCACACAAAGTGTAATATTTTTTTGATTTTTTTGCACTACAAGCTATTACTACATGGATAAGGTGATGCTTTATATAGAGATGCACCTTCTTCATTGAAAGAATTGTCATAATATGTAATCTACTAGGGACAATTTAGGGTACAGTGTGACATAAGATGAAGAAAAAGTTGAATGGAGCAATATGCACTAGGATTTGTGCATCCTTGATCTTTCCCATAACTGCGTGCACAAAAGAGCCCTTGGTGCTCTACACTACTGTGTATGCACGTAGTATAGCATTATTCATGCATCCAAAAACGAATTGTTCACCTATATGGTGACTAGTCAATGGCACCCAATGGCATGCAATGCATGCGACTTGTAAGGGCAACAAGGACTAGTTGTTTTTTAAACTTTTAGGTTTGTAGAATACTGGTGCATGGATAAGAGATGCACTGTTGGGAGACTTGCCTTCCTTGTTCATGAAACAATCAAAATATTTAATCATCAAGCAATAATGTGCAGCATAGTACATCTTGTGGTAAAGTAGAAATTGGATTGCACAATATTCTTTGGGAATTTTACTTGCTGGGTTGCACACCTAGTCATGCATTATAGATAAATTTGCATGCTGAAGCAATGTGAAGCACATGGTAATCATTCTACCCATGCCCAAAAGAATCATATTTGAGTTGTAAGTGAGGCATGCATTGTGTAATTTTTATTAGATTTTTAGCGCTGTAGGTCATTGTCGCTTGGATAATGAAATGCCTATTTGGGAGACTTTCCTTCTTCATTGACTTAATTGTTGTAATATGCATTCCACAAAGGCCAATGTATGGTGCCTTGTGGCCAATAGAGAAGAAGAAGTTGGATGTTATAATATGCCTTAGAGTTTTTCCAAGCATGGCTACTGTCCTAACTTTACACTGCTATAGTTGTGCAGTTGACAAAGCATTACACATGCTATAGCACCAGTAGTGCACTATTTTTTTCTTTGAAAACAAGTATGTGTGCTCTCTACATCACCAAGGGTGAGCGACCATTGAGGCCCACAAAGTCAACTTTTTTGGGATTTTAGAGTTTTATATGGTGGATGACTTGACATGGAGACTCCATGTTAATAGACATGCGTTCTAATTTGACAACATTTTTAAAACATGCAATTGGCAAGACACATTGTGTGACACGATGTGATACATGGTCAAGCAAAACTTGGATGACACAATCATGCTATGAATTGTGCACGCTAGGCATCATCCTTGCCACTCATGCATGCAACCTACAAATCACTCGTACGCAATGACATCCTTTGCATGCTATTGGTGGTGCTCATAATGTGTATCTTTTTTTAGCATTATGGGCTACTGTACATTGGTAAGGTGTTGCTTTATTGCAAGACCTATCATTCTCCTATACATAAATAAGGTGATTCTCTATTTGATGTAATTATCACAATTTGCAATCTAAAATGGTCAATTTTAGATAAGGTGTGGCCCATGGTAAAGTAGAAGTTTGATGGTGCACTATATGCTAGGGTTTGTGTATATTTGGCTTCATTCTTTGTTGTGCACGACAATCAACACCCTACTCATATGGTCTATGACATCTTATATGACGATGCTCAGACATGCTAAGCCTAACTTCTATTGAATTTTTTGCTTTGGATTTGTTAGCACATTGATTGGATGATGCCTCATTTTGAGATTTTTCTTTTTCCTTGAGTAAATTATCAGAATATGCAGTTAACAAGTAACAATAGGTGACACGATGTGGCCTAAAACAACATAAAAGGTAGATGGTGTAATTTGCACTAGGGTTTAGGCATATCAAGATACACTAGTTGCATGCAATTGTGAACTATGTGCACTATAGTATTGTACTCATGCCTAGTAGCTTGTCAGTTTGAGTCTAGTGGCATTTTATGCCTACGACTAGAAGAGCCAATAAAGTGCAATTTTTTTTAGATTTTTAGCATTGTTGGTTACTGTGGCTTGGATAAAGTGATGCCCTATAAGGAGACTCAGCTTCTTCTTTGACAAAAATATCACATGTGACCCTTAATGAGAAATGTTTGATGTGGTGTAGCCTACGACAAAGTAGTAATTTGATGTTGTAAATTACTCTATGGTTTGTACAAGCTTGTTTGAGGTCTTAGAATTTTGTTGCAATAATTGTGCATTCAATTGAACACTGGGCAGGCTACAACACCAGTAGTGCACTATTCATCATGCTATAGTTGGTACACATACTCTCTATTGTATCTAATGTGCACAACTATTAGGGCCCACAAAGTGTTACTTCTTTTAGGATGTTTAGCACTATACATAGTAGGTGCATGGATAAGGTGATGCCTTATTCCAGGACTTATCATTCTCCTTAATGGAATTATTGCAACATGTAATCTGTAAGGGTTACTGTGTGTGTTTGTTGTTGTCTTAAACAATGCATGAGGGATTATGCATGCTAGGCTTCATCCGTAGCCTCAAATAGTAATAAACTATTCATGCATGAAATAGTCAATCCACATGTTGCTAATGACATCCTCTATGTTTTATTCGTGATGCTTATGATGTGTAACTTCTTCAGATTGTTATCCAGTGGGCAGCCAATGCATGGATAACATGATGCCATATTCATAGACTTGACTTCCACTTTGATAGAATTGCCACAACAAGCCATCTGTGAGGGGCTATGTGTGGCATGGTGTGGCCCCTTCTAAAGCAAAACCTTAATGGTACAATATGGGCTAAAGTTTATGCATGTTGGGCTTGGTCACTAGTTATGTGAGATAACCTATAATGCATGCACACGAGAGCCAATCCATGCCTGACTTACGACAACAAGTGCACAACTCGTGAGGACTTAAAGTGCTACGTTTTTGGATTTTAAGCACCATAAGCTACTGGCACAAGTATAAGTGGACACTCTATTAGTAGGCTTACCTTCTTCCTTGACTGAATTGTTGTAATATGCAATATGCAATGCACAAGGGTACTATGTGTGGCACGATGTTACCCATGGTGAAGTGGAGGTTTGTTGTAGGTATGTGTGTTAAGGTTTTGGGAATGCTTTGCTATGGCCCAAGACATGCATTGCTATACTTACACATGTGACAAAGTACTGGGTCAATTGTTGCATTATGAACACATGTGGAAACCTGTATATCTGTGTCATTCTAGATCCTTTACAAACTGCTTTTTTGGTCCTTGCATTGTATATATTTTTTAGGTTTTTTTACTGTGAATTGCTATGTCATGGATAATGTGATGCTTAGACTTTCCTTTTTAGTCAACAAAATTCTTGCAAAGAGCAATTTATAAGGGACAATAGGTGGAGTAGTGTAGCTCACGACAAAGAAGAAGTTATTTTATGCAATATATGTTAGGTTTTGTGCATGTTGGATTGCTACAATAGCTACTTGGAATTGTACCCACATGCATGTTGAGAACTTTGGCTACTTCTACACTTTTTGCTTGCAATAATGCACTTTTCTTGAAGCTTATTCGCTCTTGCCCCACAGCATCTTGTCTATGTGATAAAAGGAGCCCACAAAGTATAACTATTTTCATTTTTTAGCAATGTAGGTTGCTAGTTCACAGATAAAGTTATGCCCATTTGAGATGTCAATGTGCATGTTCAAAGTGCAACTCATTACCATTTCTATAGAGCATTATGAGTTGTAGACATAACCGTGTTGTAATGAAATTTTGGTGGCTCCATGTGCACTTAGCATGTTGTTGTCATCTGCATTTCTACCCTTTTTGGTATGAGTCATGGTGGTATCCCCTCGGCCTATGTTTAGGCATTTTTCACATGTGACATTTTCTGTTTGAAATAGGTAACTTTTTTCAACCATTATCATCACTCATGATTACAAATGCAGCAATATGGTATCATTCTAATGGGTAGTTGCCTTTACGGATTTTCTGTGGTGCAGTGTTTGCTATTATCACATCAAAAATTTAGTGGTGCAAATTTTTGTCTAGCTTGCATTAAATGCTTATGTTGTTTCCTCTACGTGGTGAGGCATTGGGTGTCTTGCATCACCTGTGTGTTCTTCTTGTGTGTACTCCATAAGAGGCCTAATAATTGTGCTCTTTTAGTTGTGTAATTGCAACTTTTTAAATTGATTAACACTGTGTTTCTTGGTAGTTATAAAGTTATGAGCACGTAGTTTGCTTGCTTTCTTACCATAGATCTTAGAAATTAAAACATTTTGTAGTTAAATGAGTCAAGCTTAACATCTTCAATTTGAATGGTTAAATAATTTTCAACCATTTTAAAGGCTATTTCATTAAAGCATGCCATTATGGATCATTTGTAAGGCTATACCCATTTTTAAGTCCTCCTTGTTGTCAATTCTTATAGGTCATAACTAAGGCCTTCACCCTTACTTAGGCCCTTTGTCCTTCTTTTTGCATATGTTTGAAGCTTCTTGAGCTTATTGGATTGGATTGTCCTGTGATTGCTTTTGCACAAGACATGTTTTTTGTGGTACTGCTTCCTATGACTTTGCTACCCCTTGGTCTACTCAGTTATTATGTGTAGAAATTTATCATGTAATCGAACATTTGTAAGGAGGAAGTTCATCCATTCAATTATTTTGTTGTGCCACACTTCACTTATGTTAAAATTGTTGGTGCTCCATAATGCTATTGAATGTGCAATCATCCCTACTCTAATGTTGCCATGGTCAGAAAAGCCACTCATTTTAGGAGAGTAGTCATTGAAGAATTCTATTATTGAGAAGCAAAGTTTTAAAACATAAGGGACGGTAACCTAACCTGGAAGCATTTGCACCTATTTTTGGAGTATTGCAAGACATAACAAACATGTCAACTATGACATAAGGAGCAACCTAGCATTTTATCTTTGTAATGCTACACATTCAATCTTCCAAATATTCTTAAATTTTTTAAAAGATTAAGCCATACATATCTAAATATAAATAATCTTAGCCAATGAAACTATTAATGGTGCATTAAATCAATTAAAATTTCTTTTTGTTACATGCTACTCAAATAATCATAATAATTCTAGAGCTAGTATGTCCACCAAAGTCCAACTTTTTAATGGTTGCATTTATTAAGTAAATGGTTGATGGAGGCTTTCACTTGAATTGTTGATGATTCCTGATAACCTTTTAAATCACACAACCACTATTTTAGTAATGCATTATTTAAATTTTTTTCTAATGAACTTTTGCTTAGGATAGAGGCATACCACGATGGTGCTGTGAAACACAAAATTAGTGTATAATTATGGAGGGGGATCATAAGAGATGGCTACCAAATCTAAGAATAGCAATAGGAGTACAAATTACCTTTTCCTTCAATTGGATATTGAAAGTAAATAACAACACCAAGGTCCACAAATCTAGTAATTAGAATTAATACAATATAAAACCCTTAAAGATGATCCATTAGAAGGCAAGCCTAGTGCAAAAAATCATGGTAACACCAATAGCATATATTTAAGTTCTAGTTAAAAAACATACAGTTATACCTTTCTTTGGGTTGGTTGGTCCATCTTTTGGTGTGCACAACACACTTTGATCCTTTTTTTGGTGCTACAATTTGGCCATAGACTACTCAAAGTAATACCATGTATAAATACATTAGCATGAGAAAACATCACAAGATTTCAATCCTATTATGTTGGCACACAAGATTAGAATCATGGCCATTCTCATTTCTTTGTTAGTGATGAAATTCTTGGATTAATTAAAGATGAAGCACTACAAAAGAATTTTCCAAGGATTTTTATTATTAAATAATAAGACTTGGGGGCATAAAGATAATTAGATATCATCCTAGTCTTAACAATAAACAATGCTAACTAAGGATTAGTAGATGTTGCTCTTCGAACATAGTCAATAGCATATGAGAAATCAAAGTCTTCGGGTTCATTCATAAAGTGATGGTTGTACCATACATCCTCCTCACCTTACAGATGTTCTTATATAAAATCATTAGAAAGCAAAAGTGGAAGCAGTTTGATATCGAGCATTCTTTAGTCTCAAACAAAATCACACAAAATTGTATGATGAGAAACCTAATTTAAGCACAATTACCTTGATGCTTTTATGTTGGATTGTTTGAAGGACTTCATGCATGAGAAATATGCAATGATAGTATGCCACAAACTATTATTTGATGTTCAGAAAAGTAAATGGTTAACTATAACAACTGCTATAGTCTTGTCTAATTTAACCAATGCCACCTCAACATTAAGAAGTAGTTTTCATCGAAGTTTCATTATTTTGAAATAATAATAATGCCCATGGATGAAGACAAACACAGAACTAGTTTCATAAAATTCTAATAGATCTACCTATGTCATTGTATGGAAAAATATAAATTTTGACATTCAAGTCATCATGCACATGTACATCCCAAGTGAACTTAATCCACCATTTTGGAGCATTCTAATAAGTTGTAACAAGGAGCCTATTAAAGTCACACAAGCATCTATTGGATGTTATTGAACAGTTGTAGTAAACAACAACTACAGTGTGTAGAAACACAATTAAGGAGATAAAAATGGAGGTGACGTCCCTATAATTAATCTCACTTAGAGTGAAGAAAATCATTAATGAAGCTACTTTACTAGAATTATTTCATAATAATGCACTCCCATAAACAATTTGGGATGTTTGTATTAGTAGTGCATCCCCAAGAAAAAAATTTAAAATCCCTCAATATCTCATACACAAAGGAATGTTTGAGTAGGAAATAGATTTAAGAATAAGCTCCATAGGAAACTATTTATTTTAGGGTACACTTGCACTTTAAAAATCCATATGACCTCCTTCCTTAATAGATTATAGCTTTATACATGATTATACTCTTTGAGGCCAACACTATATGCTCACCAAATTTGAAGAATTACACATACATTTCATTTGATTTAAACTAAGGAGAATGCAAAATAAAAAATACTAAATCAAGCTCAAATAACATCAAAATCATTTTGTGACCCCACACCCTATGCTCTCTAAGTAGCTTTACTGCAAATGTTAGATGTTTCACATCCATGTTAAGATAGGTAGGCCAAGTTGCAATAGGAATGATTCCAAGCAAATTATCTAAACAATAGGAAACGAAATTTCTTGTAGCAATCCTTCAAACTGTATTTTTTTTGTTCCAAAAGGCGCAATATTAAGTATTTTATTCATATAAGATGTAACATGAGGCATATGGAAAGCATTACATTTTAGAAAGCATTTAGACCAAAAGGATTGAACCCAAAAATAGCCTTCCTAAGCCATAACTAACCAGCAATATTTTGTAATCAATGTTGACTTTGAGGTTGACAAACTAAAAACTCCACATTTATTAGGGAAAACAACCACTTCCTAATAGGTATAGTATATTGTGTTAATTTCATTTGAATAGCTCCACAAGTAATGACATGACAATTTCTCCAACTCCATAATAATGTCATTTGAATTAATGCATTGGTTAAGAAGTAGGAATAGTTGATAATATCAAATTGGCCATGAAAATATAGCCTACCATTGATAGTGACATAGTCATCCATCTTGACATAATCTTGAACACGATCTATAATGAAATTAAAGTTTTTTTAGCTAATGTTTGGCTGTTGCAATTGGTATGCCAAAAAATTTTAATTGAGAGACTTGATGGATATGTAGATTTCTCACAATCATCTTCTTACACTTTCACTCCAACATCTTACTAAATAACACTTTGCATTTGTTTAGAATGCCTTCCTCACCCAATTAGTGGCCATATTACTCCATAATATACTAAGCATTCCTGACGACAACACAAGTTGTAGGTGCATAAATCATGACTTCATCATCATATAGAAGGTGTGTTATCTTAGGGTACAAAGGGCAAATCCTAAACCCCGTTAAGGCAACATGATCAAGTTGGTACTGAAGAAGTCATGAGAGATACTTAGATATAATAGTAAAGAGGTGTGGTAAGAAAGGTTATCCCTATTTAAGACACATGGTTTCTTTGATCCATGACAAGTAGAAATGATTAAAAACATTCCTAAATCTCAATTTATTGATACAAGCCATAATCTAATCATACTAGAGAGTAGGGAAACACAAATGCTTAAGTATATCTGACACAAATTTTTATTTTACCTCATCATAACCTTGGTCCATATCTAATATCAATGCCATCAAACAATCTTCAAAAGTAGATGACAACAAACAAGTAGCCTTTTCTTATACCAAAAAAACTTTATTAGATATAACATGGCTTAGCCGAAAACAACTTGCTCTTTGGTAATGATATTAGGAAGCACCTCCTTCTGTCTTGTCGCTAAAAGTTTTTCATCTACTTTATAAATAAAATTGTAGATTCTAATGAGCTTGCAATTCTTAGTTTTGGATGCTTTTTGTACTTTTGGGATGAGTATGACTAGTGCATCTTTACATTGTTTTTGTATAAAGTAAACTTAAAGAGCATTTTCACTATTATAACAATGTGTAACTATGTCATCTTTGAATAGCCACGCAAAAACTCTGTTGAGATGTGATCCATACTAAGCGATTTATTTTTTTATGGACATCATCACAGATCTAAACTCATCATCACTTATTGGAGTCACATTTTCAACTGTCTATTCTTCATTAAGATTTTTCAAAGGATGGAAGGGTGAAATAGGCTCATATTTGACTTGGTTTTGCTACCTTTTTGCTAAAATAATTACATAGCAATGTCTATAATTTTAGTTGGAGAAGCCAATAGTTTCCCAATAACAGTTTTAAGTTTGTTGAAATAGTTGTTCTTGTTAGTAGAGTAGGTGTTGCCTAGAAGAAACATGTGTCAGACCCAAGGCTGGCCTAATTAAACTTGATGCATTGCTAATACCAATGTTCATCTAAATCCATGAAAGTGATAAAAAAAATACACTATACCAGAAGACCACGTTCTTGCTTAATTAAGCTACACATAAATTTGTTAAGTTGAAGATCCTGGATTTCCTTTTCCAACAAGCAAATCTTTTCAAACAAGTTTTGTTACACTCTATTTCTTTAGTGTTGATAAATCTCTACTATATTCAGTGAACAAATAATCAATTGTGTTTCCTCTAATAGTCCTTTTTCAAGCTATAATCACTAAATTAGTTGACTGGGAAAAAAGTAGCAAGTTGTTCTCACCTAATATTGATTGTCTAAACATTCTGTAATGGGTAATGATCTGAGCTAATGCATTAGAGGTGCATAACAGTGTTGCTTAGGAAGGCTTGCTTTACACTCTTTGTTATGACACCAAGTAAGCTAAATTCCAATAAAACAAAAGTTATTCTGATACAAATTACGAATTCATTGAAGTTCCCTACAACAACTAATGGTCCACTTAACTTAGTAGTATCTTTAATTTAGTCACAAGTTGATTAATTGATTATATAGACTTTTGATATAAACAAAGTACAATATTGCAAAGAACTATTATAGCATCAAAAAACTCTGTCAAATATTGAACAAAGTAATTCTAGTGCCTAGCAAAAAACTATTCAAACTAATGCCAAATTAAAAGATTCACAAGATCTTGAATAAGCAACATCAAAGACATCATTCCTCTTCACCAAATGCTATATGTAATAGTGCATTTTTACTACTTAAATCCCCTAGATATTCAAAAGTATAAATGAAATCATAACTTATTAAGAAAGAAAATAATTCCACTAAACTTAATAGTTTCCATTACTATACACCCTATCCATGCCACATTTGTAATTGAGACACAAAGATTCCATAACAGCACAATGTCAAGATAATTCATGAAAAGAATTTGAATTCTATCCCCCAACAGTGTAATAATAACTAAGAAAGTAATTTGCTTCTCACCTCGCACAATACTTCGTCCAATTAGAGCGAACAAGAGTTGCCAATGTCGTAATAATAAAAAAATTTGACTCACTATGCCACTAGACTAAACTTCTTAAATATAGGTGCTATTTATAACTAATTCAACAACAAGTCACCGTTAGAAATAAATACAAATAAAGCATTAGCTTTTTGCACATAACACATCAGTCAGGCTAACCATTCCTTTATTTAAAACTTTTATTTAATTTGTAGCTACAAAAAGTTTGCTAAATTTATTTGTAGCCTTCCAACATTTCTATTCAAAGTGCATTATACACAAAAAATTATCCAGGCCTCCTTGAAAGTGATGGTGAGAAAATAAGGGTAGCCATTAGTGAAACTTACTCCCTGCAATTGTTAGAAAGGTGAAGTGACATCTTTTAGCAGCAATTTCCACATGCTACATCTAGATCACCCTCTACAAATCACCTTCCATATTGTGCAACTTTTGTTATAGTATGTAGAAAATTGTTATCACCATTTTAGCTTAGTACTAATTGTTTGAGACTAAGCAAGGATGCCTTCCCACAAAGAAGACAATTCTTTTGATAACTTACCCTAATGAACATTCTAACATAATTTATTTGAGACCTTTATCTAAAGCTATCTACTAAAGCAAAAAAACCACAACTTCTTGTGAGAACCTATTTCAACAATTGATATAAAACAACACTTTTCTACACATAAGGACTAAATAGGTGAAGTATCTCACCAAAACCTGAAGCTGTCTTACTTTGTAGACACTAACCATATTATTCATGCCATGAGTAGATGTAGCATAGTACCACCCATAATAATTCTTCCAATGACATGTTTTTGATGGTTCTTAGAGCATGTTAATATCGGTAAAATATGTGGATTGATTATAAAGCATATGTAAAAGCAACTTGGAGAGAAAACTAACCTTTCTTCAAGAATTATTTGGCAAAAGTACTTGACATCCACATCAGCTTGATTGTTTCAAACCATCCTCCACCAAGCACAACCCAAAGAATTGAAATTTCTCTCTTTTGCAAGTATGAAACATGCCTCTACTATAGACAAAGGAAATATTCACCCAAAGCTATTAGTGAAAACATCAAATAAAAATGAATCTTTCTTCCCCCTCTTCACAACTATAGTGATAATCAAGCCTAGTTTGATACTATACGTAATGCAATGACGTTAAGCATCATGTTTATGCAAATTTTTATTAACCCACATATAATGTAATGCAATAGTAGAAAAATTAGTTACATCCAATTCATCAAAATTTTAAATGTGCAACTCTATCAAAATTGGTAGAAATAGAAGTGAGTTAAAGTCCTTGTTGTTATTATCCATAGTGTTGAAATGCCTAATTGCAAACTCACTCACCTAGAATTCCTTAGTCATCCTACACTCCCAAAATATTTCATTTCATTCTCCAATGCCATACAACCTCATTGGTGCAAAATCTACATCTCAGTTCATTTAATGCATGACCAAGAATGGGTTAAAAGAAGATTCAATTATAGTCACCACATGAATACACTTACTTGTGGCTATATTTTTAATTTCCATACTCACTCAAGATCTTCCCATTTTGAGTTTTGGCTACTATAGATGTCACTATAAATACATCATGCTTCTATCATGTTACCTTCAAAATGATTAAAGTAGAGCACATCCATTTTTTTCATTTTTTCCTAAGAGAGATGCATAATCAGATCAAATAATGTGTATTAAAAAAGCTATTATAGTTTATTATGGTTATATGAACCATAATCCTTAATAATTGCTATCACGATAGTGAAATGCTCAGTGTCCTTGTTGATAAATGTTTGCCAAAAAATAATAGAATGATATTCCAAGCATTTATCCTTCATGAAGGACACTCGCTTCCCCTTCAATATACTAAATTGTATTCTTGCTAATCAATGGATTAACTATTCACAATAGCTAACATATGTGTGAAGCACCATGCTGCGTATGTGTCTTTTTATGACACGATATTTGGATCTAAATACTACAACCAATAACACAACCTCCTACACCATAACATACCTAATATTCTTACTAATTAAAGCTACTTACCATGTTAATAAGCTCTGAGCTTTTAGTCCTCCACACCGCTTAGGAAGAATTACAAAATTCTTGTTTGCATAATCAATCAAATTATTGGAATTAGAAACACTCTATAAGTAACATGGAATAACCTATTTTGACTTCTCTATAATGTCTTTTAGAATTAAGGAATGGCCTAAAAATGTATTGAAATAGTAGCTAGCATCAAATTAATCAAGGGAATTTATCCCATCATCAATAATGACATAATCATCAATCTTGAGACATAGTTCTTACCTTCATCAATAAGGAACTTATTGTATTTATTTTATTATTTTGTTGCTATAATAAAAATTCCTAAATAAATTAGTTGAGTCAACTGGTGCATATCCAACTTCCCAACAATCACCTTCCTGTGCTTGTCGTCCATACCTTCACTAAGCAGTACTCCAAATTTGTTAAAATTGACAACCTCCTTAAAGTGTAGCCTATGTTGCCTCATTATGTCTCGAATAGTCCTTAGTGGAGCACACGTTTTAATGCATAAATCAAAATGTCATCAACAAAGAAAGTGAGTAATGATCACTAAGGATGGGTTAATCCTGATTCCAATAGTGGCATTAAGCACAACATGGTGCATAATCTATCAAGAGAAATATTATGATATTATTATCAAGATGTATGGCAATAAAAATCACCTTTGCCTAAGTTCCATAGCTATTTCAATCAATGAAAGTGGGATCTCACTCAATAAAATCCCAAACTTAGGTTTCATGGTACATGCCTCCACTCAATCACACAAGAAATTTTGAAACCTTCACTAATTTTACATGTCAATAAAAAAATCTAGTTGACCTTATAATTTTCCTAATCCACATCCAACATCAATAGAATGAGCCCCTCTTTGGAAGTAGATGAGGTTATGCGAGCTGCCATCTCCTGTGCCAAAAATATGATATTCGATATAGTATGAAAAGGCACAAAACCCACTTGTTTCCTTGCAATGATACAAGAAGGAACCAACTTCATTCTACTTACTAAGATGTTAGCCATAACCTTGTATATCACATTACATAGAATAATCATTCTGAATTGTTAAGCTCAAAAACTACATAATGATATCCATAATTTTAATTAGGGAAGCCATTAATTCCCCACTATCCTTTTTAAGCCGATGAATATAATTACTCCTAAAGATAGATACAATTACAACATCAAAAAGACACATCTTCTGAACCCAAAGGTTAGTAATGTATGTAAGCATGTTGCCATCACCAACCTTCCTCTATGGTCATTGCCATATGATAGGAAGAAATATGAAGTGCGAAAAGTTCATTCTCCTTCTTTGTTAAACCCCTCTCACACTCTTTAAGTTGTAATGTTAAGAGTATTTGCTCCAAATCACATGGATTATTGAGAATATTGATAGGTTTAACAGTACTCCAATTTTATAAAGCTGACAAAACTCTATTTAATTTAATGGAAACTCCAATCTTATGCTTACCCCTCATAATACATTTCGACACAACTTACGCAATCTCAAATGAAAGTGGAAATGATAGCCATACATTTTTTTATTGGAGTTTCCTTTCCATCTTCTTTAAGGACAATCGTTTAAACTAAATTTGTAAAGGACAATGGTTAGAGCTAATGCGAGGAAGGTGAGTCACTATATAGGTTGGAAAAGCCCATAACCCTCATCTTTTAAAGGGCCATATTTGATGTTTCCAAAATTTGTGTCCTACCTCTCTTATTGTTGTACCATTGGAACTTGTTTTGTGGAAATCCCAAGTTAGTAAACTCTAAATCCTATGTGAAACGTGAGAACTTGCACTGAGATTACCCACTAATAAATTACTTCCTTGCATTCTTCTAATTTTTCTCCAACAAAATATTAAAGTCTCTTAAAAGAATCAGTAGTCCACCTAGCTTAGGACTTTCTCTAAATTTGTCCAACGCCACATGGTGAGGCATACAATCCTTTGAGGCATATACCATGTAACAAGCCAAGTGGTACTATTACCCAAATTCAGAAGTATACACACAACATGTGAGGATGATCACACAATCTCCAATTGCATTTAGTTCCTCCAAAGCACCATAATGGCCCATGATATTCTTGATGAAGAAATAATGAAATAACCATAATTTCTTCCCAATAGTGTGTGTGCCTCCCACCTATCAACATTCTTATTTGTTGTTTCAAATAAAGCAATAGCACTTACACTGTGTTATTTTGCCATGCATTGCAAATAGCAGTGAGACTTTGTCCCTCCAACTCCTTGAATATTCCAAACTCCTAATGATACCATATCTACTAAAGGGAAAGGATGGGAGAATGCTTATCAGTCAACTAAAACTCAATAACACATGTCAAATGTCACTTGTGTAACAAAATGCACCACACTTGTATGATAACATCACTCACTAAATTTACGATCCATACAAAAATTCTAACTCCTATATGATTTCGATTTCTATAGCCTTATAAGTCACCTTAAAACATTTGCAAATTTATGAAGTAATGTTGTGCTTCGTATTTTTTCTAATTCTACATTTCTCATGCCATGTTAAAATAATTACATCTAAGCAACCTGAATTTGCTATCAATCTTGTTCAATAAGGTATTATAATTTTGTGACATTGATATAGAGCATGTTTAGAAACTAGAAAAAATACACGTTCTTTTTTTTAAATAACTAGAAAAATTTGCTCCTCAAAAGTCACCCAAAGTAGTACATCCATATTATTGTTATGTAGATTATAAAGATTTCCATCTTTATAGACAAGAATATCAACACCCATATGATTTTCAACTCCTATAGCTTTCCTGTTCTCCCTAAAACATAACATGAAATATAAAGTAAAGCCCTATTCTACATGTTTTTTGATTCTACATTCCCTAAGCCATGTTTGAAACTATTGTGTCTAAACAACCTATCTCTGCTTTCAATCATTTTTAATAAGATACTATAATTTGGCCATATTGATGAAGAGCACAATTCCACTATGTTGCAATTTTTATACCTTCCTATACTTATTGGAATTTGAAAAAATCTATTCCTTAAAGTTAACCCTGAATAGTACATCCACTTTATTATTATGCAAATTCCAATGATTTTTACCTTTGTAGACCTAAATTTTAGCTCCTATGTGATTTTCAATTAATATAGCCATCCCTGATCCCTGATCCTCACTAATTAGAAATTTTTACAAATTCCATTACTTAAATAATTTGAAGAAATCTACTCCTCAAAGTTCACCCTAGGAAATACATCCACTTCGTTGTTATGTGAATTCCAATGATTTTGACCTCTACCAACCTAAATTTTAGGAACCATATGATTTTCACATCCTATAGCCATCCTACTCTCCCTTAAATAGAAGAAAATATGAAGTAGCTCTTTACTCAATATGTTTACTGATACTACATTCCCTAAATGCAATTTGAAAACTGTTATGTGTAAATAACCCACCTCTACATTAACCTTATTTAGTAAGCTATTACAATTTGTCCTCATTGATGTAGAATACGAGTACAAAAATCTACGAACTTATATCTTCCTCTAATATGAAAAGTTTGAAGAAATCTGTGAATAAAAAATCTCCATGAGTATTACTTCCACTTTTTTGTTATGTAGATTTCAATTTCTATAATAATTTCATGTTAAGGCATTTCATTAAGTCCAATGTTCACAGCAAATTTCCCAGTATATTTTCGTTTATTCTTATTGTAGCCATGTAGAACCTGCACTAAGATGTTAAGCAAAAGGGTCTTCCCTAAATCAGTATTTGTAGTGCTCTAGAATTTAGGCCAAGTACCATTCATGCTGTCAATGTCACGATAGCACAATAACACCCTATAATAATGTCTATGTTAAGAGGCCGAGGACCCCTAACTATAGTTTACTACTGGTTAAATAATCAAGCATCCCTTGAACTTTATCCCCTTGAAGGCAACTCCGTCTACCACATAAATAAATATACAATTTTTGGAACCATAATCCCTAGCACGTTGCACATAATGCTTCTTTTAAGAATTTGCATCCCTTCATTTTTGGTAGGTGAAGTCCTTCCTCTATTAGACATATTTGCCAAAATTTTGTTGTTACAAATCACAAAATTCCCTTTAACAATAGTGTAATACTAAGTAGACAAATATTGCAATCCCAACAAGCATTGAACAAGATATAATTCCAACAAATTCATCACCATGTATGTGGTCATAATAACCAAGCATTTTCTAAGGTAACATAGCTATCCACTGATCGACACATTCTCAAAGAAGTAGGAAGCTATTTTGTCTTCAATATCCATCATTCCTATGCACCATCTTCTTGGTTTCTTTTTTTTTATATTTGTAGAATACATAAGAGAAACCTCTCCATTTATTTTGTTGTTGAGTTTCATATAATTGTTAATTTTATCCATTAGGTATTTACCCTTTCCCTTAGCTTTTGTGGTGCCAAACGTTTTGATGTACTTCGGTGATCTACAGCATCAGTCTGCTTCTCCACAAACTGCTCTATGGCATATGAAATGTCATCAAGGTCTTCAACCACCTCATTTATATTAATTCCTTATTCCCTAAAAATTTTTTTTGGGGTTCGCACTCAACTTTATGTAACACCTCATTATGTCCATCAACCTTGGACCTTGATTTGCCCCTATTCCTTGCCCATTTTTTGGGTAAAAATACTTCCATACTCCTTGCTTGCTTCCATGTTTCCTATTATCATTTCTCTTTGACTATATTACCATAGTCATTCTGGTACTTTAGATTCACACCACAATCCATGGTCCCAAGTCATTTTATTTATCACCAAGCTCTTTTAAAACATACAACTACTTCCTCTTAATTTAATTCTTATTTTTATGATGACTAAGATCGACCGCCATAGTGCATGAGCCCTCATAACTATTATTATTCTATATCAAATTATTATTCAAACACACCTTTAATGCATGCCTTACTCCACCATAGGTAAAGCAACAATTAGAAATTCCCTTATACTCAATGTTTTGAAAGGTCTACATAGTAGACAATTTAATCACATACCTACTCTAATAGGCTTACAGAGGTCAATTGTAACATAGACACTAACAAATGATGACCTCTACAACTCTATCATCAAACATCCATTTCGTTGGATCTTTAATGGCCTTTTTAATGTAAAAAATGTCCTCTATGTCCCAATAAAGGAGTGGTGGAAAATGGACCAACATGGGGACAAACGTAATCTCTATAGGGGTCAGCCTAAAACCTGGTGTCCATAAGTCCAATCCCACTACTAATCCCCATACTTCCTATGGCCCCTAAACCACACTAATTCTCTATCTATTATTGACTCAAAATGTAGATAGAAATAAAAACAAGATAAATGTAACTCCCAAAAACCACTAAGGTGTCCACATTTATGATGTAGTACTTTAAGAATTAACTAAAATAGTACCCATACATTCTACCAACAAGCTAAAATTGGTGATACAAAATTTGTCACTCGTAATCATTGTTCCACAAGTGAATTTCATCATTAATAATGAAAGAATTATATTTTGGTTTGCAAACTTTCACATCCACAACGGTCTATCTCTGCAATAGACTATCGCTAGAAAAGTATTCACATTGCATTCATTTCTTCTCATTAGTACATCTCTAAATTTAATTTTATTTGGCCTACATACTTGTTGATAATTATTCAAAGAATTTTCTTTCTCTCCCTTTAGCAATTGCGTAAGCATTTGAATTGTATTCTTTTAAAAAACCTACCTCAATACTATTTGGATTTATGCCATGTTCTCATGATACATTACATATTTCTATAGTTTTGTTCAAAATCAATGCATTTTCTATTATGTTTAAAGGTTTGTCTTCCTTCCATGTCTTGATTGTTGTATCGTACATTCAATTTAACACTCTATCTTCATCATTAGAGGAATTAAGATTGCTACAAACCTTCTTTAACTTAAATGAATTCTCTGATGTCTCCATAGTATTTCCTATACTTCCTTCACCACCATTGCAATGTATTGATGCATTCATATTAAGAACAATGCTAGATTCTACCACATTGTGTCCTTGTGAAAAGAGTCATCATACTTATTGCCTATGCCAGGGGAATGTCCCATGTCCTTTGTTTTTGTTTTATTTTGAACTCGACATTACCTTAAATAGTATAGTTGTCTCCACAATAACTAAAATAGTTGATTCAGCAAACTCCATTCAAAATTCACCCACAAAAGTGCATGGGCTTTCATCGTTTAGCTACTTCCCACAATTCTGGTAATCACAAGAACCACTACCTAAAACACCACCATCCACTACCACCACCATCAAGGAATTAAAAACCCTCCCACCTCCTACCACTATCATTTGGTTTCTTGATAATGTATAAGTAGTTGAAGCCCACAATAGAATCTCTATCTAGGGATGCTTAAACCAAAAGTTTGAAATGGATGTAATATAAGTTGTTTGGGAATGGGCATTCCCCATGCAAAAAAAAATTCACATAATAGTGGATGACGTGCAACTCAATCCACTACAACACAACTTTGCCTCAAAAGATCGTATACCTTGAATGAGCTCATTCATTTCCCAAACTTCATTGCATCTTGGTATATGTTTTCATAGGAAATAGATACTATCATCCAAGTCACTTCTCAATCACATTTGTCAAATCTAAATGTTTCTCCATAAGAAGTGTGTTTGATAGTTCTTAAAATCTCCATGGCATCAAGGACCGCCAGCATTTCCATATTAATGATAACTTCTAACATGTATAATCTATTAGCAATAATTAAATTTTAACCAAGTGGTCCGTTATAACATTGCCAATCCCAGTAATATGCCTTTCATCTCCCATTACATCATTTTTTATTTTGGTCCCGCACTACTAAAAGAGGAGTAAATTTTTAAGTTACACATAGCCCAAAATTACTATAGTCACTATCGCTAGATGGGCTAGGGTATTTTGAGCACACAATAATAGCAACAAAATAAAATTAAATATTTCTCTATAGAGCATGCTTGACATAACACCTTCTCTTTATCTTATTTCTTATTTCTATTGATCCAAAAATGGTGAAGAACAATTATAGCAAATTGAACTCTTTTTGCATTATTGAAAGCGTGAAAATTGCTACAATCAACTGATTAATTCTTGCAATGAGTTAACATGACTAGTTTTTTCACCTAACACAAATAAGCTTAGTAATGATGCTACTCTCTCATAGTTCTTTGTCCTTAAAGAATTCCCTAAAAATAACATGATATTTTCTTCCATGATACACTACAGTAGATCTCTATCTTTCTTGATTAAACCTCTAATGCCCAGCCAAGAGTTTTTTTTATAAGATTCAAGATTAATCTACAAATAAACATTCACCTAAGGCTACACCTGCATTTTCTAGACCCAAGTTACATCCTTCCCACTCATATTCAGATAGTTCAACATGTTGAAGTATGTGTTTAGAATTGTGCATAATATCTTTATTTTTTAAATTGAACACTTTTTCATTAGATTTAGCCAAGGTGAGGAATTGTGTAGACTAAGGTGGTAGCAAATATGTTTTTAAACATTTCACAATCCTATTCTCCTTGTTTAATGATAACCTCCTTCAATTTTAATGGACACTCCACATGAACATTAGCAATTATAGACCACAAATCGATTGAGGCAAATTCAAACAAGTTGTACGATAAGAAGGATTAACTATTTATCTTCAAGAATCTATCATAACATATTAACACATGGCAACGCATAGCTAACACCAAAAGTTGCAAGTATGTGAGGTACCTTAGGGTACAATGAGGTTGTTATTGATCATTACATACTTAGACCTAAATAACCCTTTTTCATGAGTCAATACCTTTCTAAAACGTTTGTTAATCAATGCATTCTTCCAAAGAGACAAATCATGGATACCAAGGCCACAACAGTGCTTAGGGAGCATCACCACATTCCAATTGGTGTATTGGATAACTTTACTCCCATTTCTTCAACTACAAAAATGTCTATGAAACTATTATTCCAAATCCTCTATGATACCATTTAGAATTAAATATTTGCCTAACTAATATGTAGGAATAGCTTTTAGCATCAAATATATCATAAAAATATGCTCTACCATGAAGAAGCTCTAGTCCTCCATCTAGCTATATATGTTTCAAATCATCCAATAAGAAACTTGAAGTCAACTTTTTATAATTTATTTGTTGCACTAAGAATTCTTAAATATTTGGCATTGTTAACTTGGGACATATGAAGCTTTCTTACATTCATTTTTGTATTTTTTCAATCCATTCCATTGCTAAATAAAACTTTTGATTTGTTAAAATAAATGAGCTTGCCAAAGTGTATACCATATTCTTTTATAACCTCTTGGATCATCCTAGCTACAACATAAGTAACCAAAGAGTAAATCATGACGCATTAATATAAAGGAGGTGTGAAATCATATGTGTAGATGGACCACATCTAAACGCCACCAAACATTACTATCTGTTTGCTACATAACAAGGCATGATAGAAACCCAAAAACTACAGTAAAGAGGGAAGGGGGCAAATAGCATATTAGCTGAATCCCCCTCATAGCATCTATCCGCATGAGTCAATACACATTCAATAGAATACCAACTTCTGATGCCAATATGAACACCTCTACCCAGTCACATTAAGTGATAAAAAACCCTAAGAAATTAAACATATCAATCATAAACTGTCACTTAACTTTGTCATATACCTAGTCTATATCAACCTTAAGTGCTAAGCCTCCTATTTTTCTTGATGTGTTCATATTGGCTACCATCTATTGTGCCAAATAAATGTTATGAGAAATAGCTCTACCAAGCACAAATGTAGCTTGCTTATTATATAATGTTAGAAAGCACCACCTTTAGTGTACCAACCATAAAAAACTTTGGAATTAATATGATCACAGCAACTTTCTATTTCTTTGGCATATATCTATCATAAAAAACTTATTCATAGCATTAGCAATGTTTGTCTAAGTAATCTTCAATACCTAGGCATTTGATCAACTACAATATATAATAATTACTATTATAATTACTTAAATAAGCACCAAAGGATGTGGAAATAGCTAGCATATTATAACAAGGACAACATAACTCTATATGAGCAATAACATTATAAAGTGTGTTAGATAATCAGATTTCTATCATACCTCTTGTTGACATGTGCTATCCTATATGTGAATCTTCTTGCATTAACATTATGTTCTTTCTTGACTATACAACATATATTCCAAGTAATCACTTGATGTCTTAGCCCCTTGCAAAAGATTATTTTAATAACTTCCTATTCCTTCACAAAATATTAGCACATCATCGCTCCAAGGATGTTTCTTTCTATATATGTTGTCATACATTTGCCTCCATGGTTTGAGCTTGAAATACACTTTACTCTTCTCATGTTAACATTCAGGTTTCATTATACCTTACAATTACAACCATTTATCATCCACTATATTACCTTTTTTAATACAACCACTTCTCAAAACACTTCATAATTTAATAGATCTACTTCCCTGGTTAGCCATATAAGTTTGTAGAATTTCCCACTCAGTAGATTAAACATTTCAAATTTGATAACTACAGAGCAAGCAGTAGTATTATTTTTCATATAGACTTTATTAAATACACTTCTACTACCTCCTCCACACACAATAAAGCAAAGTCACTTAGTTCCTCCAATAAATACAATCCTTAGAAATAGGTTGTTGTACCCCATTGTGCATTTAATATGTATTTTTAGTAGGCTTGTAACTGAAGAAAATTTTCATAGAAAAGCTCCAAAAATATTAAAACCTATGTGCTTTCAAATGCCTTATAAACAAAGTCGCACGAGTTATCTCGCAACTCCTCTACCAAGAATTGCTACACCTTGAACTTCGGTCAAGCTGCTTAATTATAAAATTTTCATGACAAGCTCCCACTTTTTTTTGTTTATGTAAGTTGAGTTATTTGTTTAACAAAAATGTATCAATAATCTATCAGTTCATTCATATCGTTTTTCGTTATGTGTAAGTGTTTTGTTTCATTTGTATGCATCCAAATAGTGTTGTCCTAAGCTAATAGCATTTACTATTTGCTTTAGTTGGCAGCACGACCTTCCCTCAAATTTGACTACTAAGCAAATAACTCTATACGCCCCTAATTACATTACATCTCCACTATAGTACCACACAACTTCTATTCTACTCCATCTAAATAATATACTTATGTTCAATCTTTAATGAAGCCATCTTATGTTGTCTCCCACAATTCTACAAAATAGAGCCTTTCATAACATTCTTCAATGACACTTGCCCAAAGTATTCCCTAGTTTGAGGCACATAGAACTTCAAAGACTTCAACTCCTTCGTATAGTTATCAATCTTGCTTATTCCAATTTTGACAAGCTTACTACTATTTTATAAGCTATTTTCAAGTTCTTGTAGGATGCTACTCCTCAAAACCTTACATAAATTGTTTCATTTTTTCCTAATATGTTTCAAATAAGCAACCTCCATGTTACAGTAATAGTGATGTATCTATATATAACCCATCTCAATTCTTCCCTATAAAGGTGCCACTATAGCAATTTTCTTACAACAACAAAAATTACAACAAAATTTAATCACACCATAACATCATCAAGAATAAGAAAATAACAAACATTACTAAAGCTAGTTCTCGTCAATACAACCTTTATTATTTGGAAATTATATATCCTAACTACTAGAGTGTAACATCTCCCTTTATTACATATCATGTGCAATGTATAACAACATCATTCCAAGGGGTGTCTACCCACTTCCAAAGATATGGGTGGCTTCTTCATGGTGAACTAGCTAACATTCTCCTTATCTTGAACCTACCTATTTGATGAATACTCTAGGCTCAGTTACCATTCTACCTAGTCCTTTCCTACACTTTTATGCCCTAGATCTTCTAAATTTAAGTTTGCAATTTTTTCTTCGGGTCCAAAGGTCTTTATTTTATGAATCCACTCAAGTGTAGATGTACCCTCTTTCACCCAACAACTTTGGACCTTGACCTCCTTATATATATTTGTTTTATATTTCTTTTTATAAGGCCTTAACAATGTCTAGCTCCACCCAATTTCTCTGTAGCACAATGATCCCACTGGATATTCCCACTGATGACTTACCAATGAACTCCTAATTCTTGCCAAGAAGTCATTCTACATCTTACCTATCAAACTTCTCCACTCTAGTCCCCAAGAAAGAAATTATTGATACTCCATGTTTCATTACAAACGGCTATAGAAAACACCTCAATTTTTTTCCCTTATTCCTTACAAATTCCAAACATCTAACATAATGATATAAAATTGGGTGGTACTATTATGATTACTTAAATAAGCACCCAAAGGATTTGGAAATAGTTAGTATATAATAACAAAGACAACATAACTCTATATGAGCAATAATATTATAGAGTGGGTTAGATAATCAGATTCCTATCATACCTCCCATTGACATGTTCTATACTATATGTGAATTTTCCTTTATTAACATTATGTTCTTTCTTGATAATACAACATATATTCCAAGTAATCAACTGATGTCTTAGCCCCTTTCAAAGATTATTTTAATAACTTGCTATTCCCTCACAAAATATTAGCATATCATCGCTCCAATGATGTTTCTTTCTATATATGTTGTAATACTTTTGCTTCCATCGTTTGAGCTTGAATTACACTTTGCTCTTCTGATGTTAACATTCAGGTTTCATTATACCTAACAATTACAACAATTTATCATCCACTATATTACCATTTTTATTACAACCACTTCCCGAAACATTTCGTAATTTAATAGATCTACTTCCCTGGTTAGCCATATAAGTTTGTTGAATTTTTGGCTCTGTAGATTAAACATTTCAAATTTGATAACTACAGAGCAAGCATTAGTATAAATTTTCATATATACTTTATTAAATACACTTCTACTCTCTCCTCTAACACAATAAAGAAAAGTCACTTGGTTCCTTCTATAAATACAATCCTTTGAAATAGGTTGTTGTACACTATTGTGCATATAATATGTAATTCTAGAAGGCTCATAACTGTAGAAAATTTTCATAGAAAAGCTCCAAAAATATTAAAACCTATGTGCTTTCAAATGCCAAAGAAACAAAGTCGCATGGTTATCTCCCAACTCCTCTACCTAGAATTGCTACAACTTGAACTTCGATCAAGCCACTAAATCATAAACCTTTTTCTACTCAGTTTATCTTATATTTCAAATTTTTTAAATTTCATTTGATTATATTACTACAAAACTATAATTTTGCTTTCGTGTGACACTTCCAAATTTTTTAGTTGGATGTGTTACATTGCTCCAATTTACATCATTCCAAACGAGGACAAATGGAGATAAAATAATCATTGGTGATGGACTCATCGTGGTGACTTTTATCAAAACAAATATTCAATAATATTTTTTTTTAATACCTTATTTCATAATGTCTTAGCATGTTTTTGGAGACATTTTAACTTGTACTTAATTTGATGAATAAAAATGTTATGCTCGATCTCTTAATTGTCATGGAGTGCGACCTTCCCATATAATTTATCATATTTGTTCAAATATTTTGTTTTGATATGGTTATATACTATTAAACTCTAATTCTTTAATGGTATGACCTTATATTGTTTTGATTTTGTTACATTTCATGGCTTAAATGATATCATTTTACCATTCATATATATCTGTGTGTGCGTTTGTATATATATTAAATATTTTTAAAATGTTTTATTTGCAAAAATTTAATATTTAATTAATAATAATTATGAACAATATCTAATCATCACAAAAAACCATTGGACACGTCTACATGAGCCCTATTATATTAGATTTTGTTTTTATACTTTGAGTACTTATGTTTTTAGGGATTTTGCACTTTTTATGAGACATTTAGTTTCAAAGCTGATTCGATGATTTACAATGTCAAGCTTGATCTCTTTAGCAAATTTAAATTCAAGTTTCTCATATAATTTATCACATTTATAAAATATTTTGGTTTGTAATTATTATATTAATATGAAGTACTAATTCTCTTCCCAAGTTATCTTCATAGTATTTTGATTTTGTTCATATGCATTGTTTCAATATATCTCATTTGAAGTTTATTATATATTAACATAATACTAAAATTAAAATTTATTTTTAATTATGTTTATCAATTTTTTTAGTCACAATAATTTCAAATAAGATTTAAAAGGGATGAAGAAATTGTCACGTCAAATTTTTATGATTAAGAATGTTTGAATTGATCTCCTTTCTTCAAAAGTTTTGCTTTCATTTGGTTATGTTGCTATGTAACTCTAAATCTTCTTTCACGTGACATTTGTATAACTTTGACTAAATAATATTATATTTATTCAATTTATCTCATTTTTTCTTTAATAAATATACACTAATATTAAAATATCCACTTATTGTTATTTATTTTGATGATTTTATTAATTTGTAATAATGTCAAACAAGGTTAAAAATAGAGGGAAAATATCATTGGACATTTCTTAATAAGCTCTATTGAGTTAGCAAAACAATCAAGGATATCACACCCGACCTCCTTGCTATCTTAGAATTCAACTCTCTTATAATTTATTTATTTCTTAAATATTTTTGCTCTGATTTGGTTATATTATTATCAAACTCTAAAGCCCACCCATGTGGCCTTTACATTACTTTGACTTGGATATATTATATTGCTTCAATTTAACTCATTTTTGTTTTACTAAATAATTCCTGAATATCAAAAAAATAATGTATTATTAATTTTTCTTATTTTTGTAATTCATGGTAATTACATAAATTACCTGCCAAGATGAAAAAAATATCATAGAACTTTTCTTGACAATGTCAATCCATTTAAATACTAATTAAAAATAAATTTATTTTGCTCTTACTTCTTTTTATGATTGAGGACTCGATCTCTTTTGTATGTTGAGGAAACCAACTTTTATAAGCACTTTATTTTGTTTTTTTTAAAACTTTTTTATTTTAATTGATTAAATTATATTACTTCAATATATCAAATTTTATAACTAATGAATATATACTTATTATTGAAATAAAACTTAATTATTTTTTTGTTTAATGAAATTTGTAATTTACTTAAATTAAAAATGATATCAAATCAAGATGAACCAAAGGTCTTCTAACTCATCTCAATGATTTTTATCTAATTAAAAATTCATTTTTTCTTTTTTTAAAATAAATTAGTTTTTAATTGATACTTTCTTTGGTAAGCGAGAATATTATACTTTATCTCTTCAATAACTTTGAATACAACTGCTTCGTGCAATTTATGTCATTTTTTTAAATTTTTTTCTTTGGTTTGCTTATATTATCATGAAACTCTAATTCTTAATCATGTGTCTTTGCTTTGTTTTTATTTAGTTATATTTGATTTTTTTGGTTTCTTTTATTTTCTCTTTAATCTATATTTATTATTTTTTAAAATAGTAATTTTTATTATTTTTTGTTATTTATTCTGATAATTCTAGGCTATTCCCAAAGATGTGAGATTGAGACAAAACAAATGTTATTTCACTCATCTCAATGAGTTCTATCTAATTAGTGTTTTGTTAAGCGTTTCAAAATATTTTATTTTTGCACATTTTGTTATGTTTGTGAGACATTATTATTCATAATCGATTTGATGATTGAGGATGTTATGCTTGATCTCCTTAATATCTCTAAAGGCACCTTTCTTGAATAGTTTATGTGAGCTTTACAAAGCATAGATTTCTTTGTTATTACTTTTATTTAATTTACCTCATTTTCTATCAAAATAAGAATTTAATATTTTTATATTAATTTTCCATAGTAATTCATAAAACTAACAAATGAGGTGCAATCACTACAAAAACAATGTTGATGGATCAATTTCTAGTAGTTTTACCTTATTAAATGATCAATTATAAATTTTGAAGAATTTCTTTTCAAGGGTTCTTGCATTTTTTTATGAGAAATTGCTTTTCTTATATTGTTTGATGATCAATTATGTTACATTTTATATTTAAGATTTTCAAATGTTCATTTCCCTTACAATTCATATTTTTTTCACAAAGTTTTTGAATTAATTTTGCTACATTATAATGAAACTTTAATTCTATTGTGATTTTTATATCTTTTTAACTTTGTTATATAATACTTCTTCAGTTTATCTAACTTTATCATTAAAATATATACCATAACATTAAAATAATAATTTATTGTTTTTTATTTATATAATATTTTATTTTGTAATAATTCAAAAGTGGAATGAAAGAGATAAAAAACATAATTCAACACCTCTCAAAAATTTTTATCTAACTAGCTATTCTCTTATATCATTTTAAATATTTTACTTTCTTATTTTAAATTTTTTTGAGATATTTCAAATCTTATCTAATATAATAATCAATGATACTACACCTGATCTTTTGAGTATCTTGAACTATTATTTTGTAGTATAAAATATCATATATCTTTATATTTTTTCATTAATTGTTTTATATTTTTACTTAAACCAAAACCTCCTCACATCTGATATTGACATTATTTTGATATTATTATATTATATTTATTCATTTGATCTCATTTCAACTTTAATATATATATATTTACTTAAAATAAAAATTATATTTAAAATTATTTATAGTTATTGGTTTAGTAATTTGTTGTAATTGCACATCATGTTTGATCGAGGTGAATAAAGTGTCATTATAATCGTGTTGATGAGCTCTATCTAATTAAATAACTTTGTTTGAAATATTTAAGATTTTAATGTTTTGGCATGTTTTATAAGACATTTTAACTCGTAAGAGACTTCACAATTGAGGGTGTTACAATCAATCACCTTGGTATCTTTAAATGTAATTTTCTAATATAATATATCTCACTTCTTCAAAATTTTTTCTTTGATTTTCTTATGTTACTATATAATTTTAAACATTCTCTTGTGTTTTCTTTATGACACCATGATTTAGTTATAATATATTATTTCAATATATGTCAATTAAAACCTAATATATATATGTATATGTATATATATATATATATACATATATATATATATATGTATATATATGTATATATATGTATATATATATGTATATGTATATGTATATATGTATATATATATATAATTAATATTAAAATAGTAATTTTTATAATTCATTATTACTTGGTAATTCTTATTGATTTCAAAAAAATTTTGATGGACAGGAAAGAAAATATCATTCAACTTATCAAGAACAATTCTATGTAACAATATATCTAATTATATTTTATAAAATATATTATTTTCTTGGTTTCTAGTATACTTTAGAGACATTTAAAATGATACCATATTCAACCACTATGGATGTTAGACTCCATCTACTTAGTTTTTTTTAATGCAACTTTATCAAATAATTAGTATCATTTGTTTTAATTTTTCACTTTTAAGAAATTTATTTCTAGGGTTTTTTCACATTTTACAACTACTACGCATTCTTTATCAAGAATTTTGAAATTATACCTTATTTGGTGATCAAGGAATTTGCACTCGGATTCTTTGGAATGTCAAAATATAACTTTTGCATACAAGTTGTCTTATTTCTTCAAAGTTTCCTCTTTTGTTTAGTTATATAGTATTTCTCAAATTTTCTAACTTTACTTGAATATATATACTTAATATTGAAATAAAAAATAATAATTATTTATTTTTAACAACTTTTGTAGTTCACAAAATTTCTAAATTAATTTTGATCAAGGTGAAATAATGATATCAAATTCACCTTTGTAAGCTTAATGAAATAAAATATTAACTTTTTATTTTTAAATGCATTAACATTTAATTCTCACGTGAATTGATAATTGAGGATGTTATGCTTGATTTGCTTAGTATCTTTGAATACAAATTTCTATAATATTTTTCTCTTTTATCTAATAGTTTCACATTAGTTTGCCATATTAAGATGAAATTCTAATTGTCATTTCATGTCACCTTTATATTATTTTTATTTGGTTATGTTACATAACTTGAATTTCATCCAATTCAATTTTAGTAAATATTTAGTTAATATTGAAATAATACTTATTTTAATATATATATTCTTATTTAGACTTGTAATTGTGCGTAATTCTTAAAAGTTTTCTAATAAAGAGGAGAAAAACATCATTAGACTCAAGTGGCTAAAGCTCTACCAAATGATATTTTCATTATTATTTTCAAAATATTTTCTTTTTCAAGATCTAGGAACACTTTATGATATGCTCTAAAACTAACATCAATTGACTCGATTTTCATTAATTCTATTATGCTCAATCTCTTTATTAATATTGAATGCAAAATTTATATAAATGTTTTCTCATTTATCTAAATTTTTCACATTTAATTAATTATGTTGTGATAAAATTTTAATTCTCCTTTCTTATGAATTTTACAAAATTTTAAGTTGGTTAAGCTTTATTTCTTCAATTTCTCTTATTTTTGTTTTTGTATATATTTAGACAATGTTTAAATAATATTTCAATAATATTTATTTTAGTATTAATTCTTATTTAGTTTTATAATTACCAATAATTACTAAATTGTTTCTATTAGGGATGAAATAGACATTGTTGGACATGTGGTAATGAGCTCTATAAAATAAGGTTTTATTTTTATTTTTTTGGTCATTTTTTAAAGATTTTGGCTCACATGAAAAGATATTCTAGTTCATACTTAATTTGATGATCATTAAAACTTACACTTTAGTTCTTCATTACCTTTGAATGCAACTTCCATGCATATTTTCTTATCTTTTTCTTTTTGAGTTTTTTTATTTGCTTTGCTTTTCTGCTATGATACTCTATTTATCATCTTGTGCCACAATTACATCACTTTGATTTTGTTATTATTACGTTATTTTTAGTTTATCTTAATTCAACTATTATACATATTATATAATATTAATGTAATAATTTAATATTATTTATGATTACTTATTTTGTTAATAAGTAAGTCTAGCAAGTTGTGCTCAAGACAAAACAAGTAACATTGGGCTAGTCTTGACATGTTTTGTAAATTTAAGTACACATTTCTATATTTTGAAGTATTTTATTTCGAAGAAATTTTCATGTTTTCGAGTCATTTTTATTCCTACATTATCTGATAATTGAGGAAGTATCACATCATCTCAAAAGATTTTCAAATGCAACTTCTTGCAGAATTGACCTTTTTTTCAAATTTTTTTAGTTTATTTTGTTATATTTCTACGAAACATAAAATCTCCTCTATTTTGACATTACATCACTTTGATTTTGTTATATTGTGTTTTTTCAATTTATCTTATTTTCGTTTACTACATATTACGTAATAATAAATAAATTATTCATTATTATTTCAGATTAGGCATTTTTTATCACAACAAATCTAAGTGAGGTATAATCAAGATAAAACAAACATTAGTTGACTAGTCTCATAAAATGTTTTCTAATTAATACTTATTTTTACATTTTTTTGAGCTTATTTCGCTTTTTTATGGCATTTCATAAGTCATTTTCAATTGAACATAATTTTATTATTGAGGATGTCAACTTGAGCTCTTTAATATCTTGGAAAACAAGTATCTCATACAATTTTTCTAATTTGTTCAAATGTTTTACTTTTATTTGGTTTTATTTTTTATGAAACTCTAACTTTCCTCTCATATAACCTTTAGAACGATTTTATTTGGTTATATTACCTTCGTGAAATTTATCTCATTTTAACTTTATTATTTATTTATGATCTACTACAATAATAATTTATTATGTTTTATGATAATTAGTTGGTTAGTTTGCAAGAGTTTCAAATGTGGTCTAATTAAGACAAAACTAGTATCATTGGATGCATCTTGACTAACACCATCTAATAAAAATATTCTACATTTCATTTGTTAAGTTTTTAGTATATTTCAAGAGATATTTGGATTGGTGCCTAATTTTATGATTTAATGTATTACACTTAATCACCTTAGCACTTTTCAATGCAACCTTTCCAAAAACATTTCTCATTTTTTCGATGTGTTTTTATTTTATTTAGTTATAATCCATTGAAATTGTAATCTCTTTCATTAAGTCAATTACATTTCCTCCAGTTAGCAACTTTCAACTTTAATATATTTTGCTTTGGTTTAAAGTATTCATTCGTTATTACTTATAGTTATTTAATTTAGAAATTTATCATAATTTCAAACAAGTTCTCATAGAGATCAATTACATATTGTTAATATCATCTTCATGAGCTTTACTTAATTAAATAATGCTTGTTCATCTTTAAATATTTTTAATTTCTATGATTTTCGCAAGTTTCATAGAATACCTTTATTAGTGCTTGATTTGATGATTGAGAATGTTAGGCTATATCTCTTTAGCATCTTAGGATATAACTTTCTCATACAATTTATCTCATTTTAGATTTATTTCGATCTATTACTTTGAAAGTCTAATTCTATTATTGTATTACCTCGATATTGTATTATTTTTCTATATTACATAAACTCAATTTATCTTAACTAAGCTTTGTTATAATTCACCTAATATTATAATAAAAATATACTTATTTATGAGGCTATTTCAAAATAAGTCTAAATAATGTCCGATTAAGAAGAAATAATAGTTGTTAGATTTATCTTGAAAACTTCTACCAAACTAAAGATTTATTTTTTATTACTAAATGCATTATTCCTAATGTGTTTTCATTTATTACAAGTTAATTTTATTTCTATATGATTTTATGATAAAACAATTTTACATCTGATATTCTTACTATCTTCAAATCCGAATTTTTAGTATAATTTATCTTATTCAAAGTTCTTGGTTTGCTTTTGTTTTGTTATATTGCTTCAACTAATCTCATTTTAGCCACAATATATATTTATTTAATATTAGAAAATTAATTTACTCTTACTTACGTTTAATTACCTTTGTAATTAAACGTAAGTAAGAATGGAGGTTTGATCTGTAAGAAGCAAATCGCAATTGACATGCCTTGATGAGATCTATGAAATGAAGTAACCATTTTGTTGGTTCAAATAGTCTATTTTCTAATGTCTTTCAAGTTTTATAATATATTTTGATTCATACCTAATTTGGATATCGAATACATTACATTAATAGTGTTTGTTTTCATTTAGTTATATTACTATGAAACTCTTATTCTCCTCTAATGTGACCTTTAATAAAATTTCAATTGGTTATAACACATTCAATAAATTTATCTTATTATTTTTATAATATATCTTTACTTAATATAGCAAAATTTTTTTACTTATTTCCAATTACTTAGATAATTAGAAAAAAAATAAGAATTGATGAAGATGAAAAAAATGTCATTAGAGTAAACAAGAAAAACTCTTTCAAATCAATTATTCATTATCATATTTTTAAAAATTTTAATTTTTAAGACTTCATCATACTTCATGAGACATTTTTATTTGTGCCTTATTTGAAAGTTCAAGATGTTACACTACATCTCTTTTATATTTTGGAATGCCACATTCAAATACAATTTATCTAATTTCTTTATGTTTTCAACTTTGATTTGCTTTTATTAGCTTTAAATTTTAATTGTCAACTCATGTGACCTATAAATTGCTTTTATTTTATTACATTAAATTATATCTATTTATCTCATTTCAACTTTAATATATATTCGATTGTTATTGAAATGATAAACTTATCATTATTTAAGTTTATTTAACTTGTTAATTAAATAGAAAGTCTAAGCTTGGTCTCATCAAGATGAAACTAACATTTTTCGACTAGTATTGAGGAGCTTTATCTGAATAAATTTTCATTTTTTTATATTTTTGATTATTTATTTTCTTTTATTTGATACATTTCAAATGAATTGATTTTTATCTAATTTGTTAAATGAGCATGATAGATTGGATCTCCATAATATGTTTGAATGGAACTTTTTGGCATAATTGGGTTTATTGTAATGTCAAATACAAATTCTCTATCACGAGACAATTACATCACTTTGATTCGGCTATAATACAGTATTTAAATTTATCTCAACTCAACATTATTTAATATTTATTTAATATTATAAATAATTTATTAATATTTATTGTTATTTGACTTGGAAATTTGTAGTAATTCCAAACAAGGTTAGATTGAGACAAACAAACATCATTAGACTCATTGATGAGCTCTACCCAATTAAATATTTATTTTTATAATTTTTTAAAATATTTAAATATCTAAGTTTTTTTGCATGATTTGTTAGATATTTAGATTAAGACATAATTTGTTGATAAAGGATATAACACTCAATCATCTTAGTACCTTGGAATAAGACTTTCACAAATAATGTGTCTTACATTTTAAACCATTTCTAAATGATTTGTTTATGTTACTATGTAACTCTAACTCTCCCTTCATGTGACCTTAGCATTACTTTAATTTGGATATATTGCTTTGCCTAAAAATTTCTCATTTCAACTTTAATAAATATTTTACAAATAATAAATCCATAATTAATTTTTACTTAGGCTCATTTACCTTTTTAATTCATAATAATTTTAAATAATATTTAATTTATACCAAACAAATATCATTGGACTCATTTGAATGATCTCTATGTAATTAAATATTCATTTTTCCTTTCAAAATGTATTCTTTTACATGTCTATAACATGCTTTATTAGATGATTTTATTTGTACATAATTTTGTGATAAAATAATTTATACTCAACATTGACATATTAGAATGCGACTTTCTAGTGCAATTTAACATATTTTTCAACTTTTTTACTTTCAATAGATTATTTTAAACTACAAACCAAAATTTCTTCTTATGTGACCATTACATCACTTTAATTTAATTATATTATATTACATCAATATATTTCAATTCAACTATAGCATTTATTTAATAAAAAAATAATAATTTATCACTATTTCTTCTTACATATTTTAGCATTTTCTAAGAATTCCAATATAGATTCAATTGTAATGAAACTGACATCATTAAACTATCTTATCAAAATTTATCAAATGAAATATTCATTATCGAATTATTAAATATCTAACTTTTTAAGGACATAGCTATTTTATGATTCATTTTCATTTATATAAGATTGGTAATCAAAGATTTTTGTCATGATTTTCTTAGTATTTCAAAATACAACTCAACTATATAATTTATCTCATTTTTTAAAAGTTTCTTTTTTTTTCTCTTGTAGTATTATGGCACTCTAAATAACCTCTCATCTAACATTCACATTGTTTTGATTTAGTTATATTACTTTTTTTAGTTTATATCATTTTAGCTTTAATTTTTATTTACTTAATGCTAAAATGTTAATTTTGTATTATTTATACATGTTTGGTATGATAATTTGTAATAATTCGAAATGATAACAAAGTTAAATGAAATAAATATATTGGAATCATTATTTTTAATATATTTATATCTTAAGGCTTTAGTATCATTAATGAAAACTTTTGATTTGTTCATGATTTGATGACTAACAATGTTGCACTCGGTTTCCTTTATATGATGGAATGCAACATTTTCTCTTACAATTTGTCCCTTTTTTCAAATATTTTAGTTTTTATTTTGTTATATTACTATAAAATGCTAATACTCTTATCATATGACCTATATATCACTTTGATTTGGTTATATTATTTTTCTTTAATTTATCACCTTTTTATTTTATTACATACTTAAAACTAAAATAATAATTTTTTACTTTTTCATTATTTATAGAAAACTATAATTCACCTCTCATACTACCTTTACATGTTTTTGATTTGACTATATTATATATTTTTACTTAATATCCAAATAAAAATTATTATTTTTTATGTTTAATTACAATAGTAATTCATAGTGATTCCAAATGAGTTCCTAGTTTTACAAAACAAACACCATTGACTTGTCTAAATGAATTTTAATCAAGTAAATATTAATTTTGTGTTTTTAAATATTTTGTTTTCTTTGTTTTGGTGTTATTTTTTAGGATTTTTTTATTCTGTCTTATTTTTCAAGAAACGATGTCACATTCATGTCCTTACTATCTTGGAATGTAACTTTCCAACAATATTTACCTCAATTTTTTTAATTGTTTTTACTTTTATTTAGCTATATACTTATTATATGGTTAATTAATTTAAAATTTTATAGTAATTATAGAAGTTGTTTATTTGAGATAAACAAACATCATTTGTCTTATGTCTACAAGCTCTGTTGAATTACTATTTATTTTAATGATTTTAAAATTTTTATTTTTTAATGGTTTTTTAGGTATTTCTAGCCAATTCAATTTGCTTCAATTTGATAATAGATGTTAAACTTGATCTCTTCAATATCTTAAAATATAACTTTATTACATAACTTATCTAATTTTTCAAATATTTCAATTTTATATATTTATATAGCTTTGAAAATCTTATTCTCCTCTAGTATGATATTTAGAACACTTTGAATTAGTTATAATGTTTTGTTTTAATTTATCAAATTTTAAATTCAATATACATTTACTTGACATTAAAAATGTAATTTATTGATTTATATGTTTAATTTTATTTTTAATTCATAGAAATTCAAGAGTTGGTTTGATTGAGAAGAAACAAACATCATTAGTGACATCTCCTCTAGCTTTACACAATTAGCTATTCATTGATTAAAATTTTAGGTGTTCATTTTTATAAGAATTTGGCATGTATTTGAGACTTTTAAATTTGTACCTAAATTGATCATTAATGATGTTACACTTTGATCACCTAAGTATACTACAAAGTACATTTACGTCATAATTTATCACATTTCATAAATTATTTTGCTTTGATTTGTTTATATTGATATGTAACTCGTAATCTCCTCTCCTTCACTTTTACTTCAATATAACATGGTACTATTATATTGCTTCAATATATCCCAATTTAATTTTAAAATATATTTACTTAATAATAAAGGAATATTTATTATTACTATTTAATTACATTGGTAATTTACCATAATTCTAAATGAGGATTGAAGAATAAAAAATAAATGTTGCTGGTCTTCACTCATACAACTCTATTTAGTTAAATTATTTTTTAATTTTTTAAAAATTGTATTTTTTTTATAATCTTTATAAGAAAATTTTATTCATACCTCATTTGATAATTGAGGATGTTAACCTCCACATCCTTGGTCTTTCAAAAAGTAACTTTTGTTTACAACTTATTACATTTCCTCAAATATTTTCATCTCACGTGACCTTAACATCAGTTTCGTTTGGCTATATTAGATTGCTTACTGTATCTCATTTTTGCTTCAACATGTATTTACATGATATTAAAAACATATTATTATTTAAGCACATTTACTTCAACAATTTGCATACTTCTGAACTAGTTCTGATCAAATGAAAATGAAGGATGTTCGACTCATTTCATTGTATTGTGTGAACTTTAATTTTAATTTCATATTTTCAAATTTTATGTTACACTCTGGTACACTTTATTAGGAATTTTGACTCATACCTCATATTGCTATCAAGTATATTACCTTTTTTCCATAGTATATTTATATTCAGCTATTTCGAATAATTTATCTAGTATTTTTAAATTTTTTATTTTGATTTGGTTATATTACTATCAAACAATTATCTTATTATCATGTGACCTTTATACCTACTTGAATTGGTTATATATAGGGCTTAAATTTAACTTGATTCTATTTTAGTTTTTTTTTTAAATATCTAAATAATAATTTTTTATTATGTAAGCATAATTTCTCTATCATTTTTTATAAAACAAACTTCACTAGACCGATCTTCATGAGTTTTATAAAATTAATTGTTATTTTTTTATTTTTTAACTTTTTTTATGGTTTGACATCACCTATAAGTTATTTGTATTTGTACCTAATTTTATGATCATGTTTGTTCCACTCGATTTCTCTAGAATGTTGAGGTGAAACTTACCATTTAAAATTTAACTAATTTTTCAAATTTATTATCTTTCATTTATTTATATTACAATGTAACATTGAATGTCCTATCGTTAGACCTTCACATTATTTTGATTTGTGTATAACATTACTACATATTATATCATTTAATCTTAAATATTTATTTACAACATAAAAATAATTATTTATTACTATTGTTTTAATTTGTTATAGGTAGTTTATAGTATAACAAATGAGGTGTGATTGAGACATAAAAAGTATTAATCACTCATCTACATGAGCTCTGCCTAATTAAATATTCAAATTTAATTTTTTTAACATTTTAAATTTAAGAAAAATAGCTCAATTAATGAATCCTTTCAATTCATACTTGATGTGATGATTGAGGATGTTGCACTCAACCTTCTTGATACCATGGAATATAAATTTTTTTTTCAAATAATCGAATTTGTTCAAGTATTTCAATTTAATTTGTTATATTGTTGTTAAACACTTATTCACTTATTATGAGACCTTTATATCACTTTTATTATGCTAAAATGCTTTAATTCAATTTACATCTTTATAGATTTGTTATACATTTAATAAATATTAAAATAAAATGTAATTTTTATTTAGGTTTTTTACTTTAATGATTTATAGTAATACAAAGCAAGGTAAAACAAACATTTTAATATTTTTACTTTTTTATTTTGAAAAGTTTTGGAACACTTCACAACTAATTTCAATTCATTCTTGATTTAATGGTCAATGTTGTTACACATGATCTCCTTAGCATCTTGCAACACAATTTTCTCATATAGTTTTGCTCATTTCTTCAAATTTTTTAAATTTAATTTAGTTATATTATTACGAAACTCTTACTATGAGTACCAGTGGCCCTTACATGACCTTTATTTTTTTATATTACATTTCTTATTTGAAATGTAACATTTTTTATCATCAAAATAAGTTAAAAAAATAAAAATACCTTACAAAACATGGAGAACTAATAGAATAAAATATTTTGAAAAACAAAATTGAATAGGTAATTTCATGAAATTCATCAAAATAAGAGCAATGTCATTTGTTTTGTTTTGATTGGACCTCATTTGTTTCTCAAAACTTCTCACATTGATTTTGTTATAATACTATGAATTTTATTTATTATATCTTGTGATATTTATATTACTTAAAAATTAGTTATGTGATTTTGCTTTAGTTTATCTTATTTATGTCTTAGTATATCTTTACTTAAAATTAGAAAAATTATTTTTTTATTTATGCTTTTTTATAATGGTAATTGGTAGTATTTCAAATCGAGGTGTGATCACAAAGAAACAAACATCTTTTGGCATGATATCGATAGTTTTAGAAATTTAAATTTTGATTTTATATTTTTAGGATGGCTAATTTAATGCAACATTTCTAGTTGTACCTTATGTTATGATTGCGAATGTTTCACTTGATCTCTAAAATAGTTACAAATGCAACTTTCTAATTTAATTTTTTTCTTTTGTTTAAATATTTTTGTTGGATTTGGTGATATTTCTTTGAAATTAAAATTCTTCTCATGTCAGACTTTAACAATATTTTGATTTGCTTGTTTTACCTATCTTGAAATTACCTTTATTTCAACATTAACACACACAGACACACAAAGATATATATATGTATATACTTCATATTAAAATAACAATTTATTATTATATATAATTCCTTGTTAATGTTGTTCATAGTAACTCAAAATATTGGCTGATCAAGAAAAAACAAAAGTCATTAGACTAGTGTTGATGACATTTTTAAAAGTTTTACCCTTTAGGATTTTGTCATGCCTTACAAGAGTTTTTAGTTCATACTTGATTTAATGATAGAGCTTATCACACATGATCTCTATAAAAACTTGGAATGCAACTTTTCATTACAAATCTCTTATTTCTTTAACTGTTGCACTTAGATATGGTTTTATTACAATGCAACTCTGAGTCTACTCCTGTGTAACTTTCATATTATTATGATTTGGTTATATCACATTACTTTAATTTGTATCTTTCTAGTATTAATATTTAATTACTTCATACTTAAATAAAATTAATTATTATTTATACCTTTTTAGCTTTATAATTCCCAACAAAGGAAAACTAAGTTTGAATAAGATGAAACAAATAATATGGGACTCATCTAGACAACTTCTTTCTAGTTAAATATGATTATTATAATCATTATTATTTTATTTTTCATTTTTTAAACATGCTTTATGAGACTTTTTTATTTGTACCAAGTTCCATCTTAGAATATATGTTACAGTCAATTTTGTTAGTACTTAGTAATGCAAATTTCCTATACAAATTATCTCATTTTGTCAAATAATTTGAATTGATTTTGTTTTATTAACCTATAAATCAAAATCTTTGATCATGTGGCCTTCACAATATTTTTTATTTGTTTCTATTGCAGTGCTTCAATATATGCCATTTTAGCATTAATATAAATTTACCTCATTAAAATAATATATCAATATCATTTTTTAGTGTTTAGTTTTGTAATTCTTAGTTGTTCCAAACTGGGCCTCATAGAGATGAAACCAACGTCATTAGGCTCATTTCAATGTGTTTTGCAAAACAAATGTTCCATTTTTATATGTTATGCTATTTTATATTTGATAGTTTTGGTACATTTTATAAAGTATTTTGATAAGTATCTAAGGTATGTTTTGAGGATGTTATACACGAGCTCGTGAATATGTTGTAATTGAATTTCTTATATAAATTATCCAATTCATTAAAATTATTTATTTTGATATGGTTATATTACTAAATAACTATAAATCTTCCCTTATGTGACCTTTATACTACCTTTAATTTGTTAGATTATATTATTTTAATTTATCTCATTTCTTCTTTAATATTTATTTAATTAATACTAAAAATATTTATTATTATTAAACTTTTTTTAATTTTATAATTTGCTGTTATTCCATTCATGGTCAACTAAAACTGGAACAAATCTTGTTGGACTCCACATAATGGTCTTTATCCATTTAATTATTTATTTTTTCTTATATTTTAAGTGTTTTATTTTGTAGTGGTTTTTCTTACTTAACATGATTTTCGATTAATACTATTTGATGTTTTGAGTATGTTACCCTCGATCTTGATAGTATCTTGGAAAGCATCTTTCCCACACAATTTATCTTATTTATTTAAATTTTTTACTTTGATTAGGTTTTATTAAATTGGAGCTCCAATTATCCTCAAGTTTTCCATTTATATTACTTTTTTTTACAAAACACTACTTTAATTTAATTAATTTCTACTTGAATATATATTTACTTAATAAAAAGATAATAATTTACTATTATTTATGCTTAGCTACATTAATAAATTTGTACTAATTTCAAACTAGGTCCACTAGAGACCACAGAAATGTTATTAGACAATCTTTACTACCTGTATCAAATTAATTATTCATTCTTATAAGTTTAAAATATTTTATTTTCTACAAGTTTGGATGGTTTTATGAGATATTTGGATTCGTACCTAATTTGATGATAGAGAACAAAAGATCGTAATATCTTATAATGCAATTTTCTAATATATTTAAATGAGCTAATTTTTGTCATAACTTAAACCTTAATTTAACTCTTGTTAGCTCTCGTATAAATTTAATTACTATTAAAATAATAATTAGTTATTATTTACGTTTATATACATGGATATTTAATAGTTATTATAATTGAAGTTTATTAATGATGAAACAAATTTGACTAGACTCCCCTCTATTTATTATATCGAGTTTAATATTGATTTTTAATATTTCTAAATTATTTATTTTTTAGGGTTTTCGTGACATTTCAATTCTTACCTAAATTGATGATGATGGAAGTATTCATTCTCAATACTATCTTAGAATTCAAGTTTCTCATTTAAATAATCTCATTTCTTAAAATGTTTTGCTTTGATTTTGTTATATTAGAGACTTTGAATCTTAGTTAGTGCGACCTTTACACCTTTTTTTATTATATTTAATTACTACAATTATTCTTATTTAAAGTTTCAATATATTTATGTAATGTTAATATAATAATTTATTATTTCTTATACTTAATTCTAATTTAAACCTTAAGTTTCAAAGTTTTTGTATGTTTTACTTTTTAAAGTAATGGAATACTATATAAGACATTTTGATGTGAACATAATTTTATAATTGAGAATGTTAGTCTCGATCACCTTAGCATTTTGGAATGTAATTTTCTTGTATAATTTTTCATTTTTACAAGTGTTTTGCTTCGATTTGGTTATATTATTACGTAACTCTAATCTTATCTCATGTGACTTTAACATTAACTTGATTTGGTTATATTACATTAATTAAATATTTCTTATTATATGTCTAATATATAATTATTAAATACAAGTAATTAATTATTATTATTTTTTGTATTTATTTTGAGAATTTGTGGTAATTTCAAATAATGTTAGATTAAGGCAAAATGAATGTTGTTAAACATTTCTTGAAGAGCTCTAACCATTTAAATATTACTTTTATATTTCTTAAAATATGTTTTAGGGCTCTGGCATGATTTATGAGACATTTTTATTTACATCTATTTTAACAATCAAATATGTTAGGCTCGATCTCCATAGTGTCTTAGAATATAATTTTTCTTATAGTTTATCCAATTCTTCAAATTTTTTACTAGCATTTCTAAATATTTTTGTCAAACTCTTATTCGCCTCTTGTGTGGCCTTTAGAATGATTTGATTGGTAACATTACATTTCTTAAAATATCATTTCCTTTTAAAAAAATGTTAACTTAATAATAAAATAATATTTTTTCTAATTTAACCTCATTTAATTTGATATTTCATAGTAATTACAAAACAAAGTCTGATCATGATGTAATGAATTTCGATGGACTCATCTCAAGAAGCTTTATCCATTTAAGTATTAATTTTTACATTATAATTTTTTTTGTTTTCTTTGATTTTTTCTTACTTCAGATGATATTTAGATATTTGCCTAATTTGATGATTGAGTATGTTTTGATTCATTTATTTTGATTATTGGAATGCACCCTTGTTGTATAATTGACCTCAATTCTTTAAATGTTTTTGCTTTGATTGTTTATTTTTCTGTCACTCCAAATCGTCTCTTCTATGACTTTTATATTTCTTCGATTTAGTCATATTATATTACAACTATTTATTTCATTTCAACTAAAATATTTGTTTACATCATATTTCTTTGATTTGTTTTCAAAATAGTGTTTCAATTTAACTCATTACTACTTTAAAACATATTTTTATCATTAAAATAGTAATTTATTATTATTTGTGTTTTTAATTATTTTGTTAATTCATAAAATTCCAAATGAGGTTCATTTGATATGGAACAAACATCAATGAACTAATCCTAACTAATTCTATCCAATTAAATGTTCATTCTTATAGGATTAAAATAACTTATTTTTTATGGTTTTTGCAAGCTTTATGAGAAATTTTAAATCATACCTAATTTGAATATTGATGATATTATATTTAATCTCTTTAGTATCTTGGAATGCAACTTTTTAGGGTAAGTAAGCTAATTTTTTCGAATTTTTTTTCTTTCATTTGGTTATATTATCATATAACTCTGAATCCCATATTATGCAAGATTAAAGTCACTTTAATTTGATTATATTGCATTACTTAAGTTGATCTAATTTAAACTTTAAAATCTCCTCCCATGTTGCCTTGATATCACTTTAAATTGAATCTATTGCATTGCTTAAATTTATGTAATTTAAGTTTTAATATAAATTTACTTATCATTATAAATGTTTAATTACCTCCATAATTCACACTAACTCTCTATAACTCAAAATTTAGTTGATGGAGAAAAAATATGTCATTCTATTTTTCTAAAGGAATGATATCGAATTATCTATTTCTTTTAAAATTTTTAAATATCATGTTTTCTAAAATTTTAAAATGTCTTACGAGATATTTTGATTGAACCTAATTCGATTATAATGGATGTGACACGATCTTTTTAAATTTGAAACATAAATTTCTTATATAATTTATCTTATTTCTTTAAATTATTTCTTGATTTATTTATATTAATATGTAACTCTAATTCTCACTCATGTGACCAACACATCACATTCATATGCTATTGTATCACTTAAATTTTTCTTACTTTAGCTTTAATATATATTTAATTAATATTAATGTAATTATTTTTAAATTTTCATGTTTAATTATACTGTTAATTTAATATATTCCTAATTGAATTTTTATTTAGGTCAAACAAACATCTTTGAATTAGTGTTCTTTAGATGTATCAAATTTAATATTCACTTTTTGTTTCTTAGTATATTATTTTCTAGAGTTTTTTAAATTTTTGAGAAAATTTTCAATTTTAACCTATTTAATTATTTAGGATGTCACATTCGATGTCCATAATCTCTTGCAATGCAATTTTTTATATATATTATCACAATTGGTAAAATTGGTTCTTTAATATAGTTATATTACTTTGAAACTTTTCTTCTCCATCGTGACCCATTAGTTTACATTCAATTGTTTCTATTACCTTACTTAAATTTCTCTTATTTTATCTTTAATATATATTTACTTAACATTAACATAGAAATTTATTATGATTTATGCATTTATAAATGCATAATTTGTTGTTATTCTAAATGAGGTTTAAAATAGATGAAGCAAATGTCATTAGAATGTTCTTGACTTGTTCTATTGAATTAAATACTCATTTTTATATCATTATACTTTTTATCTTTTTAAGTTTTATAAGTTTTATTAGGTTTTTATTCATACCTAATTTAATGGTCAACAAAGTTGCATTCAATCTCTATAGTATCTTGGAATTCATGCTTTTTTTTAATTTATCTCATTTGTTAAACTATTTTATCTTGATTTCATCATATTACTACCTAGATTTGAATCTAAAGTCATCTAACCATCAAATCACCTTAATTTTGCTTTAATTTATTACTTCAATTAATCTTATGTCAGCTATATATAGATTTACATAATATTAAAAGAACAATTTATTATTATTTATGTTTAATTAAGTTAGTAATTTATCAGAACATAGAAGCAAGAAAAATTTTAAATGAAACAAGTTTCATTTGAGTTATCTCAAAGCATGCCACCTAATTAAATATTCATTTTTAGGTTTTGATATATTTTTCCTTCTAGAGTTTTTACATGCTTTGTAAGGCATTTTAATACAAACTATATGTGATAATCGAGGATATTACTCTTCATCATCTTAGTATCTTAAAATGAAACATTTTAGTACAATGTGTCTTATTGTTCAAATGTTTTACTTTGACTTGGATATATAACTATGTAACTCTAAATATCTTTTTATGTGACCTTTACATAAGTTTAACATTGTTGTAAGACATTTCATCGATATATGTCAATTTATGATTATTACATGTCTGTTTAGTATTAAAATAATTATTTATTATTAATTGATATTGTTTATTTGAGAATTTATTTTAACTCAAAATGATTTCTTATAGAGACAAAATTAAGTTCCTTAAACATGTTTAGAAGTGCTTTACTTAATTAAATATTAATCTTATATTTTTTTAAAAAATAAATTGTTAGGTTTTGCCATAATTTATGAGATATTTGGATTCATAGCTAATTTCTTATCTAACAATGTTGCACTTGATCTCCTTAGCAACCTAAAATACAATTTTTTATACAATTTATCTGAATTCTTAAAATACTTTGTTTTGATTTAGTGACATTATTGTAGAACACATATTCTCCTCTTATGTGGCCTTTAGATTGATTTCATTTGGCAACATTATATTGCTTAAATTTATCTCATTTCTTTCTAAATATATCCTAAACTAATATTTTAAAAAATTGTTGTGGTTTAAACATATTTTAATTGATAATGCACAACAATTCTAAACATTGTTAGATCTTGATGAAATGAAAGTAGCTGGAGTTGTCTCTTCTTCTTCATCTTCATCTTCTTGTTCTTCCTCTTCTTCTTCATAATCTTCTTCATATTCTTCTTCTTCTTCTTCATCTTCTTCTTCTTCTTCTTCTTCTCCTTCTTCTTCTTCTGCTTCCTCATCATTATCATCATCATCTTCTTCTTCTTCTTCATCTTCTTTTACTTCTACTTCTTCCACTACTTTTTCTTCTTCTTCTTCTTCTTCATCTTTTCATGTCAATCTTCCCTTTATTGTTAATTCTTATTCCTTTATTATTCTTATTTATCAAAATATACAATCTAACAAAAAAGGAAAAAAATATTTAAATATTAATTTTTTTTATTTTTAAATATTTAATTTCAATGATGTTGATATGTTTTATCATATATTTTTATTTGTACCTAATTTGTTGATCAACTATGTTATATTATCTCTTTAGAATAGTTGAATGCATCATTTTCATATAATTTATCTCATTTTTATAATTTTTTTGCTTTTGTTTGGTTATATTACTAGTCACTCTAAATGTCCACTTGTGTGATATTCGTATTACTTTGATTTAGTTATATTATTTAAAACAATTTGTTTTATTTTACTCCATTATTTGTTTACACTATATTAAAAAAATAATTTTCTATTATTTATGCATACTTATTTTGGTACTTTATAGTAATTCCCAAGTTTGGTCAAAGGAGATGACATAAGATTTGATGAACTTATCTTCGTGACCTCTATATATTTAAATATTAAGTATTATATTTTTAAAAAAATTTATTTTTCAAGGTTTGGCATTATTAATGAAAAATTTTCATTTGTACTTGATTTGATGCCACACTTGATCTCCACATATCTTCGAATGTGACTTTCTTATATAATTTAATTAATTTAATCAAGTTTTTCACTTTCATTTAGAAATATTAAATGAAACACAAATTCTTCTCTCATGCAACCTTTTCAGTGTCTTAGTGTTGTTATGATACATATGTTTAATTTATATCATTTCAATTTATTATATATTTACTTAATACTTGAATAATAATGTTTTATTATTTAGGGTTATTTTATTTTTTAATTTGACTCATATCAGTGAGATCTATCTAATTAAATATTCGTATTAATATTCTTATTTTTTTATTTCCTAAAGTTTCTCCACACTTTATGAGGAATTCAATTTGTACATAATTTAAAGGTAAAAAATGTTACACTTCATCTCTTTAGTATGTTTGAATGCAACTTTTCCAAGATAACATCTCATTTCTAAATAAGGTTACACATTATCTCTTTTCTTTATAACTCTAAATATCATTTCGTCTAACACTCAAATGATATTGATTTTGAAACATTAAATTACTTCAATTAATCTCATTTACACTTTAATATAGTCTTTCTTAATGATAATATAATAGCTTATTATTTTTTATGATTAATTATTTTGGCTATTTGAATATTTTGTAGAGATCTATAAAAATTAAGAATTAATTTCTATATTTCATATAGTTTAATTTCCAAGATTTTGACACCAATTATGTAATAGTTTGATTTTTACTAGTTTTGATAATCGAGGACATTATGATCTCTACAAAATCTTGGACTTCAACTGACTCATATAACTTATCTAATTTTTTTCAATTGTTTTTCTTTTATTTAGCAATTTTTTTATGATACACTAATTCTCTTCTCTTATGTCCTTTACATTTTTTTTTAAATTTTTGGTATTTTTTATTTAATTTATTTCACTTCAATTATAATATAGATTGAATTTATCTCACTTCAATTGATCGAAAGGGAGGAACAAATTGTTATTATTTATGTTTTTTAACAACTATAAATCATAGTAATTCAAATTAATATCTAATTAAAAAAATAAAAGTCATTGGAGTTGTCTCCACGAGTTATACCAAATCAAATATTTATTTTAGATTTTTTAAATATTTTATTTTCACAAGTTTTTGAATGCTTTATGAAGTATTTTTATTCGTGCTTAATTTGATAATCAAGTTTGTTATACTTATTCCCCTTGCTATAATGGAATGTAACTTCCCATTCAATTAATATATATTTAGTTAATATTGAAATAATAGTTTTTTATTATTTACAATAATTTACGTTAGTAATCCGAGATAATTCTAAACAAGATTCAGTTGGAATGAAATAAACATGTTCAGACTTATCTGAAGAACTCTATCCAATAAAACATTAATTTCAATATTATAAAAAATTTAATTTTACCATATTTTCCATGTTTCATAAGATATACTGAAACATTAATTAGGAATTCAACTTTTCCATATATTTTATCTCGTTTCTCCAAATTCTTAGCATTGATTTAGTTATAATACTATGAACCACTAAGTTTTTCTTATATGACCTTACATCACTTTGATTTAGTTTTATTATATTGAGACCAAAGAAATGTCATTGCACTCAAAATGATGATCTCTATCTAATTATGTCTATCTATATCTATAGCTTTAAAAATTTTATTTTCAATAATTTTGATATGTTTTATAACGAAGTTAGATTCATACTTGATTTAATGGTGGAGGATGTTACACATTTGCCATAGTGTCTTAAAATGCCACTTTCCTATAAAACTTATTGCATTTTTTTTAATTGTTTATTTTGAATTGGTTGTATTACTATGCAATTGTAAATATTGACTCTTGCGACTTTTGCATTTATTTGATTTTTCTATGTTATATTTCTTCAATTTTCCTCATATCGACTTTCATATATGTCGACCTAAAATTAAGATAATATTTTTTTAATTTATCATCATTTAAAATTTTAATTCGTAGTATTTAAAATCTTGAATCAATCAAGACAAAATAGATGTCATTAGCTTTATGTAGAGAACCTCTATTTAATTTAAAACCTAATTAACTAAATTTTCACAATTTTATTATTTACAAATTTGGGATACATTACGAGTTATTTTTATGCAAAAATTATTTCCTGATTGAGGATGTTACACTTACACTTTTTAATGTCTTGGAATATAATAGGTTAGTACTATTTAGTTTATTTCTTCAAAGTTTTTGTTTAGATTTGGTTATATTACTATGAAATACTAATTCTTCCATCACGTGACCTTTAAGTTACTTAAATTTTATTATTTTACATTTTTTGGATTTAACTCATTTTATATTTTATATATTTTAATTTATATTAAAATAATTATTTACTTTTATTTCTACGTATAAACATCATATTGTTCATAGTATATCTAGACAAGGTCTGATCGAAACAAGTTATGTATCATTGAACATGTCTCAAAAAGCTCTATCCAATGAAATTATTTTTCTCTTTTGTTAAATTTTTTTATTTTTATGGTTTTGAAATGCTTTGTGAGGCATTTTTATTTCTACCATAATTGAAGATAAAATATGATACAATTGATCCCTACAGTATCTTAGATTGTAACATTTATATCTAATTTACGTAATATTTTCAAGTTTTCTATTTCTATTTAATTATATTACTATGAGACTCTAATTCTCTCCTTATGTGTCCTTTAAATCACTTTGAGAGGAAACAAATGTCTTTGGGCTCAAGTGCCTAGCAATATATAATTAGATTTTTTATTTTGTATTTTAAATATTGTGTTATGATTAATCATTTTATGAGAAATTTTAATTCATACTGAAATTGATGACCAGAGATGTTACACTTCATCTCCCAAGTATTGTGGTAACCAATTTTCTAATAAATTTTATCTTAATTATTCCAATATTTTACTTTGATTTAATTATATTTTTTTAAAACTCTAATCTTCCTCTCATTTGATCATTGCATCTTTTCGATTGTTATATGTTATATTGCTTCAAATTATCTTATTTCAACTTTAATATATATATATATATATATATATATATATATATTTATTTTGAAATAACAATTTATTATACTAATAGTTATTTACCAATTTAATTTGTAATAGTTCCAGTTAAGATCAAATCAAGATGAAACAAATGTCAGTAGATTCATGTTGGTGATATTTTTAAAAGATTTATTTTTTAGGATTTTGTCATGCTTTATAAGATTTTTTAGTCCATTCATTATTTTATGATAAAGGAGTTACTCTTGATCACTTTAGTATATTGGAATGTAGTTTTTTGTTTCAATTTTTCTTATCTTTTCAACAGCTACACTTATTTTTTCTATATTACTATGCAACTCTAAATCACCTCTTCTATGACTTTAACATCGCTATGATTTAGTTATATTATATTGCTTCAATTTACAACTTTCAAGCATTAATATTTTTTTTCTTACTATTATAGTATAATTTGTTATCATTTGTGTTTATCTATTTTTGCAATTCCTAGCAATTGAAAAAGAGGTACAATCTAGATGAAACAAAAGGTGTTAAACATGTTTCAATGAGTTTTAACAAATTAAATATGATTAATATACTTTTATAAATTTAATTATATATTTTATAGCATGTTTTTTAAGAACTTTTTATTTGTATTCGATTTTATGATCTTGTATTTTAAACTCAATCTCCGCAATATCTTATAAAGTAAATTTCCTTAATCGATTATCTCATTTTTCAAATATTGTGCATTGATTCGGAATTAATGCTTTGTAAATGCAAATCTCATATCATATGACCCTCACAAAGCTTTTATTTTTTCATATTATATTGCTTCAATTTTTATCATTTTAGCACTATTATAAATTTACTTCAAATTAAAATAATAAATTATTATTATTTTTTCTTATTTAGTTTGGTAATTCTTAGTAATTCAAAATATAGAATTATTAAGATGAAATAGATGTCTTTGGGCTCATCTCAATGAGCTTTTAACAAACTAAATATATATTTCTATATATTTTAAATATTTTATATTCAAAAATTTTGGCACATGTTATAGAAAATTTTAAATACTTAAATATATTATTCATTGTATTATCAGAAGCACCTTAATATATTGGAATGCAACTTTCTCATGTAATATATATCACTTATTCAAATTATTTTCTTTGATATAATTATATTACTATATAACTATAAATCATCTCTCTGGTGACCTTTAAATCACATTTAAATGGTTATATTATATTATTTTAATTTATCTTTTTTCAACTTCATTACATATTTACTTAATACAAAAAATTATTTATTATTATTTAAGCTTATTCAATTTGATAATTTATTGAACTTACAAACTAGGTCTAATGAAGATGGAATAAATGTCATTGGACTTTACTTAAAGAGCTCTACCCAATTAATCATTTATTTTTTATACTTTTAAGTATCTTAATATATTTTTTTTCATGCTTGATAAGAATTTTTTATTCAAAACTATTTTAATGATTTTGTTTGTTACACTTGATCTACTTAGAATCTCGCAATATATCTTCTTAATTTATCTCACTTATTCAATTTTTTTTCTTCGATTTCATTTTATAATAACGAAATTGTAATTGTCCTATGATTGTTTATTTATATTGCAATGATTTGCTTATAGAAGAATGTTTTAATTTAACTAATTACTACTTTAATGTATAATTTCTTAACATTAAAGTAACAAATTATCATTATTTTTTTTAAATTACTTTAGTAGTTTAAAGAAATTCCAAATAAGGTCTATTAAAGACAATATAAAGGTAATTACCCTTATCCTAAAAAGCTCTATCAAATTAAATTTTTTTTTCATAAGTTTTATATATTTTTTTATCATTTTGGCATGCTTTATGAGAAATTTTAATTAGTTTTTAATTTGATGACTGAGGATGTTACATCAATTCCTCAGTAACTTAGAATGCAACATTCTCGTGTAATTAATCTAATTTCTTAAAATTTTTTTCTTTATTTTGGATATATTACAATGTAATTCTTAATCTCTTTTGGTGTGATAATTATATCACTTTAATTTGATTGATATTATCTTATTTCTACTTTAACATACATTTCTTTAATATTAAAATATTATTATTATTTATTTTTGCTTACTTTTTTAGTAATTCACAATAATCCTCTGTAATTCCAAATGAGAACTGATATGGGCGAAAGAAACGTCATTATACTTGTCTTGAAAAGCTCTATTCGATTAGATATTTATTTTTAAGTTTTCAAATATTTTATTTTTTAAAATTTTTTAATGTTTTATGAGATTTTTTTTATTCAACTTAATTTGATGCTTACGGATTTTATAATCTATCTCCTTTGATTTTGGAATATAACTTTTTGGTGCAAATTATCTTATTTCTTCAAATTTTTGGCTTTCTTTTGACTATATCATTGTGTAACTCGAATTCTTCCCTGATGTAACCTATGCATCACTTTGGTATTGTTGTTTTATATTGCATCAATTTGTTTCACTTCAGTTTTAATAAATATTTATTTAATTTTAAATTAAATATGTTTTTTGGGTTTCATTATTTTGTTAATTTTAGTATTCAAAAATTATGTCTCATTCAGACAAAGCAAATATCATTGGTTTAGTGTTGATGTGTTATACCCAATTAAATAATTATTTTTTAATTTTTTAATTATTTTTTTTCTTAATTTTTTTACTATATTAAGAAATTTCTCAATTTGAACCTATTTAATGTTAAAACATGTTACACTCGATCTTTTTTATGTCTTAAAATACAAATTTCTTCAAATCTCAAATGTTTGAATTTTTTTCTTTGACTTGTTATATTATTATGAAAAATTAATTCTATTCTAGTGTGGCCCATTAATTTACATTAATTAGTTTATATTATCTTACTTCAATTTCTCTCATTTTTGCTTTAATATATATTTACTTAATATTAAAACAATAATTTATTGTTATTTATATTTATATACTTAGATAATTCATAGTTATTCTAAATGAAGTTTGTTAGACATGAAAAAAATGTGGCTTGAGTCTTCTTGATTTGCTATATCAAATTTAATGTTCACTTTTATATTTTTAAATTCTCTTATTTTATTGTTTTGATAAGTATTATGAGTCAATTTTATTTACACCTTATTTGATGCTGAAGAAAGCATTGAATGTCTATAACATCCTATAATGCAAGTTTCTTAATCATTTAATCACATTTCTTCAAATAGTTTTTTTTATTTGGTTATATTAATCTCAACTTGTGCAACATTTACAATCTTATTATTTTGTTATATTTCATTTCTTTAATTAATCTAATTTGAGTTTTATATAATGTTTAAGTAATATCAATATAATAATTTATTATTATTTATGCCAAATTATATAGTAATTTTTCATAATTTTTATGCTAGTCTAGTAAAAATGAAATAAATGTCATTTGACTCATCTCAAACCATCCAACTTAATCAAATATTTATTTTTATGCTCGATCACCTTAATATCTTAGAATATAGCTTTCATGTACAATTTATCTTATTTCTTCAAATGTGTTTGTTTTACTTTGTTATATTATTATGTAACTTTATGTTTCATCTTATGTTTCTTTTACATCACTTTGCTTTACTTATATTACATTGCTACAATGTGCCTCATTTTTAGTATAATATATATTTATTTAATATTAAAATAATTATTTATTGTTATTTATGCTTTTTTATTTTTGGAACTTATGGTAATTTCAAATGACATTTGATTAAGAGAAAACAAAAGTCATTAAATATTTTTTAACAGCTTTATAAAATCAAATATTAATTTTATATTTTTTCAAAGATATTTTTTTCTTTTTGCCTAGCTTATGAGATAATATGATTCATACCTTATTTGATAAAAGAAATTATTACACTTGATCTACTTACTATCTTAGATTATAATATTTTTTGTATAATATATGTAATTTCTTCAATTATTTTGCTTTGATTTAGGGACATTACTGTGGAACACTTATTGTCTTTTGATGTTGCCTTTAAAAAAATTTATTTCATAACAATATGTTGTTGCCACTTATCAAATTTTTTATATAAATTTTAACATAATATTTAAATAATAATTTTTTTATTGAAGCTTATTTAATTTTATAATTTGTAGTAAATAAAAGGAAAGCCTAATCATGATGAATTAATTATCATTAGACTCATCTCAAAAAGCTCTATCTAATTAAATATTAATTTTTAAATTTATAAATATTATATTTTTATGATTTTGGCTTTCTTTTTGAGATATTTTGATTTGTATCTAATTTGATGATCGAGTGTGTTACACTTCAACTCTTTAGAATATTTAGTTCATTTCTTTAAATATTTTTCTTTGATCTCGTTATATTATTGCATAATTCTAAATTTCTCTTGTGTGATTATAACATTCCTTTGATGTAGTTATATTATTTTACGACAGTTTATTTCATTTCAAATTTAACATTTGTTTACATCATATTAAAATAATAACCTATTATTTTTATGTTTATTTACTTTGATATCATAGTAATTCTAAAGGTGCTTTATCTAATTGAAAATTTATTTTTATATTTTAAAAACTTTATTTTTTTAGAAGTTTGCATACTTATTTAAGCATTTTAATTTATATTTTATCTAATGATTAAAACGTCTACACTCTATCTTCTTAATATCTTCGAATGTAACTCTACTATATAATTCAACTCATTTTAAAAAAATTTCACTTTAATTTAGTTATATTAATATGAAACTTAAATTCATCTCTTGTGTGTTCTTTACATTGATTTTGTTTTATTATAATAATTGATTCAATTTATGTCATTTCAACTTTATTATAATTTACTTAATATTAAAATAACCAACTTTTATTAGTTAAGGTTTTTTAATATTTTAATTTGTATTAATTACAAATGAGGTATGTTAGAGATGAAACAAACATCCGAGACTCATCTCAATAAGCCCTATCATAATAAATATTCATTTCTTATATTCTTCTTTCTTTTATATTCCAATGTTTTTCCACAGTTGGTGACGAAATTAGATCTAATTTAATGGTCAAGGATGCTACACTCAATCTCTTTAATATCTTAGAATGAAACTTTTTGATAAAATTAATTTTGTTCTTTTAATTTTTTTCTTTGATTTAGTTATATCACTATAAAATTCTAAATATTGTTTTGTGCAACATTCATGTTATAGTGATTTTATTACATTACATTGCATTGATTTATCTCACTTCATCTTTAATATAATTTGGCTTTATAAAAAAGAATACTTATCATTTATTTATCACTATTTTATTTTTTATTTGAAGTATTTCTAACTGAGTTTTGATTAAGATTATACAAATATCATTGGAACATATGAGAGAACACTAAATAATTAAATATTAATTTTTTATATTTAAAAGAATTTAATTTTTTTGGATTTGAGTAACATTACATGAAATTTTTATTTGTATAAGTTTTTATGATCGAGGATGACATAGTCACCTTAGCACAAAAAACTTTAGCTATACCATATAATTTGTCACATTTTTTGGAAATGTTTTACTTTGCTTTGCTTAGTTATCATGATACATTATTTCTCCTCTCTCATGACCTTTACATTGTTCTAATTTTCTAATATTATAACAATTTAATATATTTCATTTTGTTTACAAAATATAATTGTTTAATTTTAAAATAAAAGTTACTTTTATTTGAGATTATTTATTTTGTAATTCATAAAAATTCAGGAAAAACATCTAACGAAAGACATACCAATATTGTCAAACCTAGCTCAACTAGCAATATCAAAGTTAATATTAATTTTTAGTTTTTTAAAAATATATTATTTTCTCTAAATCTCCCCTCATTTGACTAGTACATCACTTCGATTTGGTTACATAATATTAGTTCAATTTATTTTATTTAACATATAATATATATTTACTTTATTAAAATATTAAATTTTTTATTCCTATTTACTTTTATGTTTAGCAAGAATTCTAAATAACGTATGATTCTTACTAAACAAATGTCATTAGACTCTTCATGATGAGATGTCTCCAAATAACTATTTTTTTATATTATAAAACATTTTATATTCAAAAGTTTTATATTAATTATCAGACATTTTCATTTGTGCCATATTTTATGATTGATGTTGCTAGACTCAATTTCCTTTGTTTATTAGAATGCAAAATTACAATATAATTTCTAATTTTTCAAAAGTTTAAGTTTGATTTGGTTATGTTATAATGTAGTTCCAAATTTCCTATATTGTGATCGTTACATCACATTGATTTCTTTATCTCATGTTATTTTTTATTTATCTTATTCTTATTATTAATATAAATTTATTAAATATTAAAATAATAATTATTTATTATTATGTGTTTTTATTTTTGTAATTCACAGTAATTATAAACGAAGTGCAATGTAAATAAAATGTTTAACGTTGGCTTGAATCAATGTGGTATTGTTAACTTCAATTTTTATATATGTTGAAATATTTTTATTTTCATTATTTTGGCATACTTAAGATGGCATTGCTACTAAAATCTACTTAAACATAGAGAATGTTAAACTCAATGTCTATAGAATTTCAGTATGCAATTTTTTTGCATAATTTATCTCATTTCTTCAAATATTTTTTGTTTTGATTTGGTTATATTGTTATGAAACTCTAACTCTCTCTTATATGATGTTTACATTACTTTGATATATTTATATTACCTAATGTCAATTTTATCTTATTTCATTTTTATTATAAATCTTCTTAATATTATAAAAAAAAATTATTACTTATGCCTATTTTTTATGGTGATTTGTAGTAATTAATAAGAGGGTTTGATTGAGATAAAACAAATGTCATTTGACTCAAACAATTTCTATCTCAACAATTTTTTTTATATTTGTATTATTTTTTATGTTATATAACATGAGTTATGACAAATGTAGGTCTATATCCACTTTGATGATCAAGGATGTTTTACTAAATCTCCTTGGTTTCCTAGAATATAACATTTCCATACAATTTATCTTATTTTTCAAATTTTTTTGCTTTCATTTGTTTATACTAGTTTGTATCTCTAAATTCCACTTTTATGATCTTTACTTCACTATGATTTGTCTATATTTCATTGCTTAAATTTATGTCATTTTATGATTAATATATATTTAATTAATATTAATTGCCTCATAACTATGGTAATTTAAAGATTACCAACATGGTTAGATCAAGATAGAAAAAACATTGTTAGGCTCATTTTTATTATATATTTTTAATTATGATTTAGTGTTTTTACACACTTTTTAAGGAAATTTTATCAATATGAAATTTGACGTTTAATAATATCACATATTAACTCAGTATTTTGAATGCTGCATTCTCACACAATTTAACCAATTTTTTCAAATTCTTCATTTTGTTTAGGTCTAATTCTTATGTGACTATCAAATTACTTTAATTTTCTTATATTACATTTTTTCAACTTATCTTATTTCAAATTTAATATATATCTACATAATTTTAAAATAATAATTTATTTATATTTACATATTTTTATGATACGAAATAATTCCCAATATAGTTCCATAAAAATGGAATAAACTTCATTAAATTCACCTCGGATATCTCAATTTAATTAAATTATTTTTCATAATTTTAAATATTTTGTTTTCTATGATTTTGTCATGTTTTAAGAGACCTTTAGATTAATGCTTGGTTTTATGTTTGAAGATGTGTTAAGTCACCTTGTGTTTGATAAATAAAGCCATAAATATTTATTATTGGAATATGATTGGATTATTTCAGTGTGAATTAAGTTTAGTTGTGAAAAAGAAGCCATGCACTTTAATAAAAGATTAATTATTTTCTTGAAAGTGTTTTGGAGTGTTTCGCATGTTTCAAGCTATGAAGATGTTTTCATCAAATTTGAAAATAGTTTTTCTTATTATGAAATACATTGTTTGCATGTTGATTATTCACCACAAAGCAAATGTCTCCACTCAAATTCCTTAAAATCTTATTTCAAACATTCCTTGATTTAAGAATCATAGCATTTATTTTTTTAATAATTTACTTTGTTCAAATTCTACATAAACTTTTCCTTAATTTAAAAACAATTACATTTCATTTCATTTAATTCTTTCATTATTTTAGTGCTACTTATTTATCTTTACTAAATTTCATATTAAACTTCGGCTATAACAAAAAAATAAATTCTATTTAAATTATCATAACAAAAATGGAAAAACTTTCCAAGCCACATCAGAAGCATACACCCAAGTGAAAATCTCTCGAGCCAACCAATAAACTATGTACTCACAAGCCTTAAGTAAGCAAACCCATAAGAACAAAGTTAGGTCAAGCCAAATCTTCGTCAAGGTGATATCCTAAGATCCAGTTAAGGTTAAGTAGAGAGAGGATCGAGCCATGCAGAACGAAAATCAATAATGTAATGGGTCAGGTGAAAACCCACGTTATTAAATTTTGAGCTCACAAGGGGATCCAGCCTCAATTTTAGCTCAAATTAAAAGCATATGAAAGCTTATATAAATGATAAACTACATTGATATTTTAGTGCTTTAGTGTCATTGGGTGATTTTACCATCCGATGATTGATCCAATGTCCATAATTTCGCATGCATATAAGATTTTCTTTAAAGCTTAGATTGTGTGGTCATAGTCTCATCAAAATTTAATGTATAGCAAGAATTCTTTTTTCCTTATCCTTAAACTATGCATCTCCAAGTTATCCACTTTGAATCTTACTACTAAAATCATTCTCATATTTATCATTGACTAATCGATTGATATGAGCACATCTAATATGATAAGATGATCGAGATTTGATCTATCTTGATCAAACCAATAGTAACTTCTGCACTCATAAACTCTATCTCCTAATGGCCCAAAACATCTTTGATTTGATAGAAGTTCTAGTTTGGACCAAATGACCTAAACAATTTGGTGTACAGTTTTAATTTTATTTTACTTTTTAATTAATCATAAAAATTAAAAAATTAATGAAGGCTTTCAAAAAACATAAAGTTACTTGGATGAAAATTTTTCAAAAATTAAATTTATTAAAAATTAAAAAACATTTATGAATGCTTAATTCATCCTCTCTCTTGTGAGATTCACAAATACCTATTTACTTTAAGATGTTACACTTGATCATTACAGCGTCATGGAATGTAGGTGTACCACAAAAATTATCTCAGTTTTCCGAATTTTCTCTTTTTATTTGTTTATTTTACTATGTGACTCGAAATCACTTCTTGAGCGGCTATTACGTTGCAATGATTTTGTTATATTACATTGCTTTAATTCATGTCATCCTTTGCTATATACTTCATTATACTAAAATTATAATTTGTTATTATTTCTACAAATTTAGTTCTATAATTCATAGAAATTCAAAACTAGTTCTAACCGAGTTATAAAAAATCCTCTTGAATACAATTTGATGAACTCTAACAAATTAGACATCATCTTTTTATTTTTAAATAGTTTTATTTATTATTTCTTGGATTTTTTTAAATGTTTCAATTTTGTTTTGTAATATTACCATGAAACTATATTTCTCTTCTTACGTGATGTTTATATTGCTTTGATTTTTTTATTATACTACGTAGATTTATCTTAGTTTAGCTTTAATGTCTGACAAGCTAATGATAAAATAACAATTTATTATTAATTATGTATATTTGCTTTGGAAATTCAAAAAAATTTCAAAAAAGGACTCACCATTAAAAACAATAATCGTTAGATAGCTCTCATTGAGCTATTGCCAATTAAATATTTATTTTTTAAAATTTTTTTTTCTAATGCTTTTAACATGTCTCATTAATATTTTGACTTGCACCTAATTTAATAAACAAAGATATTACACACAACATCTTTAGAATCATGTTGTGTAGTTTTCTTATAAACTTTATTTCATCTCTTAAAGTTTTTTCTTTGAATTGGTTACATTATATTGATTCAACTTATCTCATTTAATCTTTAATATATTTTTAACTTTATATTAAAATGTTAATTTATTATTATTTATTTTTATTGGATTTTTTAATTCATTTAAATTCTAAAAATGCTAGTGTCGACAAAATAAATGTTGATGAATTTCTCTAAATTAAAAATCCTTTTTATTTATTTTTATTTTTTATTTTTTAAAATTTTTTTATGAGAAATTATGATTCCTACCATATTAGGTTATCAATGATATTACATTTGATCTCATTAATATCTTAGAATACAACCTTTTGTGCATTATTTATCTTATTTCTTCTACCCTTTTCCTCTGAGTAGGTTAAAATACTATGCCACTCTAACTCTCATCTCATGTCATCTTTACATCACTTTGATTTGGGTGTATTATATTATTTTAATTTATCTTCTTTCAACATCAAGATATATCTACTTAATGTTAAAATAATAGTTTGTTATTATTTATTCTTGTTTACTTTTGTAATTTGTATTTATTTGAAATGAAGTTTGATTGAAGTAACAAATGACATTGGACTCATCTTGATGAATATTATCTAATTAGATATTGATTTTTTTATTTTTAAATGTTTTTATAGAGTTTATCATTATTTCTGAGATATTTAGATTGATACTTATTTTTATGATCGATAGTATTATACTTAGTCTCCTTATTATTTTGGAATATAACTTTGCCAAATAATTTATCTAATTTATTCAAATATATCACTTTAACTTGGTCATATTACTATAAATACCTCTACATCTCCTTTTTTGAGACCTTTGCATTACTTTGACTTAGATATATTTCATTTCATCAACTTATCTTATTTTAGCTTTAATAGATATTTACTAAATCTTAAAATATTAATTTTTGATTATTTATGATTATTTGCTTTGAAAAGTCATAGTAACTCCAAATGAAATCCTATTGAGATGAAGGAAATATTGTTGGACTCATCTTTGCAAGCTCCGTCTAATTAAAGACTAATTTTGTATTTTTAAAAATATTATTTTATAAAGTTTTGACATCTTTCATGACACATTTTATTTTCTACCTTACTTGATAATTGAGAATATCATACTTAAACTTCTTAGTATCATGGATAGTAAATTTGCTATGTAATTTATACTATTTCTTTTGTTTTTTACTTTGTTTTGGTGATGTTATTAAGTAATTATAAATATGGTTTCATGTAACCTTTACATCAAATTGATTGTCATACTACATAGCATTACCTTTTATCATTTTTAGCTTTAACATATATTTTTTAAATATAAAAATATTTTTTTTATTATCTATGTTTAATTTCTTTAGAATTCATTGTAATTATAATTGAGGTTCAAATTAGATGAAATAAACATAGTTGCACTCAACTTGAATAACTATATCAAATTAAACATTCAATTAAAAATGTTTAGATATTTTTTTAATTTAAGTGTTTTGTTTGCTTAACAAGAAATTTTCATTTAAACATTATTTTATGATCAAGGATGTTACACTTCAACATTTTAATAAGTTGGAATGTAGCTTTATGATATAATTTGTGACATTTATTCGAATGTTTGCTTTTAATCTTACAATAATATTAGCTAACACTAAATCTCTTATTATGCACCTTTTACATGTCTTCTTTTTGGTTGTAAAAGGTGCATAATAATTTTACATATTCACATAAATTTATCATATCTTAGCTTTAAATTATATTCACATCAATTTAATATCATAATTTTTTATTTTCTCTACTTATTAACATTCATAAATTTTAGTAATTATAAACAAGTTCTAACAAAGATGAACTCTCACATTGTTGGACTAGTATCAATAAGCTCTATCCAATTAAATGTATCTATTTTAATATTTTTAATTATTATTCCATAAGTTTTTGGATCACTTATGAGATATTTTGATTCATGTCTAATTTAAGTTAGAGGTTGTTGCACTCGATTTCCTTAGGATTTTATTTCATTTTGTTGCTAGATACTCTAAATTTCCTGTCATGTGACCTTTACAACACATTGATTTTCTTATGCAGCATTGCTTCAATTTCTCTTATTTCACCTTTAATATAAATTTTCATAATATTCAAAAAATAATTCACCTTTATTTATGTTTATCTCCTATCATAACTCACAATAAAAAAAAAAGATGTTCATTGGAGAAGAAATAAATATCATTTGACTTATATTGATGAGTACAATCCAATTAGATATTAATTATTATTTTTTTATATTTTATTTTTAGGGAGATTGCGCACTATAACTTATTTTAATCATTAGATGATTTAATACTCAAAGAATTTACCATCAATCTATTCAATATCTTCAAATTAAAAAACCTTTTACACTTTATCATATTTATAAATTTTTTTTCCTTTTGTTTAGTAATGTTATTGTGTAACTCTAAATCTTCTCTCATGTGACCCTTACATCAAAATGATTTAGTCATATTATGTTACTTCAATTATATTATTTTTTCAATATATTTTTTACTTGATATTAAAAAAAATAATTTGTTATCATTTAGGTTTAGGTACTTGACTAATTCACCAAAATTTTAAAAGTTTTCCAATTGAGATGAAATAAAGGTCAATGGACTTATTTTGACAAATTCTATCCAATTAAATATTTATGTTTATAATTTTAAATATTTGTTGAAATGTTTTGACATGTTTTATGAGTTATTCTAATTCATACCATAGTTGATAATAGAGCGTGTTATATTCAATATAATTAATATCTTGGAATGCAACTTCTAGGTACATATTTTCACATTGATTCAAACCTTTCGATTTGATTTGCTTATGTTATTATGTAACTCTAATATTTCTCTTATGTGATGTTCATCGTGCTTTGTTTTAGTTTTCCTATGTTGGTTCAATTTATCAAAATTTAGTTTTACAATTGATATACTTAATATTAAAATAATAATTATTTATTAATTATTTTTTATATTCGTAAGTCACAATATTCATAGTTCATTTGACAATCGAGGATGTTATGCTCCATATCTCTAATGTTTTAAAAAGTAGTTTTCTTTTGTAATTTATCTTATTATTAAAAGTTTTTAATTTGATTTACTTCTATTATTATGTAACTCTAATTCTCCTCTTGGATGACTTATACATCATAATAATTTTGTTATATTGCATTATTTTGATTTATCTTCTATTCACATTTAATAGGCCATTGGTCTTATCTCAACAAACACTTCACAACTAAATATTATTTCTTTAATATTTTTAAAGTTTCATTTTTTTGGTATTTTTGTATGCTTTAGGAGATATTTTGTGTGGTAGCTTATCTGATGATCGAGGATGTTACACTCAAACTCTTTAGTAAATTTGAATTCAACTTTTCTATGCAATTTCTCTAATTCCTTTAAAAGTTTTTTTAATATAACAAAATCATACCATTGATTTGGTTATTTTACATTGATCCAAATTACCACAATTTAGCTTATAGATATATAAATATATATATATATATATATTTATTTATTTATTTAATATTAAAAATAATTTATTAATATTTATGCTAATATTTTTAAAATTTATTGTGATTCAAAAAAATGTCGAATTGAGATGGAACAAATGTCGATGAATTCCTCCCAATGTGCTTTGTCTTATGAAATATTCATTTTAAAATTTTTAAGTTTTTTTCTATGATTTAATATGTTTTATGAGTCTTTTTTATTTATATCTAGTTTAATTATAGATGATGTTAAAGTAAATCTACCTCATATATTAAATAGTAACTTTCCCATAAAATTTATCCCATTTCTAAAAGTGTTTTGCTTTGATTCACTTATATTACTCGAAAACTCAAATTCTTATATTATATTAGTCACTTTCACTTGATTTTACTATTTTATATTTTTTTAAAATTTATCTCTTTTTAAATTTAATATATATTTAATTAATATTAATACAGTAATTTTTTATTATTTATATTTTATTACCTAGTTAATTCACGAAAATTTTGGACAATGTCCAATGGAGACAAAACAAAATGTCATTGGACTCATCTATATGAACTCATTTTTTAAATATTATTTTTATTTTATTACTTTTAGATTTTTTTAAAAGATTTTGGCATCTTTTATTAGACATTTTTAATTTTTAATTGATTTGATGTTCAAGGGTATTACACTCAACGTTATTAATATCTCAGAATGCATCTTTCACAAACATAATATTATTACTAGGTAACTCTAATACTCCTCTCATGTAATGCTTGCATTATTTAGTTTTGGATGTTGTGAATAAAATTATTTAATTAAAGCAGAGAATTTTAATGGTCTTTAGAGATGCCCATGTAATGTTTTTTTTGTTTAGTGCTTTGTATATCGAAGTGAATAAATTTAAACTCGCATGGCTAAATAATAAGAGTAACTATGTCTTAGGGTATCAAAATATCTCATCTTTTAATTTATGACATGTATGAATGGATTAATGATATTCCCAATGTTCCTACCTACTATCCAGCAAAACCATAACCTTTTGAGCTTCAATCTAGTCTAACTTTATGAAATGACTTCAAAGGTCTAGCCAAAGTTAGATTCAGCATGAGAACAAAATTGAAATTCGACCACCTTTATTGTTATTTCACTTATTTCGTAAGATTGAGGTAGGGATGGAAAACTCCTTTCGGCTACAAGTCTAGCCTTTGCATGTTGATTTAGGTAGAAGACATTGCCTTATGGAGACTATTGTTGGGGAAAAACTTCTACAAAAATATATCCCCACTGTCCAAGTGTGAGCTCAATGAGAATAGAATACTCATTAAGAATAAAAGGGTGAAAACTCATTTGATTCTAATTTCTAATACAAATGTGAAGAATTAAAGTGTGTCCTATCAATCATTTAAGCATTTAGAATTTGAAACTAGAGGAGTCAGTAGAGCTGTGTTAAGGAAAGTTGGCTTGTGCCAACCAAGCATTCATAGCAACATTACTTTTTGATCCTTCAATGTCGACTCTTCCTCTCATTTTGAAGTAGAGTCACCAAGTCTTTGATTGTTCACCTACCAATGACAAACTAAGTCAGGATCAGATTTTCGTGACAAAAGTTAGTTTGATGAATGTGTTGTGATTGTAATTAAAACTAGTATAAGAGAACCCATTGATTCATGCAATGGGTTTTTGCTCTTGCATGAAAAGGTAATGGCCCAAAGCTATTTTATCTCAAATTATCACTAAATGCCCTTAACTAATTATCTGAGCTATAATATAATTCCTAGGTCTATTGTTCACTTGTTATCCAATAATAAGGGCTTTACAAACAAAGAGAATGCGAGAATGGCCCCACCTAATGACGTAAAAAGTTGTATGGCACAAATACATAAGAAATGACAGTTAAGAATGAAGGTTGGGTTGAATCCTTACAACTTAAATTTGTGATGAGGGATTGCAAGTGGTAGAGTGGCCTTATTATCATAATCCATGAAGACTCAACCCTTTTATCGAAGAATGGTCCACTTAGAGAAGTAGATATCATAAAAGTTTCAAAATACTACTTCCTCACTCCCACTTGCTCAGCTTACTCCACTTCCTTCACTTATTGCAGTACTTATTGTGATACTTCCCATGATACATTGCATAATACAGTGCCATTCATGTCATGCCCCTTATAGGCCTTCATAGATGCAAAGTTGAAATGCCTCACATTGTCCATCATGAATCTTGGAAGATCTAATGTGGGAAGTATACCAAATTGTCCTCAAGAGGTCATGTAAGTTTCAAAACTTTTGTTCTTTTTGTTGTATCCCTTATTAAAGTAGCACTATAGAGCTTGTATATGTGTGGCAAAACTATCACTTTTTAACCTATGCATCACTTTAGATTTTTCAAGCACTGATGTGGTTCCATTTTATTAGAAGACTTGCCTTCTTCCATTATGAAATTATCATAATATGCAATTTGGAGTCCTAATCTCAACCATAAAGTATGAAGACCTCGGACTTACAAATGCATCTCTTTGGTGGATGTTGCCCTTTGGCAAAGTTTTACAATTTAAAGTGATGTCGTATTCAGAGCTTTCCTAAATCCCTAAACGAATGGATGTAATATGCAATCTGCAAGGGCCAAGGTCTGGCACTACGTGGCCTAAGGCAAAGTGGAAATTGAATCGTTCCATATGCTCTAGAAATTTTGTATGTTGTGTTGCACCCTTCATCTTGTGTTGCTACAACTACATGCATGACATATAACTACATGTGTAATAACACAAAGCACACATACAATAGCTAGTCTGTGCACAAGTAGCAGCATCCTTTGTGCATAGTGAGTGGGCACACAAAGTATAATATTTTTTTGATTTTTTTGCACTAAAAGCTATTACTACATGGATAAGGTGATGCCTTGTTTAGAGATGCACCTTCTTCATTGAAAGAATTGTCATAATATGTAATCTACAAGGGTCAATTTAGGGTACAGTGTGACATAAGATGAAGACAAAGTTGAATGGTGCAATATGCACTAGGATTTGTGCAACCTTCATCTTTTCCATAACTACGTGCACAAAAGAGCCCTTGGTGCTCTACAGCACTTTGTATGCATGTAGCATTGTATTATTCATGCATCAAAAAAAAATTGTTCACCTATATGGTGACAAGTCAATGGCACCCAATGGCATGCAATGCACGCTACCTGTAAGGGCAACAAGGACTACTAGTTTTTTAAACTTTTAGGTTTGTAGAATACTGGTGCATGGATAAGAGATGCACTGTTGGGAGACTTGCCTTCCTTGTTCATGAAACAATCAAAATATTTAACCATCAAGCAATAATGTGCAGCATAGTGCATCTTGCAGCAAAGTAGAAATTGGATTGTACAATATGCATTTGGAATTGTACTTGCTGGGTTGCACACCTTGTCATGCATTATAGATAAATTTGCATGCTGAAGCAAAGTGAAGCACATGGCAATCATTCTACACATTCCCAACAGCATCATATTTGAGTTGTAAGTGAGGCATGCATTGTGTAATTTTTATCAGATTTTTAGCGCTTTAGGTCATTGTCACTTGGATAACGAAATACCTTTTTGGGAGACTTTCCTTCTTCATTGATTTAATTGTTGTAATATGCAATCCACAAAGGCCAATGTATGGTGCCTTGTGGCCAATAGAGAAGAAGAAGTTGGATGTTATAATATGCATTAGAGTTTTTCCAAGCATGCCTATTATCCTAACTTTACACTGCTATAGGTGTGCACTTGACAAAGCATTACACATGCTATAGCACCCGTAGTGCACTATTTTTGTGCTTGAAAACAAGTACGTGTGCTCTCTACTTCACCAAGGGTGAGCGACCATTAAGGCCCACAAAGTCAACTTTTTTGGGATTTTAGAGTTTTAGATGGTGGATGACTTGACATGGAGACTCCATGTTAATAGACATGCCTTCTACTTTGACAACATTTTTAAAACATGCAATTGGCAAGACACATTGTGTGACACGATGTGATACATGGTCAAGCAAAACTTGGATGACACAATTATGCTACGAATTGTGCACGCTAGGCATCATCCTTGCCACTCATGCATGCAACCTACAAATCACTCGTACCCAATGACATCCTTTGCATGCTACTGGTGGGGCTCATAATGTGTATCTTTTTTTAGCATTATGGGCTACTGTACATTGGTAAGGTGATGCTTTATTGCAAGACCTATCATTCTCCTTTACATAGATAAGGTGATTCTCTATTTGATGTAATTATCACAATATGCAATCTAAAATGGTCAATGTTTGATAAGGTGTGGCCCATGGTAAAGTAGAAGTTTGATGGTGCACAATGTACTAGGGTTTGTGTATATTTGGCTTCATTCTTAGTTTTGCACGGCAATCAACACCCTACTCATGCGGCCTATGACATCTTATATGACGATGCTCAGACATGCAAAGCATAACTTCTATTGAATTTTTTGCGTTGGATTTGTTAGCACATTGATTGGATGATGCCTTATTTGGAGAGTATTCTTTTTCCTTGAGTAAATTATCACAATATGTAGATAAAAGTAATAATAGGTGACATGATCTGGCCTAAAACAACATAAAAGTTGGATGGTGTAATATGCACTAGGGTTTAGGAATATCAAGATACACTAGTTGCATGCAATTGTGAACTATGTGCACTATAGTATTGTACTCATGCCTAGCAGCTTGTCATTTTGAGCCTAGTGGCATTTTATGCCTACGACTAGGAGAGCCAACAAAGTGCAATTTTTTTTAGATTTTTAGCATTATGGATTACTGTGGCTTGGATAAAGTGATGCCTTATAAGGAGGCTTGGCTTCTTCTTTAACAAAAATAGCACATGTGACCCTTAATGAGAAATGTTTAATGTGGTGTAGGCTACGACAAAGTAGTAATTTGATGTTGTAATATACTCTAGGGTTTGTGCAAGCTTGTTTGAGGTGCTAGAATTTTGTTGCTATAGTTGTGCATTCAATTGAACACTGGGTAGGCTACAACACAGTAGTGCACTATTCATCATGCTATAGTTGGTACACATACTCTCTATTGTATCTAATGTGCACAACTATTAGGGCCCACAAAGTGTTACTTCTTAAAGGATGTTTAGCACTATAGATAGTATGTGCAAGGATAAGGTGATGCCTTATTGCAAGACTTATCATTCTCCTTAATGGAATTATTGCAACATGTAATCTGTAAGGGTTACTGTGTGTGCTTATTGTTGTCCTAAACAATGCATAAGGGATTATGCATGCTAGGCTTCATCTCTAGCCTCAAATAGTAATAAACTATTCATGCATAAAATAGTCAATCTACATGTTGCTAATGACATCCTCTATGTTTTATTCGTGGTGCTTATGATGTGTAACTTCTTCTTCAGATTGTTATCTAGTGGGCAGCCAATGCATGGATAACATGATGCCATATTCATAGACCTGACTTCCACTATGATAGAATTGCCACAACATGCCATCTCTATGCGGCTATGTGCGGCATGGTGTGGCCCCTTCTAAAGCAAAACATTATTGGTACAATATGGGCTAAAGTTTGTTCATGTTGGGCTTCGTCACTAGTTATGTGAGATAACCTATAATGCATGCACATGAGAGCCAATCCATGCCTGACTTACGACATCAAGTGCACAACTCGTGAGGACTTAAAGTGCTACGTTTTTTTATTTTAAGCACCATAAGCTACTGGCACAAGTAAAAATGGACACTCTATTAGTAGGCTTACCTTCTTCCTTGACTGAATTGCTGTAATATGCAATATGCAATGCACAAGGGTACTATGTGTGGCATGATGTTACCCATGGTGAAGTGGAAGTTTGTTGGTCCAACGTGTGTTAAGGTTTTGGGAATGCTTTGCTATGGCCCAAGACATGCATTGCTATAATTACACATGTGACAAAGTACTGGGTCAACTGTTGCATTATGATCACTTGTGGAAACCTGTCTATCTGTGTCATTCTAGATCCTTTACAAACATTTTTTTTGGTCCTTGCATTGTATATTTTTTTTAGGTTTTTTTACTGTGAATTGCTATGTCATGGATAATGTGATGCTTAGAATTTCCCTTTTAGTCAACAAAATTCTTGCAATGAGCAATTTATAAGGGACAATGGGTTGCTTAGTGTAGCTCACGACAAAGAAGAAGTTAGATTATGCAATATATGTTAGGTTTTGTGCATGTTGGATTGCTACAATAGCTACTTGGAATTGTACCCACATGCATGTTGAGAACTTTGGCTACTTCTACACTTTTTGCTTGCAATAATGCACTTTTCTTGAAGCTTATTCGCTCTTGCCCCACAGCATCTTGTCTATGTGATAAAAGGAGCCCACAAAGTATAACTATTTTCATTTTTAGCAATGTAGGTTGCTAGTTCACAGATAAAGTTATGCCCATTTGAGATGTCAATGTGCATGTTCAAAGTGCAACTCATTACCATTTCTATAGAGCATTATGAGTTGTAGACATAACCGTGTTGTAATGAAATTTTGGTGGCTCCATGTGCACTTAGCATGTTGTTGCCATCTGCATTTCTTACCTTTTTGGTATGAGACATGGTGGTATCCCCTTGGCCTATGTTTAGGCTTTTTTCACATGTGACTTTTTCTGCATGAAATAGGTAAACTTTTTCAACCATTATCATCACCCTTGATTACAAATGCAGCAATATGGTATCATTCTAATGAGGAGTTGCCTTTATGGATTTTGTGTGGTGTAGTGTTTGCTATTATCACATCAAAAATTTAGTGGTTCAAATTTGTTTCTAGCTTGCATTAAATGCATATGTTGTTTCCTCTACATGGTGAGGCATTGGGTGTCTTGCATCACCTGTGTGTTCTTCTTGTGTGTACTCCATAAGAGGCCTAATAATTGTGCTCTTTTAGTTGTGTAATTGCAACTGTTTTAATTGATTAACACTGTGTTTCTTTGTAGTTATAATGTTATGAGCACGTAGTTTGCTTGCTTTCTTATCATATATCTTAGAAAAGAAAACATTTTGTAGTTAAATGAGTCAAGCTTAACATCTTCAATTTGGATGGTGAAATAATTTTCAACCATTATGGATCATTTGTAAAGCTATACCAATTTTTAAGTCCTCCTTGTTGTCAATTCTTGTAGGTCATAACTAAGGCCTTCACCCTTTTGCATATGTTTGAAGCTTCTTGAGCTTATTGGATTGGATTGTCCTGAGATCACTTTTGCACAGGACATGTTTTTTGTGGTACTGCTTCCTATGACTTTGCTACCCCTTGGTCTACTAAGTTATTATGTGTAGAAATTTATCATGTAATCGAACATTTGTAAGGAGGAAGTTCATCCATTCAATTATTTTGTTGTGCCACACTTCACTTATGTTAAAATTGTTGGTGCTCCATAATGTTGTTGAATGTGCAATCATCCCTACTCTAATGTTGGCATGATCATAAAAGCCACTCATTTTAGTCATCATTCTTTACCAGGGAGGGTTGCCATTGAAGAATTTTATTATTGGGAAGCAAAGTTTTAAAACATGAGGGATGGTAACCTAACCTGGGAGCATTTGCACCTCTTTTTGGAGTATTGCAAGACATAACAAACATGTCAACTATGACATAAGGAGCAACGTAGCATTTTATCTTTGTAATGCTACATATTCAATCTTGCAAGTATTCCAAAATTTTTTAAAAGATTAAGCCATGTATATCTAAATATAAACAATCTTAGCCAATGAAACTATTAATGGTGCATTAATTCAATTAAAATTTTGTTTTGTGTTAACATGCTACTCAAATAATCATAATAATTCTAGAGCTAATAAGTCCACCAAAGTCCAACTTTTAATCGTTGCATTTATTTGGTAAATGGTTGAGGGAGGCTTTCACTTGAATTCTTGATGATTCAAGATAACTTTTTAAATCACACAACCACTATTTTAGTAATGCATTATTCCATTTTTTTTCAAATGAACTTTCGCTTAGGATAGAGGCATACCACGGTGGTGATGTGAAACACAAAATTAGAGTATAATTATAGAGAGGGATCATAAGAGATGGCTACCAAATCTAAGAATAGCAATAGGAGCACAAATTACCTTTTCCTTAAATTGGGTATTGAAAATAAATAACAACACCAAGGTTCACAAATCTAGTAATTAGAATTAATACAATATAAAACCCTTAAAGATGATCCATTAGAAGGCAAGTCTAGTGCCAGAAATCATGGTAACACCAATAGCATATATTTAACTTCTAGTTAAAAATCATATAGTTAGACCTTTCTTTGGATTTGTCGGTCAATCTTTTGGTGTGCACTGCACACTTTTATCCTTTTTCTGGCACTATGATTTGGCCTTAGACTGCTCAAAGAAATACCATGCTCTACATACATTAGCATGAGATAACATCACAAGATTTCAATCCTATTATGTTGGCACACAAGATTAGAATCATGGCCATTCTCATTTCTTTGTTAGTGGTGAAATTCTTGGATTAATTAAAGATGAACCACTACAAAAGCATTTTCCATGGATTTTTTATTATTAAACATTAAGAGTTGTGGGCATAAATATAATTAGATATCATCCTTGTCTTAACAATAAACAGTGCTAACTAAGGATTAGTAGATGTTGCTCTTTCAACATAGTCAATAGCATATGAGAAATCAAAGTCTTTGGGTTCATTCATAAGGTGATGGTTGTACGATACATCCTCCTCACCTTACAGATGTTCTTATATAAAATCATTAGAAAGAAAAAGTTGAAGCAGTTTAGTATCGAGCATTCTTTAGTCTCAAACAAAATCACACAAAATTGTATGATGAGCAACCTTTTTTAAGCACAATTACCTTGATGCTTTATGTTGGATTGTTTGAAGGACTTCATGCTTGAAACATATGCAATGATAGTATGCTACAAACTATTATTTGATGTTCAGAAAAGTAACTGGTTCACCATAACAATTGCTATAGTCTAGTCTAATTTAACCAATGCCACCTCAACATTACGAAGTAGTTTTCTTAGAAGTTTCATTATTTTGAAATAATAATAATATCCATGGATGAAGCTAAACATGGAACTAGGGTTTCCCATAAAATACTAATAGATCTACCCATGTCATTGTACGCAACAATATAAATTTTGACATTCAAGTCATCATGCACATGTACATCCCATGTGAACTTAATCCACCATTTTGGAGCAGTCTAATAAGGCGTAACAAGGAGCCTATTAAAGTTGCTCAAGCTTCTATTGGACGTTATTGAACAGTTGTAGTAAACAACAACTATAGTGTGTAGAAATCCAATTAAGGAGATAAAAATGGAGGTGACGTCCCTACAGTTAATCTCACTTAGAGTGAAGAAAATCATTAATGAAGCTACTTCACTAGAATTATTTCATAATAATGCACTCCAATAAACAATTTGGGATATTTGTTTTGGTAGTGCATCCCCAAGAAAAAAATTTCAATTCCCTCAATACCTCTTACACAAAGGGATGTTTGAGTAGGAAATAGATTTAAGACTAAGCTCCATAGGAAACTATTTATTTTAGGGTACACTTGCACATTACAAATCCATATGACCTCCTTCCTTGATAGATTATAGCTTTATACATGATTAAACTCTTTGAGACCAACACTATATGCTCACCCAATTTGAAGAATTGCACATATATTTCATTTGATTTAGATTAAGGAGAATGCAAAATAAAAAATACTAAATCAAGCTCAAATAGCTTCAAAATCATTTTGTGATCCCACACCTTGTGCTCTCTAAGTACCTTTACTGCAAATTTTAGATGTTTCACATCCATGTTAAGATAGGTAGGCCAAATTGCAATAGGAACGATTCCAAGCAAATTATCTAAACAAGAGAAAACAAAATTTCTTGTAGCAATCCTTCAAACTATATTTTTTTTGTTCCAAGAAGCACAATATTAAGTAACTTATTCATACAAGATGTAAAATGAGGCATATGGAAAGCATTACTTTTTATAAAGTATTTAGACCAAAAGGATTGAACCCAAAAATAGCCTTCCTAAGCCATAACTAACCAGCAATATTTTGTAATCAATGTTGACTTCAAGGTTGACAAACTAAAAACTCCACATTTCTTAGAAAAAACTACCACTTCCTAATAGGTATAGTGTATTCTGTTAATTTCATTTGAATAGCTCCATAAGTAATGACATGACAATTTCTCCAACTCCATAATAATGTCATTTTGAATTAATGCAAGGGTTGAGTAAAAAGTAGGATAGTAGATAATATCAAATTGACCATGAAAATATAGCCTACCATTGGTAGTGACATAGTCATCCATCTTGACATAATCTTGAACATGATTGATAATGAAATTAAAGTTTTTTATCTAATGTTTGGCTATTGCAATTGGTATGTCAAAATATTTTAATTGAGAGACTTGATGGATACGTAGATTTCTCACAATCATCTTCTTACACTTTCACTCCAACCTCTTACTAAATAACACTTTGCATTTGTTTATACTGACTTGCTCACCCAATTAGTGGCCATATTACTCCATAATATACAAAGCATTCCTCACGACAACACAAGCTGTAGGTGCATAAATCATGACTTCATCAACATATAGAAGGTGTGTTATTTTTAGGGTACAAAGGGCAAATCCTAAACCCAATTAAGGCAACATGATCAAGTTGGTACTGAAGAAGTCATGAGAGATACTTAGATATAATAGTAAAGAGGTGTGGTAAGAAGGTTATCCCTATTTAAGACCCATGATTTCTTTGATCTATGACAAGCAAAAACAATTAAAAACATTCCTAAATCTCAATTTATTGATACAAGCCATAATCTAATCATACTAGAGAGTAGGGAAACACAAATGCTTAAGTATATCTGACACAAATTTTTATTTTACCTCATCATAACCTTGGTCCATATCTAATATCAATGCCATCAAACCATCTTCAGAAGTAGATGACAACAAACAAGTAGCCTTTTCTTATACCAAAAAGAATTTATTAGATATAACATGGCTTAGCCAAAAAGCAACTTGCTCTTTGGTAATGATGTTAGGAAGCACCACCTTCTGTCTTGCCGCTAAAAGTTTTTCATCTACTTTATAAATAAAATTGTAGATTCTAATGAGCTTGCATTTCTTAGTTTTGGATGCTTTTTGTAATTTTGGGATGAGTATGACCAGTTCATCTTTACATTGTTTTTGAATAAAGTAAACTTAAAGAGCATTTTCACTATTATAACAATGTGCAACTATGTCATCTTCGAATAGCCATGCAAAAACTCTGTTGAGATGTCATCCATACTAAGCGATTTATTTTTTTATGGACTTCATCACAGATCTAAGCTCGTCATCACTTATTGGAGTCACATTTTCAATTGTCTATTCTTCATTAAGAGTTTTCAAAGGATGGAAGAGCGAAATAGGCTCATATTTGACTTGGTTTTGCTTCTTTTTGCTAAAACAATTACATAGCAATGTCTATAATTTTAGTAGGAGAAGCCAATAGTTTCCCAATAACAGTTTTTTTAAGTTTGTTGAAATAGTTGCTCTTGGTAGTAGGGGTAGGTGTTGCCTAGAAGAAATGTGTCAGACCCAAGGGTAGCCTAACTAAACTTGATGCACTACCAGTACCCATGTTCTTCTAAATCCATGAAAGTGTTATAAAAAAAATACACTATGCCAGAAGACCACGTTCTTGCTTAATTAAGCCACACATAAATTCGTTAAGTTGAAGATCCTAGATTTCTTTTTCCAACTAGCAAATCTTTTCAACCAAGTTTTGTTACACTCTATTTCTTTAGTGTTGATAAATCTCTACTATATTCAGTGAACAAATGATCAATTGTGTTTCCTCTAATAGTCCTTTTAAAAGATGCAATCACTAAATTAGTTGACTGGGAAAAAAAGTAACTAGTTGTTCTTGCCTAATAATGATTGTCCAAACATTCTGTAATGGGTAATGATCTGAGCTGATGCATTAGAGGTGCATAACAGTGCTGCTCAAGAAGGCTTGCTTTACACTCTTTGTTATGACACCAAGTAAGCTAAATTCTAATAAAACAAAAGTTATTCGGATCCAAATTATGAGTTCATTGAAGTAACCACCTATGAAGGATGATCCACTATCTTAAGCTTGACCAAATTTTATCATAATACTATTATACCATCAAATAACCCTGTCAAATATTGAACAAAGTAATTCTAGTGCCTAGCAAAAAATTAATCCAACTAATACCAAATAAAATGAATCAAAAGTTCTTGAATAAGCAACTTCAAAGACATCATTCCTCTTCACCAAATGCTATGTGTAATAGTGCATTTTTAATGCCTAAATCCCCTAAATATTCAAAAGTATAAATGAAATCATAACTTATTAAGAAAGAAAATAATTCCACTAAACTTAATAGTTTCCATTACTATACACCCTATCCATGCCACATTCGCAATTGAGACACAAAGATTCCATAATAGTGCAATGTCAAGATAATTCATGAAAAGAATTTGAATTCTATCCCCCAACTGTGTAATAATAACTAAGAAAGTAATTTCCTTCTCACCTCGCACAATACTAATTCCAATTAGAGTGAACAAGAGTTGTCAATGTCGTAATAATAACAAAATTTGACTCACTATGCCACTAGACTAAACTTCTTAAATATAGATGTTATTTATAACTAATTCAACAATAGGTCACCATTAGAAATAAATACAAATAAAGCATTAGCTTTTTGCACATAAGACATCAATCAGGCTAACCATTCCCTTATTTCTAACTTTTATTTAATTTGTAGCAACAAAAATTTTCCTAAATTTATTTGTAGCCATTAATGAAACTTACTCCCTGCAATTGTTAGAAAGGTGAAGTGACATTTTTTAGCAGCAATTTCCACATGCTACATCTAGATCACCCTCTACAAAGCACCTTCCATATTGTGCAACTTTTATTATAGTATGTAGAAAATTGTTATCACCATTTTACCTTAGTACTAATTGTTTGAGACTAAGCAATGATGCCTTCCCACAAAGAAGACAATTCCTTTGATAACTTACCCTAATGAAAATTCTAACATAATTTATTTGAGACCTTTATTTGAAGCTATCTACTAAAGCCAAAATACCACAACTTCTTGTGAGAACCTATTTCAACAATTGATATAAAACAACACTTTTCTACACATAAGGACTAAATAGGGGAAGTATCTCACCAAAACCTGAAGCTGTCTTACTTTGTAGACACTAACCATATTATTCATGCCATGAGTAGATGTAGCATAGTACCACCCATAATAATTCTTCCAATGACATGTTTTTGATGGTTCTTAGAGCATGTTAATATCAGTACAATATGTGGATTGATTATAAAGCATATGTAAAAGCAACTTGGAGAGAAAACTAACCTTTCTTCAAGAATTATTTGGCAAAAGTACTTGACATCCACATCAGCTTGATTTTTTCAAACCATCCTCCACCAAGCACAACCCAAAGAATTGAAATTTCTCTCTTTTGCAAGTATGAAACATGCCTCTACTATAGATAAAGGAAATATTCACCCAAAGCTATTAGTGAAAACATCAAATAAAAATGAATCTTTCTTCCCCCTCTTCACAACTATAGTGATAATCAAGCCTAGTTTGATACTATACGTAATGCAATGACGTTAAGCATCATGTTTATGTAAATTTTTATTAACCCACATATAATGTAATGCAATAGTAGAAAAATTAGTTACATCCAATTCATCAAAATTTTAAATGTGCAACTCTATCAAAATTGGTAGAAATAGAAGTGAGTTAAAGTCCTTGTTGTTATTATCCATAGTGTTGAAATGCCTAATTGCAAACTCACTCACCTAGAATTCCTTAGTCATCTTGCATTCCCAAAATATTTTATTTCATTCTCCAATGCCATACAACCTCATTGGTGCAAAATCTCCATCTCAATTCATCTAATGCATGACCAAGAATGGGTTGAAAGAAGATTCAATTATAGTCACCACATGAATACACTTACTTGAGGCTAAATTTTTAATTTCCATACTCACTGAAGATCTTCCCATTTTGAGTTTTGGCTACTATAGATGTCACTATAAATACGTCTTTCTTCTATCATCTCACCTTCAAAATGATTAAAGTAGAGCACATTTATTTTTTTAATTTTTCCTATGAGAGATGCATAATCTGATCAAATAATGTGTATGCGAAAAGCTGTTATAGTTTATTATGGTTCTATGAACCATAATCCTCAATAATTGCTATCACGATAGTGAAATGCTCAGTGTCCTTGTTGATAAATGTTGGCCAAACAATAATAGAAAGATATTCCAACCATTTATCCTTCATGAAGGACACTCTCTTCCCCTTCAATATACTAAATTTTATTCTCGCTAATCCATGGATTAATTATTCACAATAGCTTACATATGTGTGAAGCACCATGTTGCATATGTATCTTTTTATGACACGATATTTGGATCTAAATACTACAACCAATAACCCAACCTCCTGCACCATAACATACCTAATATTCTTACCAATTAAAGGTACTTGCCATGTTAATAAGCTCTGAGCTTTCAGTCCTCCACATTGCTTAGGAAGAATTACCAAATTCTTGTTTACATGATCAATCAAATTATTGGAATTAGAAACACTCTATAAGTAACATGGACTAATCTTTTTTGACTTCTCTATAATGTAATTTAGAATTAAATAATGGCTTAAAAATAAGTTGAAATAGTAGCTAGCATCAAACTAATCAAGGGAATTTATCCCATCATCAATAATGACATTATCATCCATCTCGAGGCCTAGTTCTTACCTTTATCAATAAGGAACTTAATGTCTTTATTTTATTATTTTGTTGCTGCAATAAAAATTCCAAAATAATTTAGTTGAGTCAACTGGTGCATATGCAACTTCACAATAATCACCTTCCTGTGCTTGTTGTCCATACCTTCACTAAGCAGTACTCCAAACTTGTGAAAATTGACAACCTCCCTAAAGTGTAGCCTGTGTTGCCTCGTTATGTCTCGAATAGTCCTTAGTGGAGCACACGTTCTAATGCATAAATCAAAATGTCATCAGTAAAGAAGGTGAGTAATGATCACTAAAGATGGGTTAATCCTGATTCCAATAGTGGTGTTAAGCACAACATGGTGCATAATCTATCAAGAAAAATATTATGATATAATTATCAAGATGTATGGTAATAAAAATCACCTTTTCCTAAGTTCCATAGCTATTTCAATCAATGAAAGTGGGATCTCACTCAGTAAAATCCCAAACTTAGGTTTCGTGATACATGCCTCCACTCAATCACACAAGAAATTTTGAAACCTTCACTAATTTTACATGCCAATCAAAAAATCTAGTTGACCTTATAATTTTCCTAATCCACATCCAACATTAATAGAATGAGCCCCTCTTTGGAAGTAGATGAGGTTATGCGAGCTGCCATCTCCTGTGCCAAAACTATGATATTCGATATAGTATGAAAAGGCACAAAACCCACTTGTTGCCCTGCAATGATACAAGAAGGAACCAGCATCATTCTACTTACTAAGATGTTAGCCATTAACCTTGTATATCTCATTACATAGAATTATCATTCTGAATTGTTAAGGTTTCGTAGAATCTTATACTTTGGGAATTAGAATTACTAATATGTCTTTCCAACTCTTAGTAAATGACTACCAAAGAAAAATTGTTTTATAATTATGATAATATCCCCCTGGGTAATATTCTAATAACAAACTCTATATATATGCTATCAATGCCCAAAGCTTTATCGTTTTTAATCAAAATAATAGTTTTCTTGATCTCCTCTTCTATAATTAGGGCCATTAGACCTTCTTCTTACTTATTATTAATAGTTCTTATATTCTAAATTATGGGAGAGGATTATATTATTCCAAAGTGCACCACTTTCTACTCAAAAACTACATAAGGATATCCATAATTTTAATTATGGAAGCCACTAATTCCCCACTATCCTTTTTAAGCCGATGAATATAATTTCTCCTAAAGATAGATAGAGTTACAACATCAAAAAGACACATCTTCTGAACCCTAAGGTTGGTAATGTATGTAAGCATGTTGCCATCACCAACCTTCCTCTATGGCCATTGCCATATGATAGGAAGAAATATAAAGTGCCAAAAGTTCATTCTCCTTCTTTGTTAAACCCCTCTCACACTCTTTAAGTTGTAATGTTAAGAGTACTTGCTCCAAATCACATGGATTATTAAGAATATTGACAGGTTTAATAGTACTCCAATTTCATAAAGCTGGCAAAACTCTAGTTAATTTAATGGAAAGTCCAATCTTAGGCTTACCCCTTATAATACATTTCTACACAACTTACACAATCTCAAATGAATGTGGAAATGATAGCCATACATTTTTATATTGGAGTTTCCCTTCCATCTTCTTTAAGGACAATTGTTCAAACTAAATTTCCAAAGGACAATGGTTAGAGCTAATGCGAGGAAGGTGAGTCACTATATAGGTTGGAAAAGCCCATAAACCTCATCTTTTAAAGGGCCATATTTGATGTTGCCAAATCCTCTCTTAATGTTACACCATTGGAACTTGTTTTGAAGAAATCCCAAATTAGTAAACTCTAAATCCTATGTGAAACTTGAGAACTTGCACTGACATTACCCGCTAATAAATTACTTCCTTGCATTCTTCTAATTTTTTTCCAACAAAACATTAAAGTCTCTTAAACCAATCAGTAGTACACCTAGCTTAGGACTTTCTCTAAATTTGTCCTATGCTATGTGGTGAGGCATACAATCCTTTGAGGCATATACCATGTAACAAGCCAAGTGGTACTATTACCCAAATTCATAAGTATACACACCACATGTGAGGATGATCACACAATCTCCAATTGCATTTAGTTCCTCCAAAGCGCCATAATGGCCCATGATATTCTTAATGAAGAAATAATGAAATAGCCATAATTTCTTCCCAATAGTGTGTGTGCCTCCCACCTATCAACATTCTTATCTGTTGTTTCAAATAAAGCAATAGCACTTACACAATGTTATTTTACAATGCATTACAAATAACAGTGAGACTTTGTCCCTCCAACTCCCTGAATATTCCAAACTCCTAATGTTACCATATCTACTAAAGGGAAAGGATGGGAGAATGCTTATTAGTCAACTAAACCTCAATAACACATCCCAAATGTCACTTGTGTAACAAAATGCACCACACCTGTATGATAGCATCACTCACTACATTTACGATCCATACCAAAATTCTAACTCCCATATGATTTCGATTTCTATAGCCTTATTAGTCACCTTAAAACATTTAAAATTTATGATGTAATGTTGTGCTTCGTATTTTATCTAATTCTACATTTCCAATACCATGTTAAAATAATTAAATCTAAGCAACCTGAATTTGCTATCAATCTTGTTCAATAAGCTATTATAATTTTGTGACATTGATATAAAGCATGTCTAGAAACTAGAAAAAATACATGTTCTTTTGTTTAAATAACTAGAAAGAATTTGCTCCTCAAAAGTCACCCAAAGTAGTACATCCATATTATTGTTATGTAGATTCTAAAGATTTCCATCTTTATAGATAAGAATATCAACACCCATATGATTTTCAACTGCTATAGCTTTCCTACTCTCCCCAAAACATAACTTGAAATATAAAGTAAAGCCCTATTCTACATGTTTTTTGATTCTACATTCCCTAAGCCATGTTTCAAAACTATTATGTCTAAACAACCTACCTCTGCTTTCAAACATTTTTAATAAAATACTATAATTTGGCCATATTGATGGAGAGCACAATTCCACTATGTTGCAATTTTTGTACCATCCTATACTTATAGGAATTTGAAAAAATCTATTCCTAAAAGTTAACCTTGAATAGTACATCCACTTTGTTGTTATGTAAATTCCAATGTTTTTTACCTTTATAGACCTAACTTTTAGCTCCTATTTGATTCTCATTTAATATAGCCATCCCTGATCCCTGATCCTCACTAATTAGAAATTTTTACAAATTCCATTACTTAAATGATTTGAAGAAATCTACTCCTCAAAATTCACCCTAGGTAATACATCCACTTTTTTCTTATGTAAATTCCAGTGATTTTGACCTCTACCAACCTAAACTTTAGGAACCATATGATTTTCACTTCCTATAGCCATCCTATTCTCCCCAAAATAGAAGAAAATATGAAGTACCACTTTACTCAAAATGTCTACTAACACTACATTCCCTAAACGTAATTTGAAAACTGTTATGTGTAAATAACCCACCTCTACAATAATCTTATTTAGTAAGCTATTACAATTTGTCCTCATTGATGTAGAACACAAGTACACAAATCTACGAACCTATATCTTCCTCTACTATGAAAAGTTTGAAGAAATATGTGAATAAAAAATCTCCATGAGTATTACATCCACTTTTTTGTTATGTAGATTTCAACTTCTATAATAATTTCATGTTAAGACATTTTCATTAAGCCCAATGTTCACAGCAAATTTCCCATTATATTTTCCTTTATTCTTATTATAGCCATGTAGAACCTATACTAAAATGTTAAGCAAAGTCTTCCCTAAATGAGTATCTATAGTGCTCTAGAATTTAGGCCAAGTACCATTCATGCTGTCAATGTCACAATAGCACAATAACACCCCATAATAATTTCTAAGTTAAGAGGTCGAGGACCCCAAACTATGGTTTAGTACTGGTTAAATAACCAAGCATCCCTTGAACTTTATCCCCTTGAAGACAACTACGTCTACCACATAAATAAATAGACAATTTTAGGCTCCATAATCCCTAGCATGATGCACATAGTGCTTCTTTTAAGAATTTGCATACCTTCATTTTTGGTAGCTGGAGTCCTTCCTCTATTAGACATACTTGCCAAAATTTCGTTGTTAAAAATCACAAAATTCCCTTTAACAATAGTGTAATACTAAGTAGACAAATATTGCAATCCCAACAAGCATGGAACAAGATCTAATTCCAACAAATTCATCACCATGTATGTGGTCATAATCCACTTATTACCATGAAAATTAAACTTCTCACAACCAATGGCCATATAATAATGAAAGCAATATTATGCCTTTCTACTCCTTTATTCACTACACCCAAGGGGTCCTATATAATTCCCAAAATAAGCATTTCAGTAATACCCCATAATAACCAAGCATTTTCTAAGGTAACATAGCTATCCACTGATCGACACATTCTCAAAGAAGAAGTTTTTTTGTCTTCAATCTCCACTATTCCTATGCAACATCTTCTTGGTATCTCTTTTTTATATTTGTAGCATATATAAGAGAAACCTCTCCATTTATTTTGTTGTTGAGTTTCATATCATTGTTAATTTTCTCCATTAGGTATTTACCCTATCCCTTAGCTTTTGTGGTGCCAAACGTTTTGATGTACTTCAATGATCTACAGCATTAGTCTGCTTCTCCACAACCTGCTCTATGGTGTGTGAAATGTCGTCAAGGTCTTCAACCACCTCATTTATATTAATTCCTTATTCCCTCAAAATTTGTTTTGGAGTTTGCACTCAACTTTATGTAACACCTCATTATGTCCATCAACCTTGGACCTTGATTTGCTCCGATTCCTTGCCCATTTTTTTGGGTAAAAATACTTCCATGCTCCTTTCTTGCTTCCATGTTTCCTATTATCATTTCTATTTGACTATATTACCATAGTCATTCTCGTACTTTAGATTCACACCACAATCCATGGTCCCAAGTCATGTCAATTATCACCAAGCTCTTTCATAACATACAACTACTTCCTCTTAATTAAATTCTTATTTTTTATGATGATTAAGATTGACCTCCATAGAGCATGAGCCCTTATAACTATTATTATTCTATATCAACTTATTATGCAAACACACCTTTAATGCATGCCCTACTCTACCATAGGTAAAGCAATAATTAGAAATTCCCTTATACTCAATGTTTTGAAAGGTCTAAATAGTAGACAATTTAATCACATACCTACTCTAATAGGCTTATAGAGGTCAATTGTAAAATAGACACTAACAAATGATGACCTCTACAAGTCTATCATCAAACATCCATTTAAATTGGATCATTAATAACCTTTATAATGTAAAAAATGTTCTCTATGTCCCAATAAAGGAGTGGTGGAAAATGGAACCACATGGGGACAAACATAATCTCTATAGGGCTCAGCCTAAAACCTGGTGTCCATAAGTCCAATCCCACAACTAATCCCCATACTTCTTATGCCCCACTAAACCACACTAAGTCTCTATCTATTATCGACTCAAAATGTAGATAGAAATGAAAACAAGATAAATGTAACACCCAAAAACCACTAAGCTGTCCACATTTATGATGTAGTACTTTAGGAATTAACTAAAATAGTAATCAACTCCCATACATTCTACCGACATGCTAAAATTGGTGATACATAATTTGTTACTCGTAATCATTGTTCCACAAGTGAATTTCATCATTAATAATGAAATAATTATATTTTGGTTTGCAAACTTTCACATCCACAATGGTCTGTCTCCACAATAGACTATCGCTGGAAAAGTATTCACATTGCATTCATTTCTTCTCATTAGCACATCTCTAAATTTAATTTTATTTGGGCTACATACTTGCTGATAATTATTCAAAGAATTTTCTTTCTCCACCTTTAGCAATTGCGTAAGCATTTGAAGTGCATTTTTTAAAAAAACCTACCTCAATACTATTTGGATTATGCCATGTTCTCATGATACATTACATATTTCTATAGTTTTGTTCAACATCAATGCATTTTCTATTATGTTTTAAGGTTTTTCTTCCTTCCATGTCTTGATTATTGTATCATACATTCTATTTAACACTCTATCTTCATCATCAGAGGAATTAAAATTGCTACAAACCTTCTTTAACTTAAATGAATTCTCTGATGTCTCCATAGCAATTCCTAAACTTCCTTCACCACCATTGCAATGTATTGATGCATTCATATTAAGAACAATGCTAGATTCTACCACATTGTGTCCTTGTGAAAAGAGTCGTCATACATATTGCCCATGCAAGGGGAATGTCCCATGTCCTTTGTTTTTGTTTTATTTTGAACTCGACATTACCTTAAATAGTATATTTTTCTCCACATTAACTAAAATTGTTGATTCAGCAAACTCCATTCAAAATTCACCCACATAAGTGCGTGGGCTTTCATCGTTTAGCTACTTCCGACAATTCTGGTTATCACAAGCACCACTACCTAAAACACCATCATCCACTACCACCACCTTCAAGGAATTAAAAACCCTCCCAACTCCTACCACTATCATTCAGTTTCTTGATAATGTATAAGTAGTTGAAGCCTACAATAGAATCTCTCTCTAGGGATGCTTAAACCAAAAGTTTGAAATGGATGTAATATAAGTGGTTTGGGAATGGGCATTCCCCATGCCAAAAAAATTCACATAACAGTGGATGATCTGCAACTCAATCCACTACAACACAACTTTGCCTCAAAAAATGGTATACCTTGAATGAGCTCATTTGTTTCCCATAATTCATTGCATCTTGGTATATGTTTTCATAGGAAATAGATACTATCATCCAAGTCACTTCTCAATCACATTTGTCAAATCTAAATGTTTCTCCATAGGAAGTGTGTTTGATAGTTCTTAAAATCTCCATGGCATCAAGGACTGCAAGCATTTCCATATTAATGATAACTTCTAACATGTATAATCTATTAGCAATAATTAAATTTTAACCAAGTGATCCCTTATAACATTGCCAATCCCAGCAATATGCCATTCAACTCCCATTACATCATTTTTTATTTTGGTCCCACACTACTAAAAGAGGAGTTAATTTTGAGGCTACACATAGCCAAAAATTACTATAGTCACCATCGCTAGATGGGCTAGGGTATTTTGAGCACACAATAATAGCAACAAAATCATATTAAATATTTCTCTATACAGCATGCTTGACATAACACCTTCTCTTTATCTTATGTTTTATTTCTATTGATCAAAAAATGGTGAAGAATAATTATAGCAAATTGAACTCTTTTTGCATTATTGAAAGCGTGAAAATTGCTACAATCAACTGATTAATTCTTGTAATGAGTTAACATGACTAGTTTTTTCACCTAACACAAATAAGATTAATAATGATGCTACTCTCTCATAGTTCTTTGTCCTTAAAGAATTCCCTAAAAATAAAAATGATATTTTCCTCCATGATACACCACAATAGATCTGTATCTTTCTTGATTAAACCTTTAACACCCAGCCAAGAGTTTTTTTTATAAGATTCAAGATTAATCTACAAAAAAACATTCTCCTAAGGCTGCACCTACATTTTCTAGGCCCAAGTTACATCCGTCCAACTCATATTCAGATAGTTCAACATGTTGAAGTATGTGTTTAGAATTCTGCATAATATCTTCAATTTTTAAAATGAACACTTTTTCATTAGATTTAGCCAAGGTGAGGAATTGCGTAGACTAAGGTGGTAGCAAATATGTTTTTAAACATTTCACAATCCTATTCTCCTTGTTTAATGATAGCCTCCTTCAGTTTTAATGGATACTCCACATGCACATTGGCAATTGTAGACCACAAATCGATTGAGACAAATTCAAACAAGTTGTATGATAAGAAGGATTAACTATTTATCTTCAAGAATCTATCATATCATATAAACACATGGCAATGCATAGCTAACACAAAAGGTTGCAAGTATGTGGGGTACCTCAAGGTACAATGAGGTTGTTATTGATCATTACATACTTAGACCTAAATAACCTTTTTTCATGTAAAACGTTTGTTAATCAATGCATTTTTCCAAAGAGACAAATCATGGATACCAAGGCCACAACAATCCTTAGGGAGCATCACAACATTCCAATTGGTGTAATGGAAAACTTTACTCCCATTTCCTCAACTACAAAAATGTCTGTGAAACTATTATTCCAAATCCTCTATGATACCATTTAGAATTAAATATTTGCCTAACTAATATGTAGGAATAGCTTTTAGCATCAAATCTATCATACAAATTGTCTCTACTATGAAGAAGCTCTAGTCATCCATCTAGCCATATATGTTTCAAATCGTCCAATAAGAAACTTGAGGTCAACTTTTTATAATTTATTTGTTGCACTAAGAATTATTAAGTATTTAGCATTGTTAACTTGGGACATATGAAGCTTTCTTACATTCATTTTTATATTTTTTCAATCCATTCCATTGCTAAATTAAACTTTTGATTTGTTAAAATAAATGAGCTTGCCAAAGTGTATAACATATTCTTTTATAACCTCTTGGATCATCCAAGCTACAGCATAAGTAACCAAAGAGTCAATCATGACGTCATTAATATAAAGGAGGTGTGAAATCATATGTGTAAATGGACCACATCTAAACGCCAACAAACATTACTATCCATTTGCTACATAACAAGGCATGATAGAAACTCAAAAACTACAATAAAAGAGGGAAGGGGACAAATAACATATTAGCTGAATCCCCCTCATAGCATCTATCCACTGGAGTCAATACACATTCAATAGAATACCAACTTCTAATGCCAATATGAACACCTCTACCTAGTCACATTAAGTGATAAAAAACCCTAAGATGTTAAACATATCAATCATAAATTGTCACTTAACTTTGTCATATACCTAGTCTATATCAACCTTAAGTGCTAAGCCTTCTTTTTCTCTTGATGTGTTCATATTTGCTACCATCTATTGTGCCAAATAAATGTTATGAGAAATAGCTCTACCAAGAAAAAATGTAGCTTGCTTATTATATAATGTTAGAAAGCACTACCTTTAGTCTACCTACCATAATCTTTGTCATAATTTTATCAACCATATTGCATAAGTTAAAGAATAAAAAATGTTTAGGTTTTGAAGCACCATTAACCTATGGAATTAATATGATCAAAGCATCTTTCTATTTCTTTGGCGTATATCTATCATAAAAGACTTATTCATAGCATTAGCAATGTTTGTCTGAGTAATCTTCAATACATAGGCATTTGATCAACTATAGTATATAATAATTACTATTATAATTACTTAAATAAGCATCCAAAGCATTTGGAAATAGCTAGTATATTATAACAAGGACAACATAACTCTATATGAACAATAACATTATAAAGTGTGTTAGATAATCAGATTTCTATCATGCCTCCTACTGACCTGTGCTATCTTATATGTGAATCTTCTTGTATTAACATTAAGTTCTTTCTTGACTATACAACATATACTCCAAGTAATCACTTGATGTCTTAGCCCCATGCAATGATTATTTTAATAACTTGCTATTCCCTCACAAAATATTAGCACATCATCGCTACAATGATGTTTCTTTCTATATATGTTGTCATACTTTTGCTTCCATGGTTTGAGCTTGAATTACACTTTACTTTTCTCATGTTAACATTTAGGTTTCATTATACCTTACAATCACAACAATTTATCATCCACTATATTATCTTTTTTCATACAACCACTTCTCGAAACACTTCATAATTTAATAGATCTACTTCCCTGGTTAGCCATATAAGTTTGTAGAATTTCCCACTCAGTAGATTAAACATTTCAAATTTGATAACTACAGAGCAAGCATTAGTACTATTTTTCATATAGACTTTATTAAATACACTTCTACTACCTCCTCCACACACAATAAAGCAAAGTCACTTAGTTCCTCCAATAAATACAATCCTTAGAAATAGGTTGTTGTAGCCCATTGTGCATATAATATGTATTTTTAGTAGGCTCGTAACTGAAGAAAATTTTCATAGAAAAGCTCCAAAAATATTAAAACCTATGTGCTTTCAAATGACTTAAAAACAAAGTCGCACGAGTTATCTCGCAACTCCTCTACCTAGAATTGCTACACCTTGAACTTCGGTCAAGCTGCTTAATTATTAAATTTTCATGACAAGCTCCCACTTTTTTTTGTTTATGTAAGTTGAGTTATTTGTGTAACAAAAATGTATCAATAATCTATCAATTCATTCATATCGTTTTTCGTTATGTGTAAGTGTTTTGTTTCATTTGTATGCATCCAAGTAGTGTTTTCTTCAGCTAATAGCATTTACTATTTGCTCTAGTTGGCAGCACGACCTTCCCTCAAATTTGACTACTAAGCAAATAACTCTATGCACCCCTAATTACATTACATCTCCACTATAGTACCACACAATTTCTATTCTACTCCATCTAAATAATACACTTATGTTCAATCTTTAATGAAGCCATCTTATGTTGTCTCCCACAATTCTACAAAATAGAGCCTTTCATAACATTCTTCAATGACACTTGCCTAAAGTATTCCCTAGTTTGAGGCACATAGAACTTCAAAGACTTCAACTCCTTCATATAGTTATCAATCTTGCTTATTCCAATTTTGACAAGCTTACTACTATTTTATAAGCTATTTTCAAGTTCTTTTAGGATGCTACTCAAAACCTTACAGAAATTGTTTCATTTTTTCCTAATATGTTTCAAATAAGCAACCTCCATGTTATAGTAATAGTGATGTATCTATATATAACCCATCTCAATTCTTCCCTATAAAGGTGCCACTATAGCAATTTTCTTACAACAACAAAAATTACAACAAAATTTAATCACACCATAACATCAGCAAGAATAAGAAAATAACAAACATTACTAAAGCTAGTTCTCATCAATACAACCTTTATTATTTGGAAATTATATATCCTAACTACTAGAGTGTAACCCTTTATTCCATATCATGTGCAATGTATAACAACATCATTCCAAGGGGTGTCTACCCACTTCCAAAGATATGGGTGGCTTCTTCATGGTGAACTAGCTAACATTCTCGTTATCTTCAACCTACCTATTTGATGAATACTCTAGGCTCAGTTACCATTCTACCTAGTCCTTTCCTACACTTTTATGCCCTAGATCTTCTCAATTTAAGTTTGCAATTTTTTCCTCCTGTCCAAAGGTCTTTATTTTATGAATCCACTCAAGTGTAGATGTACCCTCTTTCACCCAACAACTTTGGACCTTGACCTCCTTATATATATTGGTTTTATATTTCTTTTTATAAGGCCTTAACAATGTCTAGCTCCACCCAATTTCTCTGTAGCACAATGATCCCACTGGTTATTCCCACTGATGACTTAACAATGAACTCCTAATTCTTGCCAAGAAGTCATTCTACATCTTACCTATCAAACTTCTCCACTCTAGTCCCCAAGAAAGAAATTATTGATACTCCATGTTCCATTACAAAAGGCTATAGAAAACCCCTCAATTTTTTTCCCTTATTCCTTACAAATTCCAAACATCTAACATAATGATATAAAATTGGGTGGTACTATTATGATTACTTAAATAAGCACCTAAAGGATTTGGAAATAGTTAGTATATAATAACAAAGACAACATAACTCTATATGAGCAATAATATTATAGAGTGGGTTAGATAATCAGATTCCTATCATACCTCCCATTGACATGTTCTATACTATATGTGAATTTTCCTTTATTAACATTATGTTCTTTCTTGATAATACAACATATATTCCGAGTAATTAACTGATGTCTTAGCCCCTTGCAAAAGATTATTTTAATAACTTGCTATTCCCTCACAAAATATTAGCATATCATTGCTCCAATGATGTTTCTTTCTATATATGCTGTAATACTTTTGCTTCCATCGTTTGAGCTTGAATAACACTTTTCTCTTCTGATGTTAACATTCAGGTTTCATTATACCTAGCAATTACAACAATTTATCATCCACTATATTACCTTTTTTATTACAACCACTTCCCGAAACATTTCATAATTTAATAGATCTACTTCCCTGGTTAGCCATATAAGTTTGTTGAATTTCTCACTCAATAGATTAAACATTTCAAATTTGATAACTACAGAGCAAGCATTAGTATAAATTTTCATATATACTTTATTAAATACACTTCTACTCTCTCCTCTAACACAATAAAGAAAAGTCACTTGGTTCCTTCTATAAATACAATCCTTTGAAATAGGTTGTTGTACACTATTGTGCATATAATATGTAATTCTAGTAGGCTCATAACTGTAGAAAATTTTCATAGAAAAACTCCAAAAATATTAAAACCTATGTGCTTTCAAATGCCAAAGAAACAAAGTCGCATGGTTATCTCCCAACTCCTCTACCTAGAATTGCTTCGACTTGAACTTCGATCAAGCCACTAAATCATAAAATTTTCATGACAATGCTCCGATATTTTTGGACTTTAAGTTGAGTTATTTGAGCTACAATGATGTATCGATAATCTATCGATTAATTCATAGCTTTTTTTGTTATGTGTAAGTTGTTCATTTCAGTTGTACGCATCCAAGTAGTGTTTGCCTCGACTAATAGCATTTACGATTTGCTCCAGTTGACACCACGACCTTCCCTAAAATTTGACTTCTAAGCAAATAACTCTAGGAACCCCTAATTACATTACATCTCCACTATAGTACCACACTTCTTCCATTCTACTCCTACTAAATAATACACTTAAGTTCAATCTTTAATGAAGCCATCTCATGTTGTCTCCCATAATTCTACAAAAAAAAGCCTTTCATAACATTCTTCAGTGACACTTGCCCAAAGTATCCCCTTGGTTGAGGCACATAGAACTTTAAAGACTTCAACTCCTTCCTATAGTCATCAATCTTGCTTATTCCCATTTTGACAAGCTTACTACCATTTTCAAAGCAATTTTGGAGTTCTTGTGGCATGCTACTCCTCAAAACCATACATAAATTGTTTCATTTTTTCCTAATATGTGTCAAATAAGAAACCTCCATGTGACAGTAATAGTGATGTATCTTATAAAACCCATCTCAATTCTTCCCTATAATGGTGCCATTATAGCAAATTTCTTACAACAACAAAATTTAATGACAGCTTAACGTCATCAAGAATAAGAAAATAACAAACATTACTAAAGCTAGTTCTCGTCAATACAACCTTTATTATTTGGAAATTAAATATGCTAACTACTAGAGTGTAACATCTCCCTTTATTCCATGTCATCTGCTATGTAAAACTACATCATTCCAAGGGGTATTTACCAACTTCCCATGATATGGGTGGCTTCTTCATGGTCAACTAGCTAACATTCTCCTTATCTTGAACCTAGCTACTTGACGAATACTCCACGCTCAGTTGTCATTGTACCTAGTCCTTTCAGACACTTTTATGGCTTTGATCTTTTATATTTAAGTTTTTTATGTTTTCTTCCTCTCCAAAGGTCTTTATTTTATGAACCCACTCAAGTGTAGATGTACCCCCAATAACTTTGGACCTTGACCTTTATATATATATTGGTTTTGCATTTCTTTTGGTGTTGACATTCCCAATTATCCTCTATTGTGCCTTTTGAAATAATCATTACTTTTCTAAGTTGTACTACTATCCATGGTCTTAAACCATGACACCTATCTTCTCCATTGCTTTCCCCATTCTCACTAGCACTTTTTCCCTCTTTATCTACTTGATTAGGAGTTTTTGCTACAAGTCATATATTATTTGGCATCAGAAACAATATGAGCAATTTGCATTATCATATTTGATCGAGAAATTTAGATGCATTCCAACCTTCCCAAAACAGATGAAAATGAAGGCAAACCCTTCATACTCAATCTTTTAAATGGCACACTCAAAAGTCTTTTGAGCCACATGATTGCTTTAAGTGGTTTTGATTAGTCAAATATTACACAAGCTCTAGCAAAAGATGACCTCTACATATCAATCATCTATTCTACTATTAGCATTAGCTTCTTAAATGCCTCAGCTATGTGAGGAGTATTCTTCATATTTGGGTTTTAGGGGAGCCATGGTCACAAGGTTGAAACTTAAATAAGTTGAAAAATGTGCACCAAAAGAGTAGAGCATATAGCTTAAATTAACTCAACATAGAAAAGTTTATTAGGTCCAAAAATAGCAAGAATAGATAGATTGAGAGCTCCTTCTGGATTCCATAATTGGTGATGCATTACTATTCTTTATTGTTGGCTAGATTTGCCTATTTAATTTAGTTGACAAAGAAGACTTCAACTTGCTAAAGTTTATGCTAGCGACATGCCACCTTTGGGTTCTAAGGGAGCATGATTGCATGGCTAAATCTTTAAAAAATTGATGAATGGAAACCACTAGGAGTAGAGTAGTTTAGCATGTAACTTAATTTAGCTCAACACATGCAAACATGTCATCTCCAAACATAGCAAGGATTGATAAACTAAGAGCCCTTTATTGATTTTATTGGTGAGGGTGCATGGTTGTTCTCCATTGGTAGAGTAATTTCTTGGTTAATTTTGCTAGCAAATAGGTCCTCAACTTTCTAACAAGCTCTGTAGGTTGTAAGCCTTGTCACCAACTTTTTATAGGAACTATGGTTGCTTAGGCCATAGAATTGAGGTAATAATAGGTCTAAAATGCTCTTATATATTTTTGGTTACACATATAATACATTTATGTATTAAATAAGTAGATTACAATGGTTAAAAGGTCTAGAAAATCTATAAAAATGTCATTGTGATGGGGATAGATCAATGTAATTGTTAGTCTTCAATGTCAAAATTCCTTATAAGTGTTAATCTTTGCTCACAATAGCTACATACTTGCCCTTTGAAAACACTACTTGTTGCTATTACAAATTTAATGGTCCAGTGAAGTGTTCAAGTTGATGTGATATGGGTCGTCACTTAGGAATGCCAATTGTGGAATGAGGTGTCACTTTAATAGGTACTTGACTTGGGGCAATGTGGAACTATCACACCATGCATGTCACTCTGGGCTTTGTTTTATGCATTTTTTTCCAAAGTCATAGTGAAGTTTCAATGGTGCAAATTGTGCATAGCCATGTGTTATATAAACATGTTGCCTATGAATGTTGTAGCATGTGGTGAGCCATGTCTCCATGTTGTCTTTTTGTTCATGTAGCATGGGTTGCCCAACAAGTTGGACCTATTATTTTAAGAATTGCATCATTTTTTTAGTGATTAACATAGTGTTTCTTGGTGGTTAGCCAAGTTTTTAGCTTGCAATGTGCTTGCATTATTGTTATTGATCTTGCACAAAACATTTTGTAATTACATGAATGAGCTCAACATCTTTGATTTTGCATGTGTAATAATTTTCAAACATTTTAATTATTGTTTAATGTGTTCATGCCATTATAGATCATTTGTATGGTCATATGCCTTTTTTAGGGATTGTTGGTACTCATGCCATGTGGGTGCAAGCTAAGGTCATCATTCTTTGTTAATCTCTTTATGCTTCTTTTTGTATACCATTGAAGCTCTTTGGGCTAATGAAATTAGATTAATATAAGACTCTATTGCTCAAGAGATGATTTTTGTGGTGTTGCATCTTATGGCTTGGCTACTTCCTAGTTTTTTTAGTCATTTAATGTAAGGCTTTATCAAATCAAAACTTCTTAAGGAGGAAGTTCTAATATTGCTTACTTTTCTATTGGATGGGTTGGTTCTATTCATTTATTTTGTTGACACCACACTTCTCCAATGTTGGAACTATAAGCACTCCATAATGCCAATGAACATATTATTTTTCTTGCTATCTTGGTGTGACAGTCATGAAAATCACTCATTTTAATCATGATTCTTAGCTATGGATGTTTGTCATTAAAGAATACTATTGTCAAGAAATAATGTTTAGGAACTTGGGTGATGGAATCCTAACTTGGGAGCATTCTCTCTTCCCTTATGCTATATCACCAGACATGTTGGATGTCATAACTATGACATAAGGTGCTACCAAGTGCATTAACTTTTTATTGATTCCTTGTTGATCTTCATAGTAGTATTTGTCTTAAAGCTTAAGCCATGCATGTGTAATTACGAATAATTTCAAAATGTGAAACTATGAATAGCTCATTAAATCAGTTATTATTAATTTGATGATACGTGCTACGTGGATAACGATTGTAATTTTCAGGCTAATATGTGCGTCAAACACGGAATTTTAGAAGGGATGCATTTGTTAAGTAAAATCTTCATGCATCCTTTTTCTCAATGCTTTAATGAATCATGATATTTTGTTAGATTGCATGGCCTCTTTGTTTGTGAATCATCATTCAAATTTTATCTCTATTAACCTTATATTGTAGGATATGGGCCTACCATGGTGGTGATGGGTGATGGAGAATTAGGATTGAATTTCATAGAGGGAGCCTACAAAATGGAAATCACATCCATGGATGGTATCAAGTACACAAATTACTTAATCCTAACATGAGAAAAGGAGAATAAATAATAATATCAAGTGAAAGAACATTAATTTTTGCACCTCAATAATAGTAACACTAAAAATAATTGAGTGAGTTAGATAATTCATAAAAATAGTAGCTAACACTAAGAAGTGTTTCTCATGCTTATATTGTATAAGTCATAGCAAATGCTTAGAGATAATAGTAAAAAGGTATGATAAGAGAAGATATCCTTACCTCAGACCTTTTGTTGCTTCAATCCATTATAGAATGTTACCATTAAACAGGATCCCAAATCTCAATATAGTGCTACATTCCTCAATCCAATGATACCAAAGAGTTGGGTAATATAAATGCATTAGTATATCTCACACAAATTTCAAGTTAATCTTATTATATGACTAGTCATATTTGACTTGAATATCATCAAACCTTCTTTAGAAATAGAAAGAGTATCCATGTTGCCATTTCTTATGTCAAGAATCTATTTTCTAATATAAACTAGTCTAATGCAAAACCTTGTTGTTCATAGACATTGATATTAGGAAGCACCGTCTTGAGTCTAACAACCAAAAGTTTTGTCACAATTTCGTGGATCACACTATATAGGCTAATGTGATTAAAATGGTTGGGCTTAGATGCATCATGAACTTGATGAATAAGAATGACCAGAATGGCTTTGAAATGTCAGGGCATAAACCTTTCTTTAACAAATTATTTCACATGTTTCATTGTATTTATTTGTGTGTTGTTCTAATAACTATGTGCAAACATAGCAGAGACGTCATCTATAGTAGGGGATTTATTTAAATTGATGGATAATATTGTACTTCTAATCTCATCGTCAACGATTGAAGTTGTAAGTGAGGCCACATATTCATTATTTGTCGTTCTCAAAGTCTAAAAGGCTAAGGGAAGGACATATTGCCAAAGGCTTCTCCACTTCTTGCTAAATAACTATATACAAATGTCTTTCATCTAAATTATGGATGTCAGTGATTCCCTACTTCTATTTTACAATGGTAGATATAGGTTCTCTTAGATGTCTAAGTTGTTAATTCTTCAAAAAATGCACGTTCTCGTCTTCAATGGTGGACTAATGAAGCTCAACAAACTATCATGACCATGCTTCTTATAAAGCCATGACATTATAATTGGAAGCAATACATTGTGCCATAAGATTATGTTTCACCTCTATTAAGTTGTTTATAGATTTCTTAAGTTAAAGCTATTAGATTTCCTATACTAATTGGTGTAGCTTGCTAAGGCTATCACAAAGTGTACCTTCACTCCATTTATTCAATGCTGACAAAGCTTTCCTAACTTTAAGGGACAAAATGTCCATGTGTTTACCTCTAATAGTTCTTCTCCATGCTATATACACAACAAATTTTTATTATTGAAAAGATAACTAGATGTTTTCAAAATGTTTTCTTCTATCAATTTTACAACTAGGGATTTTCTATACATCATAAGTAGTGGGTAGTTGTTTGAGCTAATCTAGTAGGTGTGTCATAGTGGTACTCAAGAAGGTTTGCATACCATCAATATTCAGGGAAGTTCCATCTAATACTTCATAGATATTGACATTACCCTCCTTATTATCACACTAAGTAGACTGATTCCCAAAAAAAGCAAACTCAGTAGATGTTAATCTCAAAAGAGAACTCATGCTGAGCCTATCCACTACTACATTTCTTTCCTCTTTTGTTCTCTTCTTATGCAAGGCAATGCAATCGCCAATAATAATTAATATTCCACCAAGATTTGTAGCATTTTTCATTTTGTCTCAAGCTTATTGACTATTAACATAATCGTTTGATTCGTATCAAGCATAGTATTGCCAAATCTCATTTCTATCCAATCTTATTAGAATAGTAACCACCTATTAAAAGTAATCTATAATCTCAAGCTTGAACCAATTTCTCCAAAATACTATGATGCTCCTAGATGGCCCTAATGAGCATTGCACTTGGTTCTAGTTCATTCCAAACGACCAATCAACCTCATGTCAATTAAAGGAATCCACATGTGTTTCCAACAAGACAAATACAAAGGAACTATTCTCCATTAATATGTATTACAACTAGCCATGAGATTTTTTTTTCTTTTATCACCTTGATATTCAATACTAAAAAAGAGATCATATTTGATTTGTAAAAATATATTACCTATGAGAATGAGCAATACCATTGCCACACTTCTTATCCATGCTAAATTTGAATTTTATAAGCATAACAATTTTAGTGCCACCCATACAACTAAGCAAATTCATGAAATTGCTCACAAAATTTTGAAACAACAAGCCTTTGTAGATAATGTTCTAGAAGTTTGTAGTCAATGCAATAGTAACCCAATTGTAAATGTGCCCTCCTTATGTCAAACAAAAATAACAAATAACCCATCCCACAAACACAGTCATCAAGTAATGCAATGAAACCCATTCGATCTAGCAGCCACCTACAACAAAAGTCTAATAATGCCGCTTTTAGACCTATTTTACATTTAGACCAAACATACAAGGAGTATTTGAGTTCCAATTCTTCCCTTTTTGCATTTGAAATAACCTATAGCTTTTGAATTGATTATGTGTAGCCTTAATTCCTATATATTAAATGCTACATTGAACCTTGAACCTTAATACAAAGCATTCCAATTTCATAACTAAATTAGAAGTTAAATTCTAGTGCCAAACCATGTTGTGGCATTTAAAAAAGTTACTACCCACCATGCACATCATTTAGTCCAAATGAAATAATTGACAAGTTTTAGCATAGCAACAATCATTACACGACCAATTGTATATCCTAAACTTTGTACATATAAGAAACCACCACCATGCTTCTTCTAAAGCCTCAACATTGTGATAAGAAGTGATACATTATGCTAAAAGTTCAAGTTGGATCTCATTTATTCTATTTGTAGATTCCTTTAGTAGAAGCTCAGGGATTTTCTATTCCAACTAGTGAGGAATACTAAGGATATTATAAAGTTCAATTACTCTTCACTTCCTTAAAGCTAATAGGGCTCTATTAAATTTAGTGGACAAATCATCAATGGAGTTTTGCTCTAACCATAATTTTCCAAGTTGCTTACACTGCATTAGTTGATTCTGAAAAGGATAAAAAGATGTTTTCAAACTTGGTTCATTTATCAATTTTTACCATTGTTTATTTTCTAAAATTTATCAGGAATGAGTAGTGCTCCAAGCTAATGCTAGAATAAAGAGTCACAAAAGTACTTGGGAATGCCTACTTATCATCAAGGTTCAAGAAAGCCTTATCTAATCCTTCATATATATGTGCATTATCCTCTTTATTATTAGGTAAATTAAATTTATTCCTAATAAATCCCAAGTCAATCAAATCTAAATCATTAATGAAACTACAAAACTCATAGTATCCTTACCGCACAGGAGTTTGTAATAGAGAAGCTGCAAAGACGCTATTCCAGCTTACTAAATGTAATAAGTAGATAAGAGATTTTGCAACTTTAATCTTCCTTATGTTACTTATCAAAAAAGAACTATTGATTTAATAACAAAAATGCATTGCCCTTAAGCATAATCAATCCTTTGCTACACATCTCATCTATGCCAAATTTGCATTTTATAGGTTCCACAACTCACATACAACAATTACAACTCATCCAATTCATTAGAATACTCACACAGTTTGGAAACAACAAGTCTCCCAAAAAATGTTCTAGAAGTTCTCATTCACAAAAGCATTTACCAAGCTAAAAGTATGCACAACCTCTACCACACAAGAACAACTTATAACCCACCCCACTAGCACGATGATTAGGTGGTGCATCAAAGAACATTTATTGTGGTAGCCTCCCACAACCATGGTCAAACAATGATGCTTTTTGTCCAACTTTACATTTAACTTATACCAACAATGAATGTTGGAATGTACAATGTTCCATTTTCTTTTAATGTACCGATAGCTTTTGGATTGATTATTTGTAGCCACAATTCTTATACATTCATTTCTACTCTCATCTTTGTTTAAAATTATTAAGCATTCCAAATTCAACCTAAAACAAAAGTTAAATTCCAACAACTAGCCAAGTTGTAGTAATTAAATGAAAAAATTTCTTCCCACCTTGTATGAAAGTGAGTCCAAATGTACTAGTTGTGCATTGAGAACACATCAATAGTCTTACTAAATAGCCACCTAGTTATGCCTTGCAAACTTATCCAATGCACGAGAAAAAAAACTATGCTCATCTCTTCCCTAATTTTGTCTACTACTTGACATGTTGCCCCACACACTTTGGAGAAATCTACTCACCACCTCTCATATAAAAATTCTAAGTTGATGATCCATACACACCAAAATTGAAGAAACTAAAAGCTATAGTTTAGTAAAAAGAAGAATACATAATTGGATCAATACACTAAGTAATTACAACACATGTAAAGTGACATCCTCCATACAACAACTTCAACATTCATTGACTTGTACCACCACTACCAATCTAAATCCATACCCCTTACAAACATTGTTAGTAAAATTCATACAACTCCTCAACATGAGGTTACTTCTACAAGCCCATGTGTCGTAGCTTACAATTAGCTCTAGTTGTATTTAATTAATGCATATAACCTATTTTTGTGTGATTTCTTTACTTAATTGCTATAAATCTAAGGCTCTTACAAAATAATTGAATTTTTTCTAAAAATCTTTAGAAGGATATAATTTCTTAATTTTGCCTCGATAGAATATAGCCACAAGAATTGTTGATGGTCCTTAATCCCTATCTAAAATGATACCCCCTACTTTTAACAAAGTAGAAATTTGTAAAAGTAATTTTAGCCATAACCATTCCATAAATAATCATGCATCTTACCATATGACTATTGTGGCCATGCATGAACCTTGCTTGATCCATTATTATCAAAATCGAAACCATGTAAGTTCTTAATTACATCTAGATTCTATGACCTGTAGGCTCCCTATAGCTAACACCAATGTAGCATAATAATAAACCTCATTGTCATTGCACACTCCAACAATAATACCCTCTATCCACATCAACCATCACCCCTTTCTACCTTTTTATTTTCCAAATTGACAAAAGGTTCCCTTTCTCTTCAATCATTTTTACTTTCTGTATTTTAATAGGAATCAATATGTCATCCTTTTTTCTTCACTTGGACTCCTCACTTGACCATTTCAATGGATGAAGTTGAACTACATTAGGGTTCTACTTGCTTCTTTATATTCTGTAGTTGAGTATGTTAGTAATTGGTAGGGCCTACATCTACTTCCCTATTACTTGATGGAGTATGATTTTAATTAGTAATAGGATCGACCTCTCCCTCGCCTCTCTTCTTTGATACCCATTCATCCTTGAGTATTCCTCTTTTACACCTTCTTGCCTAGTGCAACATCTTTATTTTTTATTACTTGTAACATATTCTCATATTTATATTGCTTTCCCACCTTCTACCTACCCATATCATTTCCTATTATAATGCACCAATACTACAATTTGGTCATCAACCTCTTTTTCCTTAGATTACCATCCAAGGACCTATACCTTATTTCTTCTCATCATGATCCTTTGGATCTATCTACTTGAAAATGGTTTCTCTATTCTTATCCAATTCTTTTCTAGTATGTAAATGACATAAGCTCTCACCTATCATATTAGTGAGTATGCACTCATAAGATATAAATGATCCAAAAGCGAGACTTAACTTGCCACATGTGAAGCATATTTAGGGTAATCCTTCATACTAAAAACATGAAAAAGATTGACCCAAGGGACCATTGAACAATTGTCTTGCTCTAAGTAGTTTGGAAAAGTTTATTATGTAACACACCCTCGCATTGGTAGACCTTTGCATATCTATCATATATTCATCAAAGTTTATAGGATCCTCTAAAGCTTTGGTAATGTGTAATATATTTGCTAAATCTTGATACACATGTGGGAGCAATGAAAAATGAATCTAGACTAGAGCACACATAATTGTTGAAGTAATAAGTTTAAATTTAGATATTCACATGTCCAACCCCAATTCAAGTCTAACAACTTGCCATGGTCCTCCTTACAACACATAATCTCCATCTTTAGCAAAATTAGAGTTTAGATAGATATACCCAACTATCAAATATAGGACTCAAAATCCTCTCCAATGGCTCCTCCTACTCTTTAATACTATGGCCATCAAATGAAGTTATAGATGGCCACTGTGCACTCACCTTATAAGCTCAAACTAATGATAGTGAATATGTCATTCACAAGCTTTGTCAGATAAATGAATTTCATCATTAATTATGAAATATGTATCCTCAGGTGCTAGCATCTTAAATCCAAATTAATTTGTCTCTCCAAGAAGTTAATGGGGGAACCTCCCAATTAGTGATGAATTAACACTATACTTCTTGTCTCCGTTAAGTGCCACCTTGAAGCTGGCCTTAATTGTGTGATGTAATTCACGTTTACCATTTTGATCATTAGCTTCTATTAATCTTGTTGCATTTTCACAAACACAATTTTTGCAACCACAAGAAACACCCCCAACAACACCATTTTGAAAAGGAGACTTCTTCTATGAAACAATGCAATTTTAAGAATGTACAATCAAAACCCATTCACCCTGATGGATTTAGTTTTTCCATTTCATACAACACTGTGTAATGTGTGCACTTCATCCTCTTCAAAAATGTTCCCATAATAGCCATCCTCTGCCAACTATGACACTTCCATTGACTGAACAACATTATTTCCTACATAGCATTGAAATTCAACTTCAATTGCCAGTGCCTTAATAGTAAGGGCAATTTGGCAACTTGGATGATCATGCTAAGACTATTTGGCTCCAAATTTACTCTTACAAACTATAGAAAATTAGCATATGTTGTTTGTTATGGCGACACTTGTAGTTACTTTATTTTTGTTTTCTTAATCGACTTTTGAGACTAAGCTACCGACATTGTTCAGCACTACTCAATGTCTTTTTAGATGTTTTGGAATTCTAATTCCATTTCTAAAGTTGTTGAAAGCATCCCCAATAAATAGATAATCATAGAAATGCCCCAATCATACAACCAAAGTAGGGCACATCCAAACTCCTACTACTCTCCTTTCACCTCTTATTATCACCAATGCAATCAACCAAACCACTGTCACCCACCACATGTTACATTGTTCACTACACACAAAGAACTCTTCCATTGTCTCTATGCAAATTCTTTTATTGCATCTATTCAACACCTTTTACCAAGTTCTTTGGCCTTTAAGAAATGTCGTTGCGTTAAAAAGTCTTTATGTTTCTTCGTAATGAAACAGTGAAACCTACATCATGCTCTCCTTCATGAGGTTCATACATAAAAGAAAAAAATTGATAACAAAAAAGTAGTTTTTGAATGGAAATTCTATGAAACAAAATAAAATCATACAAAAAACCATGATGAACACCTTTGTTTGTTCCACAATTTCCATGCTGCTTTATGTCAAATAGTTTGGAAGTCTGTATGCCCTGTAATTAAGTAATAACACTATGACAGGAACTTCTATTCATTGCAGACATAAGAAATTGGTTCGCATTAGTGATAGTCATTATAAAGTCTATTTTCATCTCTAGAGCATGGTCATTAAGAAGTAACATTCCAACAAGCCCCATAACTTCCAGAAAAGAAGTAATCTCAATGATGGAATTGATCCTAAGATCTAAGTTTTGTTTTGTTATAATAAAAAGCCTACCCATGTTTTCTCAAATTGTCATTGAAGTAATTTCAAATTACATAGTTATATTGTAATTGAGATTAACCCAATTCATTGAAGGAGTCCAATAAGAGATAACAAATTGTCACTGAAGACCATTCAAGTTCCCACTAGATGGGATTGGAGAAATGTAACAAGCAATAATAACAAATTGAATAATTCTCTGGGGTGTATCTAAATTAAGCACCTTTTTTGTGTGTGCAAGCAAATTGCTATGGATCTAATGGTGATATAACATTGAAGTGGCAAATTTAATTGAAAGAAATGTAGTTGTGACCCAAATGTTTATTACCATTCTATCGAGAAGCCCATTTAAAAAATTAAAAATGCATGCCATTTACCCTACCGAACATGAGATTAGCATTTACAAAGTTGTTGGACCAAAATTCCCTCATCTTATGGTCTTCTCATAAGCTATGTGTTATGTCATCCATCACATTACATCACTATGGACATAACACCAGCATCTTGACCCATCTTGCTCAAAGCTAGGAGCAAGTAACAGGGTATACCTTCATGCATCTTCATCTCTTTTTAAATCGTACTATCAATTGTCCATGGTAATACAATACTAAGTGACTTACGTGTATATGATGCACAACATGACATATAAAAATATAGTTTGTAATAAAATACTTGGATCTGAATGTCTAAGCCCATAACTTATCTTGTCAAGTAATAACTTAACTACATTGCTTTATTATCAGTGTTAGTTATCATGTCAATGGACTATAGAATTTAAGTCCTCCATACTCCTTAGGAAGAAGTTATTGATTACTAACGGGCATAATGCAGTGTGTTGCTAACATTAGAACTGTTGAACAAGTACCTGCGCATCAATTTCTCCAACTTCATAATAATGTTAGTTAGAATTAAGGATTTGGCTAAGTAATATAAAAGAATAATAGCTAACATCGAGTTGATCATGACAATATATCTTGCCATTAATAGTGGCCTGATCATCTCCCTTGACATAAAGTTTTCAACTTAATCAACATTAAATTTGAATTTTTTTGTTTTTCTAAAATTTAATTACTATAATAGGTGTGCCTAGATATTTCTATTTAACAACATAACTCATTTGTAATTTTGCTACATTCATCTTTCTTTAGTTTCATTCCATCACCTTGCTAATATAATAATATGGATTTATTTAGACTTACCATCTAATGGAAATGGTACCATATTGCTTCTTAATATCTTGAATGATCCTTATTGTAGCACTAGTTGATGTATAAATCATGATGTCATCAACATATAGAAGGTGTGTAATCATTATGGAAAAAGGCGAATCCTAAACTCAATAGAGGTAGCCTACTCCACCTGGAGTAGAATAAGCTGAGAGAGAAACACATGCACAATGGTAAAAAGTATGGTGAATGTGAAAGCCTTTACTTAAGACCCCTATTAGCTTCAATCCACTTAAGGAAAATACCATTAAACATAATCCCAAATCTTGATGAATTGATGTAAGGCTCAATCTAATAACAACAATGATTTAAGAACCACAAAAGCTTTACCATATCAAGAAAAAATTTCTAGTTGACTTTATCATAAATCTTTTCTTTGTCAAACTTTATAATCACTAAACCATTTTGGGATGAATATAAATTCAAACATGCAGCCATTTCCTGTGTCAAAAGTATATTATTAGATATAGCATACCTAAGCACAAAAGCAACCTATTCACTGATGACAATATCATGAAGCGCCATCTTCAGTCTACCTATTAAATTAGGTCACAACTTTGTAGATCACATTGCAAAGATTAATGAGATTAAATTATTTAGGTTTAGAAGAAGCTTGAACTTTAAGGATAAGAATGACCAACATGTCGTTTGACCATTTTTACAAATAGTTCTTTTAAAAGAATTGTTTCAGAACTATGACGATATCTCCCTAGATAATAATCGAATAAGCACGCACATACTTGGTAGAGATGCCATCCACAATAGGGGCTTTATTTCATTTGATACATAAGGCATATTTCAAATCTCATACTAACTAATCGTAGCCATAAGAACTATTGATTGCTCACTCTTGATAGTTCTCAATGGCTGAAAGTTTTAGGAGGCTCATATTACCCAAAATTATAGTTAATATTGTTAAGAGTTGTATGAGCATATCTTTAATCTCTATTAGAAAAGCTACCAAATCCTCACTATCATTTTTATGATGACCAATATAATTACTTTTGCACATAAAAGAATCTACTACCTAAAAAGTTCTTTGGTCTGCAAGGTGGCCTAGTGAAGCTAACATGTTGCCATCATCACGATTCTTCTAAACCCATAGCCTTATGGTCAGAAGCAATACATTGTGCCCAAAACAAGAGAGGTTTATCAAGAATATTACTAAGCATAGCTATGTTTCATTTCTTTAATAAAGCCATTACTTTGTTAAATTTAGTGGACAGACTATTAATATGATTTCCTCTAACAATCCTTTTCCAAGCTACCTGTACTATATTAGTTGAATGTGAAAATGATACCTAAATTCTTCAAATTGGGTTCTATTAATAGTTTTATTTAATAATAATTTTCTAAACTAAATAAACAAAGGGAAGAGTTCTTAGGTGATATAGGGAAACCGTGTTACTTTTGTACTTAAGGATGCTTGTATACCATTAATATTCATAAATGCTTATGTAGCCTTTAATATCTATGAGTACTCCTCACCTTCTTATGAAACCATGTGATCCTATTCCCAATACATTCAAAGTCTATCCAATCCAGATCATGAATGAAGCTGGAGAACTCTTACTAATCTTGCCCACTTCTAAAATTTCTCCTTTTCTCATTCTATGCGAGATGTTGCAATGCTCTACAACATTCAATCATAAATCATATTTTTTTGATTCTCTGATTTGGACCTTGGTTGTCCATTGGTTAATAAAATCTTTTGATGAACACACTGCATAGCAATACCAAGAGTAGTTACTATTATATCTCACATGGGTAGCAAACACCTATGAGGATAAATTCATAATCTTAAGCTCTACTAACTTCCTACATAAAATCACAATACCCCCTCACAAAATAGTTAATGATTGAACAATGTAGTTCTAATTTCTAGCTAAAGTTTGATCTACATCAAGCCTTTTAAAGAGCTCCGCCTGAGTTTCAAACAAAGCAACTATGAAGAACCTATTTTCCCTTATCTAGAACTATAAGTAGCAATGAGATTTCTTATCTCTAATCCCTTTAATATTCCATAGAACAAATGTAACCACATTTTATTAACTAAAAAGCAAGCGCTTAGATAGATTATACATCTCTATAACACTCCTTACTATGTTAGATCTACATTTTAGTGGCGCCACACATCTACAATAGCACATGGGACTCAAACACTTCATAACATTCATTGTACTATTCAAAATTAGATTACTTTAACTGTTAGAGTCCCTAAAGTCAAGTGTCCATAAGTCACTTACCCAGAATGAATTTAGCACAAGTTAGGATGTGGTATCTCCTACCAATTATTTGAAATTAAGTAAAGATTCTGGCTCTAAATATTGTTTCCCCTCTTGAAGATGCCCCTCCTCACTCTTAAAAATATATTGACATTTCCAAGCAAATGAAGATGCTCTTTCCCTTATAAGCATTCTAACATAATTAATCAAGTTCCATCAAATAATGATGTCACTCAAAACTAACACATCATTTCTCCAAATTAACCCTTAATGTAGCTAACTAATATGCACAAGTTCCTTAGATGAGTAATAAATCTCTCAAAGTCTAATTTTCTATAGCTTCCTATCCTTGTTAAACAAGATGAAATACAAAAATTGAATATAGTGTTTTGCATAAAACCCTTTAGATAAGCTGGTCGACCACTCAGGAAATCTGAGGAACAATATTTGAAACATCCATGACTTATAATATCTACAAGGACAACACAACAAATACATCTACAATAATTGCAGATCCTTTCTGTTTCCATTTTTAGTCCTTCCTCTATTACATACACTAGAAAGATTTCCATACCTATTGATTAGCATATCCAAAATAAAAGTAACATTACTTTTGCCTACCTCATAGACTTCAGTATGCTCAAGCCAAGCTTCAACTATATCCATCAAGACCAATAGCATGTAGGTAACAAAATACCACTAGATTTTATTGCAAATGAGCATCACGAGATGAGTAGCATTGCAATAGCTAGAAAACCTTCGTAATCCTTGATCATAGTGAAAAAACCATTATTTTAACAAGTTAAAGCCATGAGTAATAGCAAGAAAATTTTCCCAGTGAACCTAGTAACAATGTAGCCATCTGTAGTTCTTAAAGGTTTTAGGATACCAGAGGCTACTACTTATTTCTCTATCAAATCCAATGTTTTATTACAATACCACAATTGTTTGTTTTTTAATTTTTAAAATTTCATGAAAGAACCTTTATTCATTTTTATTTTCACTATCATCTCTAAATTCATTTTATAGGTCTTTTGCTACTTTTTGGGAACTAGGTGATGCTACTATTGTGGATGGATAGAGATTGCACAAGTCTTACAACTATTTTTCCAAAAACTACAACATAAACAGTGAAGAATAATTAGGGACGTCATATGCTTCTTTATTACTAAATGGGTATTATTTTTTATCTGTAATAATTTGAGTATTCCCCTATATTCTCTATTTTGATAACAACTTATTCATAGATGAACCCCCTATGCTAAACATTCTAGGTATGAGATCTACCCCTATGCAAAACTTGATCATATTTTTAAGCTTGTAGAGCTTACTAGTCTCTTTCCTACCCATGTCATCATCATTTAAAATCTTCCTCAACTGTGTTCCTATAAACACTCTCCTCTTCAAGTTTACACATCCATCCATGATCTCAAAACTTATTACTTCTCATCGTGAGCTTCTACTTGCACTTCTATCAAACCCATCCCTATATTCTTATCATGATGAGGACCTTCCTCTATTGAATAGTAGTTGTCAAATGCAATGGAATTTTAAACCAACATCCTAAGTACACATATTCTAAAAGTAGGTCCGATCTTACCACAAGTGAAGTATATAATGGGTAGTCCATCAAACTCAAACCTCTATAAAAGATCAACCTATTTGCCATTGAGCCACAAAATAACTCCAAGTGCCCTTGAAAGGTTTATTCGCATACATACCATAGAAAATGATGACAACGACATGTCAACCTTCCAACCATTAATCCAAATATGCTCACTCATGAATTTAGCAATGTGTAAAGTGTTCTACATGTTCTAAAAACTAAGAGGGAGTGCCTAAAAATTAACACAAACTTAGCATCACATAATTGCTAAAATATTAGACTTAAAACCATCTATTTACAATTCTAGTACAATACAAGGCCTACATCTTTGTAAGGTCCTCTGAACTACATCAAATCTCTACTTGTAGTTAACTCAAAGCACAAAAAAATGCACCTAGCCAACAAATTCAGAATTTGAATCCCATTGAAATGGCCATATATGCATTAAATCATTCTAGTAATCCATCGCAAAGACAAACAGCCACCATACACTCTACAACAAAATCATACAAATGATAGCAAACTCATAAACCACAAGCCTCATTCAAATGGTATATTTCATCATTAATTATGAAAATATAAAGCTTGATGCCAGGATCTACAAATCTAAATTTGTTTATCTCCCTATGTAATTAGAAAGGGACCTCCTATAGAAATGTTATTATCATACCATTGTCCATCTCATAAAAGCTTCCTAAAAGCTCACCTTACCCAAGCTATCCACTAGATGATTTCCATTTAGAAAATTTTTCCTCTACCATTTCAACATTCACACAAGCACTTTGCATGCACCTTTGTAAATAACTTATTTTAGTATTAATTAGACATGCAACAAGCTCCTTTGAGGTAGTACATAATTACATAAGCTCATTGAACTTCATTTCACAATTTAGTAGGCTTGGTGCTTCCATCTCCTTATCATTAACATGCACATTTTCATAGTTAAAGCATCCCACATCCTTGATGATTCCTTTGCATCACCCTCAGATGAATTATTATCACAACAAAATTCTTCAGACTATGACAGTTCTGGTAATGTCACTAAATTATTCCATTCACTTCCTTGAGGTCAAGCACTATAATGTCTTGGATCATGGACTATAAGAACAATACTAGCATCCCTATAGTTGTCCTTGGTAGGGGTCAAACCTTATTGATTAGCCACTTATGTTGAGGATAACATGACCATGCTAGGCCTTCTTTTTTTTGCAATCTTTCTAGATTTAGAGTTGGCCATTGATTACAACTTCCCATAGATATTTTGGAAGTTATTAATTCCATGTTCATTTTAGAGTTTGGTAGAAGTAAATTGAAGTACATGCCTAAACATGCCTTCTAAGAAGGTGACAACTCCAATGGGAATAAAAATTTATCCATGCTTCTTTGATTCCTCTTAGTTCCACATACCTTCCACTACAAACAATACCATCATCCTAGACAAAATGTATATTTTTATCACATTTCCTACAACAAAGTCACGGACATTGGCAATGTCTCCTTTCAGCAACCTGCCAAAGTATGGTCACATGGTAAAAACTTAAAACAATTGACAGGAGGCCATAGCAGGAGTTCAACCTGTAGCTAATTTGATTCAATACTACGAAGCTTATCAAATTTAGGCATAGTAAGGATTGACAAATTGAGAGTTCTTTCCTAATTTTATGGGTGGTGGTGTGTGGTCATTCTTATTTGGTGAAGAGATTTGTTCGGTTAATTTTGTTAATGAGTGAGACCTCACCCTGTTAATTAACTATATGTGGTGCAAGTCCTATGGCCAACTTTTTAAAAGGATTATGACGACTTAAGCCATGGAAGTTTGTGTTAATAACAAGTCTATGGTTCCCTTAGATGTCTTGGGCCACATGAATGTTACATTGATGTATTCAAAGTGTCCATTGCCTTCATTAAATGTCCTATGTAATCTTACAAAAATTGCACCTTGTTGAGAGTTGATCATTTCAATATTTGTTCATCAACAAGAAACTCCTAGTAAGTGCTAGTAATCAGCTTGCATTTATGATGTCCAAGCATTTTATACAAACTACCAATTACTCCTATAGATTGAAAGGTTAAGTGAAGTGTTTGGATAGCTCAAATGCATGAAGTTTGCCTTGTATAAATGGATGAGAGGTCTATTGAATCCTATGATTTAGAAGATGAACAAGACGAAACAATGTTTCCATATGTGATCAAATGATCTATGAAACCTTTTGAGGTTGAGGGCTATTCGATGTTGCATCCTTCCATCGCATGTTTTCTTTATTCCACATGGAGCTTCATGTAGTATAGGACAAATAGTAGATTATGTTCATGTTCATCTACTAATGGAGATCAAATGTTAAGGTAGCATCGAATTTGTTTTGCAATTTTTGGTCTAATGGGGCTTAGTAATTGAACTTCAAAAGATTTCAACAATGGATATCTTAGCTCTTGTATTGATGAAGAATGCAACCAAATGTGATACATGTGAAATCTAGAATCTAGTGGTCCATCAAAATTTTTAATGAAATTTGCACCTGAGGATACAAGTGAAGGGCATGCCAGCATGGGTGTAATGTGACCTGCTTCTTGTGGTAGAAGCCCAAAGCAACTATTTTGGGCCTCATCCTCTACTTGGAAGGGAGTAATGGCACCACGTGCTATGGCATGGCCTATTAAAGTGATAGATCATGGTGTGTTATCGATGTGGTATGAGGTAGATGCCTTCGAGTGTTGATTTGATGGCTAGTATGGATTGATGTTGTAACGTGACAACTGGATGCCCCTCATAAATCCAACTTCATGCTCTGTAGTGTGGAATTATGACCTAATGTTAAGTGAGCCCACCCATTGGGTTTAAGCTTGTAAATAAGTGCAGGAGAAGGAACATATGATTATTGTCCTTACAATTGCAAGGAAAATAAGACTAGCTCAATGTGGAAATCAAGAAGCCTAAAGCCCAAATTATAATATAGAGTGGGGTCCTTAGTGATGAATCTTGATCAAGTCCCTTAGAAGGAGGTGCCTTAGTGGGCGAGTGCCCTATTTTGCTCATTCCTAGTGACTACATTAGGCATTATGGATGAGTCAGGATATCTTGGAATGCACTCCAAATTAGGTGATAAGTTTTATCAAAGGAAAAATAACTATAGGAGGTCAATAGAAAACAAGTACCACAAGGGAAAGAAGATAAGGACTTTGAGAAGATAGTTTAGGAATGCTTGAAATTGTTAAGAGGGAAGCAGGTGATAGACGGTGATGTGCATAAGATAGATGTAGAATGTCATTACACAATTTGTTGCACAGCTCAAGAGGCTGATTGCCTTAGGCAATCATGGCAATAGGAGCCCAGGAGAATGTCACCTTTGGAGAAACCTTCTTGTGGCAAATCGCAATGTTCACCCTATCGAGGCTTGCATTGATTGCATCATGTGAATTGGTAACTAGTAGTAAGCTCCATGTTTAGCCCATCTTGAAATGCATGCAAATTCATCTATCATGCTTGCTCACCTAAAGTTGAGTAAGCCTAGATGGTGAAAAGAAGCTATGTTATGGAATCATTACTCAAGTGGTGATCCACTGACTGACCTTGATCATTTATGAGGTTAAATGAGAGCATGTCCATCAAAACTTAAAATACGGTGAACTATTCAGAAGTAGGTCAACACCAGAGAAAACTCTGATGGAGGCCTATTGCGACACTAATGTGAAATTGATTATTTGGCTTGGTTCTATGGTGAAAGATAATCAATCCATCTATTAGTTAGTTTTCTTAAGAGTTTCCTTTAAGATAGTAGGATCAACAGTTAATGTTCGATCAGGTATAGCCATTCACTAAAAGCCTTGAGGGCTTAATGCACTTGACTTATTCTCATACATTAAGTTAGTAGGAAGGATCAACTTCTTCAATACATTGAGCCAAAGAACCAAGGCTCCAAGTGGGCAATTTTTGCTAAGCATAACTAGTGGTGTTGATGAACTAAAATTGGGGTTAAGATGTTCAACTGTGATCTCACCTAGAGCTTACAAATAGTGTTGATTAAATATGACAATAATAAGGTGGCCATGGAAGTTGAACTCCAAGGAGTGCAAAAATGATCACTCGTTGGATAAACTAGTCCTGAAATAGATTGCATTTTATCATGTGACCGACAGCTATTAGTTTGTTCAATACAACTCCTTAATGATTAAGAGTGTTAAGTAGTCCCTACAAAATGTAGGACATGAGCTTTACAGAGTATTTTCTAGTGTAGATCTTTGTTGTAGTAGACAATATTCAAATGAGAGCTTTAACAATCTAAGGAAGGAAAGGTTCCACTTGAAAACTTAAAATTAGTTAGCTAATCCTAAATGATAGGAGAAACTAGTTCAGGGTGCCATTTTGCATGAAAAATCTTAAGAACATAAAGTTAAAAGTCTAAAGAAATTATGTGGTGGTTAATAGAAATATGAAGTTATTTAGAGACATAGCTATGGGCCTTTAGAAGAGTAAATTTTTTGTTTAATAGCCCATTGTCCTTAGAAATGGCCTAGCTGGGAGTAAGTCCTTGTGGTTGGAAGAGCACCACATGTCGAGCAGTGTCTGATGCATTCCTGATGAACCTTAAAAAATTGATGGGCGAGTTCCTTTAAGGATCAACCGTACTCAAAACCACATAATGTCTCCAAGCTTAATAGCCTTTCATCGGTGATGAAATTAATGGAAGATGAGAAAAAGGATTCATAACTTTAGGAAAAAGATGGGTGTAAGGAATGGGCATGAGTGTCATAGACCCACACTCATCGACTATCAACGGATAATTCAAGCGACTTGTGCATTAAGAGTAGATTGATACATGTTAATTGGTCGATGAATTGGGAGTGTCCCCCATGGGGCATTACCCTAGAGTTAAAAAATCAACTCAAAACTGGAATGAACATAAGAAATCTGACTATTTAATTACAATAAAGTGTTGTGATTGTACTCGAGGATGCTCATATAATGTGATTTCTGCCAAGTGCTCTCAATGTCAAAGTGAAGAAATTCAACCCTTTCTAGGTAAATGATGGGAGTCACTATGAGTTTATTAAGGTAACTAAATTCCTTATCATTTAATTTGTTATGCACATGAATAAAAAAATGAGATTCCCACTATCCTTGCCAACTATTCAATGAAGCCACAACCAAGGGAATGAACTTGGTTGAATCAGTAGATGTTGCCTTATTGAGGCTTGCATTGGCGATACCACATGGATTGGTGTTGTTTAATTTGATCCTTATCTACCATGTCTTAAAAAATGGACCAAGAAGTTTGACATGCTTGTAAGCCTAAAGGTGAGTAAGCCCAAAAATTGTTCAACGAAGCTAATTTGTGGTATCCTTGTTTACTGGGTGAGCCACCAACTATCCCATATACTATGTGAAGGGTTAGAGTGAGAGCAGGCCCATTAAAAATAAAAGATGGTGAACTGGGCATGAGTAGGGAAAATCCTAAAGGAAACTCTAGTGGACACCCATAGCAATAATAACATGCAAATTGTAGGTTTGACTTGGGTGCACAACTGAAAGACTAATTGAAGCACATAGTACTTGGTTTCTTTTAAAGTTTCCCTTAGGATAATTGGAGCCATTGTCTAAGTTCTATTGAGTAAAGCCATTGACTAGAGTAATTGTGGGCTTATTGTCCTTGGCATATTCTCGTAACTTAAATTAGTAGGAATCCTTGACCTTTTTGATGAGTTGAACCCAGGAATCTAGGCTCAAAGTGTTCATTGTTTTGGTAAGTATAATCGTTAGTGTGGGGTGAACTAAAAGCACGATTATAATGTCCAACTTCATGCTAAGTTGGAACCTATAAAGTGTGTTGGAAAATTAAGATAGTAGGACATGATGGTCAAGGAAGTTGAAATCTACGAAGGAGTGTCAACTCATGTTCTGAGTCAACTACTACCAAAAATGGATAATAGTTAAGAGTTCAACACACATCTCCCTATTGGGGCAATGCAATGCCGTGATTACTAAGAGGGTGTAATAGTCATTACAAAATGTAAGGCATAAGTAAGTGTGAATGAGAACTTTCAAGAATAAAAAGGTGGAAGGTTCCATGTAAGTGACCCTTGCACATGGGTTGGTTGATCATAAGAGATGGAAGAAACTAGTGAGAGATTACCAATTAGTATGAGCTTTTAAAGGAATTTGTGTAAAAATTCTATAGCTAGGATTTGGTAGTCAATGGCATTAGCTAGTGGTTCTCAGATGTAAGTGGGGGTCTATGGAAGTGTTGTCTTTTCTCTTACTAGGGTCTTTAGAGATATTGCCCTTGATGTTTTGGATAGTTGAGTACATTCAAAGCCTAGTCGTACTCATAACAACACCTTGTCTCCAAGGTGAATGGTCAATGGTGAAATTTAAGTAAGGGAAGTTGACAAAAAGGATTTGTAACTTTGGGAAAAGAACTGGCTCGAACGAAAGGACATGAGGGTCCCAACCGAAAGCAATCACTTGTTGGTGGACTACTCAAGCTACTTATGCACATAAATTAGGCCGATGCATGTCAAATAGCAAAATAATTTGGAGCAACCCCTACGGGGCCCTTCCCTTTTGATGGAACAATTTGACTCAGAATTGGTAAAAACATGTGGAATCTAACTATATAGTTATAATAAAGCATTATGATGAGCCTCAAAGATGCTCATGAAATGTGATTTCTTCATATTGCTTTGAATGTTAAAGTGAAAAAAATTCAACGAAGCATAAGTAAACAATAAGTGTCATTATGATTATCTTAAGATAGCTAACTACATCATCATCTAATATATGATGCACATGAGTAGATTAATGAAATTTTTACTATCCTTATCTACTATCTAGTGAAAGGAAACCACAAGAATAGGCTATGTAGAGTCAGCAGAGAAAGAAATCTTGCCTCGACAGATCGACCGAAGCGAAGCACATTTATAGGTGGGAGATTGATTGGGGTGGAACTTCTATTAAATGATAATGAAGGTTTCCTAAGTTTATCAATGAGAAAAAAATCATGTGGAACAAGATGTTAAAAGCCTATGCTATTCTAATTTCTACTGTGAATACAAACTATGAAAGCAAGGCCTATCGATCCTTTGGGCTTTCAAAATTTGAAGATAGAGGCATTAGAAAAGTTACTATCAAGATAACTGGTTAGTGGTAGCCAAGAATTCATAGCAATATAGCTTTTAATCATTTGATATTTGCTCTTTCTATCAATGTGAATGAAAATTCACAAAGTTTTGGCTTATTCACCATCTAGTTGTGAATGTGCATTAGGTTTAGACCACTATGGGTGAAGTTGGTTTTACCTGATTAATGAATGTGTCATGGTAATAACCAACATATTATTAGAGAAACTATTAGTTCAGATAATTGTTTAATACACTTGGCTCAAAAGCCAATGTTGTGAGGTTATCATGTGTAGTATTATCACTGAAGGTCTTTAATCTAGAATCCAATCTTAAATTTGATGCTTAGGCATTTCATTCACTTATTAGCAAATAATAATGGCTTCGTAGCCCAAGGGTAATGACCATGGCCCCACGTTGTATTATAGAAAGTTGTATGATATTAGCACTACAAGAAATGATAATTAAGTATTGATGATGGGTAGAATCATTTGTAGATGACATAAATTTATAACAAGGGATTGTAAGTGGTAAAATGGCCTTGCTATAATGATTCATTGAGATCCTACAATACGTTGTAGTAGATTCGTCTCCTCAAAGATATCAAAATAATAAAAGTTTGAAAACACTACTTGCTCACTTGTTGGCTTGCTTGCTTAATCTATTGCTCACTTACTCTACATGCTTTATTTATTGTAATATTTCATGTAGAACTTCATGTTGTAATTTGTATGTTACTTTGCATGATGCTTGTTGCAGTATTATAAGATTAATGTAGTACCCCTTGGAGGCTTCCCTAGGTGTAATGTTGAAATGCCTCATAATGGTTTTTGTAGAACTTAGATGGTGCAATGTAGGAACTATAGTAGATTCACATTGTGTCATAGTAGATTCATCCTTCACAAGTTGTGTCATAGGTTGGCCCAATATGCCCCTATTTTGGTTCTATCTATATGTGTGGCAAAAAGTTTCACATTTTATACATTATTCAACACTTCTTGCTACTTGGGTATGGTGGTGGTGTCTCTGTATTGGGAGATTGGCCTTCTTCCTTTAGGGAATTGTTACAAATTGCAATCGGCAAGGGGTAATTTTTGACACGGTATGGCTCGTAGCAAACTATAACATAGATGGTGTAATATGTAAAAGGGTTTATGAGTGCATGGCTATGGCCCAAGCCTTGAGCTGAGGTAGTTTTGCTCATTACAGAGCACAAGGCACAATTCAGCACTATGCTTGTGCATAATAGCCAGTCCATGTGTAATCGTCTACATCTTTTGTATGTGGTGTATTGGGCCAGTGAAGTATAACTTATTTTTGGAGAGTTTACATTGCCATTGAAGTGTAACTCTTTTTGCAATATGTAATCCACAAATGGTAATGCGTAGTAGAATTCAACCCACAGTGAATTGATAATTGGATGGTGCAATGTGTGCAAGAATTTGTGTATGATCGGATGCCACCTTAGTTGCACACTACCGTTGCTACAAATGAGGCAAAGAACTTGGTGAACTACAACATTGTTCATGCATGCAGAACCTAGTCCACTTTTGCCCTATGATAACCTATGTCCATGGTGATTGGGATACTTGTTGTTCATTTTTGAAGTTCCACTCTTCACCCTCTACATTATGAATTATGGTGTGTAACTTTACTCATGTTGTAGTGAAATGTTTATGCTTCCATGTGTGCACTATATGCCCTTTTTATCTGTGGTCCTATTTCTTTCTAGTGTTACATGTAGTGGTATCCCATTGTTTGGTGTGGTTGCTTTCCTGACACACTTCATTTTGTTCCTAAAAATGTGCTACTCCTTTCAACAATTGTCATCATTTAAGACTACCAATGAAGGTATGTGTTGCCACTTTAATGGGGACTTGACTTTGTGTATTGTCTAATTGTCCAACCTTCTTTACCATTTGTTTGTTTGGCTTGTTGTTGCCTCCGCATGATGTGGCTTATTGTGTCAAGCCTTACTAGCATGTTGTGTCTTTTTGTGCGTGCAGTATGTGGGGGCCTAACAAATGTGACTTGTTAGTTCTAGTATTACAAGTTTTTAAAGTGATTAATGTGATGTTTCTTGGTGCTTGGCCAAGTTTTGAGCACATAGCTTACTTGCTTTCTGGTCATTGATCTTGGAGAAAATGTTCCATAGATGCAAAAGTCATGCTAAACATCTTCAATTGGGAAGGCGTCATACTATTATGTCATTTTAATGGCTGTTTAATTGGTGCATGCCATTATGGATCATTTGTATGCATATGCCACTTTTCTAATGCTTGTTTCATTTCAAACCATGTGGGTGCTAGTCAAGGCTTTCATCCTTAATTAGACCCTTTATGCTTCTTATTGTATATCTTTGAAGCTCTTTTGGCTACAAAATTGGATTGGATTGTGACCACTTTTGCACAATAGATATTTTTTGTGATGCTACTTCTCATGACTTTACCATCTCTTTATATAGTCATACATTATGTGCAATGCTTTGCCAGGTAATTGAACCTTCCTAAGGAGGCAGTTCATATGTTCTCTACTTTTTTATTGGATGGATAGGTTCCATTAAATTATTATGTTAACACCACACTTCTCTTATGAGGAACTATTAGCATTTTGTAATGTTATTGAATGTGTAATAATCCCTACTGTCATGTTACCTTGGTCTTCAAAATCACTCATTTTGGTCTTCATTCTTCACCATTAATAGTTGTCATTGAAGAATGCTATTGTGAAAAGGCAACATTTTAGAATTGAAGGTATGGTATCCCAATTTGGGATCATTCCCTATCAACTAGCATATCAAGTGCTGCTAAGGACTTTAATTTTGTATTGCTACCTAATTGATCATATAAGTAATCATATGCTTTTATCAAAGATTAAGCGATGCATGTGCATGTATGAATAATTTTTGGCTGTGAAACTATTAATTGTTGATTAAATAAATTATAGTTTTCGTAATCGTAATTGTTCCTAAAACAACCATTATGATTCCAAGGAAAATATATGCACTAAACCCTATCTTTTGAAAGGAATGCATTTTTATTCACTCAACTCTTTGACATTTTAAGATGACTTGGTAGATCTCATGACCTTAATCTTAATGATAATCATTCAAATTTCTTGTATATCAATGTTTCATGGTTGGATTTGGGCCTGCTGTGGTGGTCATATACCATAAAGAATTAGGGTCCAATTTAGAGAGGGAACCTGAGAGATGACTACCACGTCCAAGGTTGCAAGCACACAAATTACCTAATTTTGACATAGGAAGGTAGTGACAATATACAATAATAATGGGCTCCATGAATCTGGTAACTGGAATGAGTACAATATGCATCCCTTAATAAGTGTCCACTAGAGGTAAATGCTGGTACAGGTAACCATAGTAAATTCAACTCCAAAAGTATATATTTAAGTTTTTGTTGTTAAGATGGTCGTAGTTGGACCTCGATTTGCTTCTATCAATCAGTACTCCTTTTTGTGCAGACCACGTACCCTAATCCTTTTTTTGTTGATGTGTCTAGCATTACCTCGTTGGTCACTCCCTAAACATCAATACTTTTAGAAAATTAAGGCGCTCAAAGCAGGCTAGACTCTTGACAAATTAGCATGGGATGACATCATAGAATTTTGATTCTATTGTGTTGCATTTTGGACCATAGTAATATTCAAAGTCAATGTAATGAGCATTCATATTTCATATTTATAGGTGCAATTCTTTGATTTATGGAAGATAAATCACCCTGAAAGTATTTGCTAATGATTTATTCATTAATCAAGAGTGAAAGTTAGGGTCCTAAAGTCAATCAGATCTCATCAATGTGTCCACAACAAAAGATGCCAACCAAGGATAAGTGTAAGTTGCTCTTTATACTCAATTTGTGCCTTATGAAAAATCAAAGTGTTTGGGTTTCTTGATAAAGTAATGGTCAACGGCTACATCATACTCTCCTGAAGGAGCCTGATTTATAAAATAATTAAAAAAGACAATGTTGAAGTGATTTGGGAAGAGCCATTCCTAAGAAATAGATCATCTATAATGTTTTGCAACCAAAGCTAACTACTAGGTCAACAAACTATTAAATTCGGGTCCCACATATTCTTTATACACAATTACCATTTCCTATCAAGCATAGTGTATTATGCTATTTTCATTTTATCGATTCAATAAATGATGACAAACAATTCCTTCAACCCTATAATAGTGTAGCTAAGAATTAATTTGTTAGCTATTAGTAAATAGGAACAATAACAAATACTATGTTAACCATGACAACATGGTCTATCATCGATAGTGACCTCATCATGCTTCTTGACACACAATTTTAACGTTATTTAAAATGAAATTAAATCCATTTATTTTGAAGGTTTTCTTGTGGCAATTGGTATTCTTAGGCTTTTTTGATTGTGTGGCATGATGCATATGCAGGTTCCCTACAACGTTTTCTTCATTACTTTGTAAGTAATGTTGTAGAAACTAATAAGACTAAATTTCTCAAGTTTGGATGCTCTTTGAGCTTTAAGGATGACTATTACTTTTATGTCATTCCATCCTTTCAATGTAATATCATCTTTAAAGAAATATTTCACCACTATAACAATGTCTACTTATTTGATCTTTTGATAACCATGTACAAACTCAAATGACATAACATCCATGCTAAGGAATTTATTTATTTTGATGGACACCTCCATAGATCAATTCAATCATCATTCATTTGATCCACAAGTGCAGCCTTTTTTCATTATTAATAGTTATCAAAAGCTAGAAAGGTAAAGGAGGCTTATATTGGACATGGCTATACCACTCCTTGTTAAAAAATTGCATATGAATTTTCATAATCTATGTTCGGAGGCCACTAGTTCCCCAATGTCACTTTGATGTTTGTGGATATAATTACAAAATTTTGTTGCAACCATTTCTTTAATACTATCAAAGCTCTACTAAATTTAATGGGTAGACTATTCATACGTTTTCATCTAATTGTACTTTTTGAAGTTGCATTCGCTACACTAGTTGGTTAGGGAAAGTATGAATAGATTCTTTTAAGTTAAGTTCTTTTAGTTTTTGCTATTAATAATTTTTTAAATAGTATAAGTAATAGTCAATGGTTTAAGCCAATATGGGGTAGATATGTAATAATGGTGCTAAAAAAGGCTACCATTTAAGAAGTCTCTATCCAATCTTTCATGGTTAAAATCATTCCTCTCCTTTTGTTATCACCAAGTAAATCAATTTTGAACAAAACACAAGTCATTTAGATCTAAATCATGAATAAAGCGAGTGAATTCATGCTAAGACTTGTCACAACTAAATTGTTTCCCTTTTTTGTCTTCCTATGCATGGAAGGCTTTGAAGGTTCCTACAAAATGTAGCATTCAACAAAGCTTTGTAGTATTTGAAATTTGGTCCCAAGTTGGTAAGTAGTTTTTGTAGTCTTTTGATGCATACATAGCACAACACTTCCAAGTCTTATTGCTCCAAGACCTTTCCTAGATATCAACAACCTGTTAGGAGTAATCTACAATCTAATACTACAATAACTTTAGAAAAATTTGACCCAATTCCTTCATAATACTACAATAACTTTAGAAAAATTTGACCAAGATTGAACAAAGTAGTTATAGTTTCTACCCAAAATTTCATTTGCCTCATACCGATTAATGGTCTCTACATGAGTTTTTAATAGAACAACCACAATGACCCTATTCTTCCTTGCCAAATATTGCAAGTAGCGAAGAGATTTCACTACTTTGATCACATTGATATCCCACACTAAAAATTAAATCATAGTTTATTAGTAAAAATACATTGCCCCTAACAATAATGGTTCTATTTAATAATCACCTTATCCTTTCCAAATCTATATTTTAGGGGCATAACAATTTCAGAATAGCACAAATAACTAATAAAATTCATAAAATTGATCACACAATTTTGATATGAAAAGCTTTCTTAACCCAAGTTCCTAAAGCTCATGTCAATAAGATAGATATTTAGAAAAATATGAGCAAACCCCCGACTATCAAATAAAAACATGTGATGCATCCCATCATATCAATAATCAAATAGTACATTAAAAACAAACCATAGCCATAGCAAAATAATACCACCTCTTGACATTCAATTAGGTTACACCTACCATGCATATTTGAGTACCAAATCTTTCCATTTTGGGGAATGTACTAGTAACCTTTGAATAGATTATTTGCATCTGTTATTACATTTTATTCATAGTTGCACCCATCATTGTTATCTTATTGCAAAGTATTCCAAATCCACCCTTGAAATAGAAGTTAAGTTCTAACACCGAACTATGTTGTAGCATTTAAGAAAGCATTTTTCCTCTTATCTTACACAATAGTGAGTCCAAATGGAACAAATAAGAATTTACAATATAGTAATCATGATTAAATTTTGTTCAATCAACCTCTAGACAATGTCATTCCCACCTACATTACCTCATAGCTAATAAGTCACTATTTTTAAATACATCAAAAAGTTTCGAAACTCAAGAGTGAGGGGTGATCACCACTACCACAGTTTTGAATACTACTTGATTTGTGGCCACCCAAATCTTTGAGAAAATATTTGTTGATTTCCAATATTACAATCAAGAGTGGTTCATCCATACATTCCTAATTTATGGTTCCCATCAATTGACGTTGAGAAAATGAAGTTGCACATGATTTAAATTATATTATTTATAGTTGCTAAATATGTAAAGAAACAAGTTCGAAGTAATAGATTTAACATTTTTTCTAGAACTCCCACTCAACCAATCTCCTTCCATACCCTACAAATAATATTGTAGTAGGCAAGGTTATTGCATCAACATTTTACTTGAGTGCCAATTATTTTTAGCTAAGAAATGACTCTAGTCCCTGTTGATGCTAATCCTCATAATAACATATTCATTGGATTTACTTAGATATACACAATACTAGATTTAGGTAGGAACTCTTATTCCTTTAAATAATTTAACAAAATTCATATAGGTCCACCATATGAAGTTTTTCTTAAAGCCAACAGACCATAACATATATTTGGTTCCAATTGCAGCAAATAGATTAAAAAAAGCTCTATTTTTGAAAAATAGTTCTTTTAACGACTAATGTTTTAGACTTTGAGGTAATGTTAGAGTTGTTTTTATATGAGAAGTGTTCACATCAGTCAATATAACAATAGCCAACCAAGTTGACTAACATTTTGTTAGCCAAAAAGTATGCAGAAGCATTGAAATCCATAATAGCTTATAGTTTCTCAAACAAAACTCCATTGAGTATAACATCAAGAATTGTAGTTCCTACCTATAACATGTCTAACATCTGCCTCTATTATGAACAATGGATAAATTTCTAATGCTATTATTAACCATAACTAGTATAAAATCAATCTATCATCCCACCTCCTCACAATTCTTGCTATGCTCTAGCCTAGCCTACTCTGTAATCTAAAAGTAGTCCCAGTGCAAGCAACCCATTACATCCAAAAATATGTGACATATAAGCTTCATGCAATCAATGCCAAAGCAATAGTGCAAACAACTACTTTCTCCCTAATTGCCACAATCGCAGTATCCTTTATTCACAGCAAGGTAAAATGATGAGCAATCCCAACTACACTTTGCAAGTGATCTTAGCAATAGCACAAACACAAGGTCATCCTCTAAATTTCTTGGATAAGTGAAACAATTACGTAATGCTTTGTCCAATCCAATATTCACTTATCTTGCCACAATATTTGTTTTCTTTATTTTCCAAATTACTCAGATGTTCCCTTACCCTTTTTTGTTTTCTTGACAGCGACAAAAATCATTCAGCAACACCATTACCTTTTTCATAGGCAACAAGTAGGGCCACTTCAATGCATGGACTATAATTGCATGAGAATTACACATACTTCTCCAAATTATAAAACTTTGATAACAATCAACAAGACCTTCCTCCACTCCCATGCTGCTTGATGGATTATGCCTTTTATTAGCAATAGGTTGAACCTCACCCTACTTTTTCTAGTTTTATAACCAATTTGGCTTGAATGTACTTACATTGTGCCATTCTTGCCAAGTATAGGACCTATCCCTTTACATTACCTCCTGCCTACTTATTTCCATGTCTATTATAGTCCTTCTCTATTGTTTTATTATAATCAATCATCTTTGTTTATTATAGTCCTTCTCTATTGTTTTACTATGATCAATCTCCTTTTTATTTGATAAACTACCATCCAAGGTTCATGTCCTTGTCTCTTCTTGTAATGATCCTCTATGCCCACCTATATTAAAATAGGTCCTTTATTTTATGCAAATAAGGTCCTATACTTAAAGGACAAGAGGTCTCAATTATAGTTGTAGTTAGTATCGATTCACTTCGTTTTCAAGACATAAAAGCATGCTCCATCATTCCATGCTTGAAGCAAATAGTGGATAATCTATCATACTCAAACAATTAAAAAGATTGACCCAAGGGTTCTTTAATTAACATTCCTACTTTAAGGAAGATGGAAATTCAATTGTAACACATACCATAGTAAAGAGTGACCTTTACATATCTATTTACCACCATTCATTTAAAGAGGATCCCTTATTGCTTTGACAATGCATTATAGATTCTTCGTGTCTCAATACACAAGTGAGACCAAAAGAAAAAGCTTCAATATTGGAGCACAAACAATCACTATAGAATTGTTTAAATTAGGCGTCTACCTATCTAACCTTAATGTAAGGCTAGTAACAAAAAAAAGATAACATTAGAGCAATTTAGGATGGGGTATTCTTTATTCCCAAAAAAATTATGTAAAAGAGAGTGATGCACAACCTAGTTCGCAACACAATTGCCTTCACAATATATATGGCATAGTCTAAAGGACTACTTACCTTGCACAAAGGTAATTCCACTATGATTGGTACTCCTACTCTTTGTAGATGCATGAAGCCACTTCACTTGACAATAATTATTGTCGAGTCTTATTCGATCTATAATGCATGAATATTAGAAGTAGTGTTCTAAAGAACTCCATAGCTTCAAGAATAGAAATATTTTCTTTGGTAGATACTAAACCTAAAACCCACACAAGCAAACCAAAGGCATCCCAAACAACTATAGCAATTCTATTATTTTTGTTATCTTGCACAACTGCATCATAATTAAGCTTAAGCCACCACAATGGAGGAGCCCAATAAGGGGTAACAAATAATCTCATAAGTTCGTTGGAACTCCCATTATATTGGACTAGAGAAATGGGACATGCAGTAGCAATAATTTTTGCAAAATGAATGGTACTTTTAAGTGCAGCCAAGTTAAGTACCATGTCCACATGTGCTTGCAAAGTTTTGTTAAACCAAAGGTGATATAACATTAAAACAACAAAGTTAATTGCATGAGATGCACTTGAGAGCCATATATTCACCGCCTTCAGTTACAAAGCACATTTAAAGGCTAAAATCCTTGTCGTAAACCCTTTTAAGATTGTCATTAGTATTTATATAGTTACTCACCCAAAATTCCTTCATAAGCTTTTTTCTCATCCTCTTTAACAATATAAACGTATGGAAAAAGCACCTACATTTCATTACCTCTTTCACACAGCTAAGAGTAAGTAGGAAGCAAATAAAAATTAAATTTCCACTTGAACAAAATGACTTGGGGTTGCAACTCCAAGTTCATAACCCTCTTAGCCTCCTCAATTATTACATTTTGGCTCATATACATGCTATGGTAAATGAGTTTTTGTTCCAACGTCATGTCCTCAATTGCTTCGAAGTACAATACATTTCTTTGAATTAATTTTGCCTAAGGGGAATGCGTAATCTGAAACCCCAAAGTAGATAAAAAATATTTTGTATCTTATTTCTGTCACACACGTGGTCCTTAACAAGCTCCACTACATGTATTCGTTGTTCCACTTTCATGTCGATATAGGTGGTCTACAAAGTAATTGGAAGAATGCTAAGCCAATTAACTAGTATTAGTTAAATTTACTTACCCTTAGTAATCCACTAAACTAAGATGACATAATACAGAATAACTTACATGCACTGAAAGCACCACACAATAGATAGTAACTATTGTTTATCATAAAATATATGGATCTGAATGCTTCAACTCATTAACCAACTTCAAGAACCATAACCTACCTATAATGCTTTTACATTGAAATTGATTTCCAACATGCATAATGTATAGCATTGTTAATATCAATATCTCCAACTCATTAACAAAGCCATTTGAAATTGAAAAGTGGGTAAATAATATGCAAGGATAGCAATGATGATTGAGTTGATTATGCAAATATGGCTTATCACTGATAGATACTTAATCATCTATTTTGATACACAGGTTTCAATTCAATCAATAATTAATTTGAAGTGACTTTTTTGAAATTTAGTTATAACAAGAGGTATGCCAAAATATTTGAATTTAGTATCTTGAATTATATGTAATTCCCTTTTTATCATCTTACTTCATTTGCATTCCAGAGCCATTGCTCAAAACTACGATGGATTTGTTAAAATTTACCACTTGACAAGAGTGTTTCCTATACTTCTCAAATGGTCATCACCACAACACAAGTTGTTGGCTCGTAGGTCAAAATGACACTAGAAAATACAAGATGGGTAATCATTTGGGAGATAAGGCAAATTCAATCTTTTAATAGAAGAGTGTTTAAGTTTCCAATATATTTGATCCATCATTTTTTATTATCTTGACCATCATTTTATCTTAATAGTACTTTTTATCTACTTAATTAATCTATTTAAAAATTTAAAAAATATTAATTATTCAATATAAACTTTGATAACAAAAAATAACCCATGTGTAGAAGAGATTATTGCTTGAACCAAACAAGTTGCTACCGTGTGTCGCAACAGTTCAGTGGTAACTACTCTAAAGGTGGTTCAATTCAAAATCAATAATAAGAATTTCATTTTAGATTGGGTCATCAATCCCCCATTTGCAAACGATACCAACAATATGCAAGCTCAATATTTGCTTAAGTGATTAATTCCCAAGCCTATCAAGGTGTAGCCAACTATATTGATCGACTCTCTCTAATGGCTATAGAAATTCTTATAAGGAGAAAACCATAGTACAAATGAGCAATATGGGAAAAATAATGCAAACCTTTTCTACACTTTGAATTCCCAAATTATGATGGTTATGTGAACCATTCAATCAATCTTTTTGTGATCGAACTATCATCGCCAAATGTCATCTTTAAATTCGCTAATTTTTCAGCAGCCCGACCGTTAAATGTCGGATTGCCTGATCCATATTTCTTCCATTTGCCAAGTAAAATCTTACCATCAAAAAAGAGAAACCTTTATGTGATCCAAAGAAAAATTATTCAAGTTGTTAAAAGCTCACTCCCATCATCACCTCCATGTGCTGCTATGCAATTCACTCATTAAACACAGATATTTTTTCTTTCTCAAATTAGCTAACTTATTAATTTTCTTGATCTTAAATTAATTTAATTAAGATATTTGTACCTCTTTAATCATTTCATTATGCATATGATTTTTGTTGTATTGATTTAGATTTTATGTAGCCAAATGTTTTTCATCTATTGCCATTTCACTTCTTTGTAATGTTGTAATAGCCTATCCAATTTATTTAATTGTAAGGTCATAGAAGCCTTTCTTGTTTGTCGATTTATTGTAAGGGGGTTTAGCCTAGCCATCTTTCAATAAAAGACTTATATTGTCTTATGTTTGTCTTGTTTTTCCTAAGGGTGGACATTAGCTTATTTTAAAAGACTTATATTGATTTTTTAATTACATGACTTTTATAAAATTTCATATGTTTTTAAAATAAAATTAAAATTTGTAGGGTGGCACTTTTATATATTTATTAAAAATTATTAAAAAATTATTATCAATTATTTTTTAAATATTTTATAAAAAATAAAAAAATTAATTCATAGTAATTCACCCTCTATTACTAAACCTCACTTTAGGATATTCCATACTACAAAGGCAACATTAAATTATTAGCTTAAAAGCATTGGCCTAAGAAAAATTACACACCTTTATAGAACTCTCATCAATGTTAGATCTTAATTAAATGCGTTGTGCTTTCACAACAACACGTGAGACTTGAACACCAGTAGTAGTAATAGCACCAAAAAATATGGTTGAAGCACTTGGCTACTATTAACAATTATTAAAATATTCCAACTCACTTTTGAGGTCCTCATCTTGAAGATTCTTCTTCTATTTTAATGATAAAGTATTAACTCTAAGCAACTAAAAATGGTCTCACCCATGTAAGACTTTTTTTAGCATTTGCGTGACTTTCTAATAAAGTAGCTTCTCAAAAGCAGCACTCCTTTACTCAAAATTTGCATATGGTATAGTAAAATATTGTATACAAACTTCTTAGATGCATAGAAAATTTTCCAATTACTAAATATTTGTATCTTCCTAGGGATTGTAATATAGTGTTTTATATAAAAGCATTAAAATAGGTAGAGCAACCAAACACACATCAATTAGATAATCACACAGATTAACAACCACTACTAAATATAATATCTTCAAGAATTCTACACGTAATATAATCCATTAATAATACATGCTCTCTAATACTATTTTGAGTCCTTCCTCTACTAGAAACAATAAAGAAATTAGCGTTCTTATTAAATACCATATCACGAAACTTAATGTTCCTTCTACATACCTCATAGTTGTGTCCTAGCTTGAGGTAAGCTTGATCATTATAGAACAAGATGATCACCATGCAAGTGACAAAAAACCTCTTGTTTCTATACCAAATGAACTTATCAAAATAAGTAGCATTAGAGAAAATCAAAAGTTAAACTTTATAGCCCTTGAAAGAAGGCTATGGCACTTATCTACCATTTATAATTATGAAAATATTGTAGCTACAATTTGAGGTCCTCCTCTTACGGTCAACATCCTTTTCCATAAAGTTAAGGTACCAATTCCAAACAAGTAAAGAAGCTCCTACGTATATGTAAATTCTATCTGAGCAATTCAATGGCCATTCAAAAAACATGTTTCTCAATAATAGCACACCATTACACCCAATTTGCACTATTGTGGTAAACTAATGTACACAAGCTTCTTTGATGCTTATTAAATCTCTTAATAGTTGACTATCTGTAGCTTACTAGACATGACAATTTAGCATTTTGCACAAAAGAATTTGAAAAAGCTAGCCGATGAGCACTGTCAAATTTGATAGCCACACATATCAGCAACTATCACAACTTATAACACCTCCAAAATTCTATGTTGAATATTTCTCCTAGAATTGTACATCACCTCTATTGCCATTTTGAGTAATTCCTCTAGTACAAACACAAGAAAAATTTGCATTTTTGTTAATCATCATATGCTATCTAAACCAAATGTATTTTTTCCCACCTAATAATAGTCAACATACTCAAGCTAAGCTTCAACCATTTCTAATAAGATCATCACCACGTAGGTAATATAAAACCTCTCGTTTCTTGCCAAGTGGAATTCACCTGATCAATAGCAATATAGTAATGGGTGTAGTAATGTGAATACCATCTCTCCCTCTATCTTCCCCAACATAAATACCCAAAATTCATCAAATGTATGACACATAAAATGTATGAACAACCTAAAAAAGCATTTAAAAATTCATAAACTAAAAATAATTTGATAAAGTTTATCAAGGGAGTACAATGACATTTGTTTCAAGTTGGTTGTTTGTTATTTATAATTACTTCACATTTTTAGTGCAAATAAGCATAAATAATAGCAAGTAATTATTTCAATATTAAAATAACTTATACTAATGCCAAAATGAGCTAAATCAAAGAAGTTTTATGTAACAAAATCAAAGCAAGGTAAAGGTCACAAAAGAGAAGATTTAGAGATAGTAGCAATATAACTAAATCAAGTGAAACATTTCACAAAACGAGAAACATTACAAAGAAAAGTTAAATACAAAGTGCTAATGGTATTGATTGTAACATAAAACATAAAAAGTTTAGAAAATAAAATATTTAAATTTATAAATAAATATTTAATTTGATAAAGCTCCTTGGGTTGATTCCAAGAACATTTGTTTTATCTTGATCAAATCCCTTTTGGTATTAGTGTGAATTCAATTTTAAAAAGCACAAAAATAGTAAATTATCATTTTAATGTTCATATATTATAATTCCAAAATAAGATAAATTGTAGAAATGTGATATAATTAAATAAAAATGATATAATGGTCACATGAGAGGAGAATTAGAGTTTAAAAATAATATACATAAATTAAAACAAAACATATGAAGAAATGAGATTCATTGTATTCAAATCCTCGATTCCACAATACTACGAATATCAAGTGTAACATCGTCAATCATCAAATTATGTAATAATAAAATTTTCTCCAAAAGTATACAAAAATAATAAAATGAAATGCATCTAAAAAATTAAAAAAAAATTATTATTTAAATATGTTTCATTAAGGTGAGTCCGACGACATATCTTTTATTATAACTGTAACACGATTGAAATTATGAAAAATTTCAAAATTAAATATACATAAATAATAATAAATAATTATTTTAAAATTTAATAATATATACTAAAGTAGAAATGACATAAACTAAAGGATTGTTATAAAGAAAATTAAAGTAATCCAATGATTATACAAGAAAAGTATCATACTTCAACAAAGTATAACAAAAACAAATCAAAATAGTTGAAAACATGCAATAAATTGTACAAGAAAATTGCATTCTAATAAATGAAAAGGATTGAGTGCAGTTTCCTCGATCATTAAATAAGTTATAAATCATAGTGTCTGTTAAAACTTGTTAAACTCATAGAATGTAAAATGTTTTTAATTAACAAAATAAAATTTTTAGTAGATCAAACTTCACTAGATGAGTCCAATGATTTTTTTAATCTTGATTAGACTCATTTTGAATTGCAATAAATTACAATATTAACGAAGCATAAATAATAACAAATTATTAAGTTAATATTAAGTAATTCCTTTTAGAACTCAAACTCACACAATAGAACAAATATAAATTCATAGCAACATCATTAAATGAAATAAAGAAAATTTTAATTAAATGGGCTCCTTCAACGAGAAAGTCGCCTTCCATCATCCTAAGGAGTTCAATTGTGATAGCAACAATCATTAAACCAGCAGTAATCGAGTTGCCTCATAAGAATTGGATAAACACTAGAAAATAAATTATTTAAAAAATATAAAAATCAAAGTTTAAATAACAAAAGCTTATTTGTATGAGTCAAATGATGTATGTTTTACCTTGATTTGACCACACTAAGATTTATTATGATTATCACAATTAAATAAGAATAACTAAGAATAAATTATTATTTTAATGTTAAATAAATATGCATTAAATTATCAATGAGATAAGTCAAAACAATGTAATATAACAAGATCAAAGTGATGTAAAATCAAAGGAGAATAGATTTAGAGTTACCCAATAATATAATTAAATAAAACTAAAAACATTAAAGAAATGAGGTAAATCATTTGATTTTTATTTTGAAGATTTTAAGGAGATCGAGTGTAACATTCTCATTTCTCAAATCACATACAACCTAAAATATCTCATAAAATATGGAAAAAGTTATAGAAAATACAAAATTTAAAACTTTAAATTGAATATCTTATTAGATAGAGCTCATCAAGATGAGTTCAATGATGTTTGTTTTGACTCAATCACAACATATTCAAAATCACTTCAAATTAAAAAATTAACATACATAAATTATTATCAAATATTATTTTAATAAAAAGAAAATTTATATTAATAATAAAATAAGATCAATTATAAAAATGTAATATGAGCAACTCTTATTATTGTGAAGATATTATAAGAGTAGAATTAAAGTTTTATTTTAATATATACAAATAAAATTCGGTATAAGTTGAAATGTCATGATTTTTTTGTTATCTTGAAATATAGAATTCTGTGTCATTTATCTCATTTCTTTAAATTTTTTCTTAGATTTTGTTATATCATTTTTTGACTCTAATTCTCATCTTATGTGGCCATCATATCAATTTTATTTTATCATAATATATTTAATCTATTTATCTCAAATGAGTACAATATAAATTTACTGAATATTTAAAAAAGGTCATTCAACAAGTTCCAATAGGTACTTTTGTAAATAAATATTTATTTTTAGATTTTTAATATTTTATTTTTTAAAGTTTTAGGATGCTTTATAATAAATTTTATTTGTAGCTAAATTGATGATCAAGGATGTCATACTTGATCTCATTAATATCCTAGAATCCAATGTTTTTTTAGAAAATTCATATAGTTTCATCAATGTTTTGCGTTTGATTTTTTATATTACTACAAAACTCTTAATCTCCTCTTATTTGACCATTATATATATGTGATTTATATAATTAAATATTTTTTATATAACTTTTTGAAATTTTATTTTAAAAAATTTCAACATATTTGTATTTATGAGTTATTTGACTATATAGCATGTTATCATAGATCTCATTTCTATCATAAAATAATGGTTTATCATGCAACATATATAACTTTCTCAAATTGCTTTATTTTGTTTCACTATGTTACTATGTACATCTAGTCTCCTGTGATGTGTCATTTACATGTGTTTGATTTGATTATTTTACATTACTATTAAATTAACTTATTTTAGATTAGTAATTTGATGGTAATGCAAAAAAGGGTTGTTCGACATAGAACAAACGTCCTTAGACTCATGCATATGAGTTTTATGAAAATTTTAGTTTTGTATTCTTAAATATTTTTTTTTCAATGGTTTAAGTTTGTTTTATTAGGCATTCTTATTTGTACTTGATTTTAAAATCAAGGCCTTTATAGTTGATCTTCTTAGGATCTTGGAATGTTATTTTTCTTACAATTTATAACATTTCTTCACTTTTCTTAATTATAATTTTGTTGTACTACTATGTAACTCTTAATCTTCTCCCTTGTGACATTCAATTGTCTTTGATTTTGTTTTGTTATGTTGCTTCAATTTGTATCATTTTTTGTTTAATACAATTTTACATATTATAAAAGGTTTAAGTTGTTATTATATAGGATTATTTTCTTTGGTTCTTCACCATATTCCAAATGAAGTCTTATAATGATGAAAGAAACATTACTAGAGTCATCTCGATGAGCTCTATCAGTTTAACTATTTAATTTCAAATTACAAATAATTTTATTTTGTAGTGTTATTGCATGGATTATGACACATTATGATTTGAACCTTATTTAACAATTTAAGATATCAAACTAAAATTCTTTATTATTTTGGAATGCTAATTTCTCATATAACTAAATTTATTTCCCAAAAGGTTGTGCTTTTGTTTGGTTATATTACTGTGTAACATTAAATATTCTCTCATGAGACAAAACAAAGTCATTGTATTAATCTCAATTAGCTCTATAGTATTAAATAACCCTTTCTATTTTAATATATATATATTTTTTTTTTGGCTTACTTTACGACATATTTTAATTTTTAGTTTATCTATTAATCAAGGATTCTACCCTCGATCTCATTAGTATCTTGTAATAAACATTCTCATATAATTTTACTCATTTTATTTAAGTTCTACAACTGATTTTGTTAAATTACTATGTAGCTTAATTCTTCTTTTTATTTTCCTTTGATATGGAAATATTACTTTACTTTAGTTTATTTTAATTTTGCTTTAGTAAATATTTACTTATTAAAATGATAATTTATTATTACTTATGCTTATTTTCTTTGATAATTTAAAAGAATTTCTAACAAGGTCTATTGGAGAAGAGATGATCATCACCAAACTCATCTTGATGAGCTTTATTCAATTAAATATTCCATTTTAAATAATTTGTTTTTAATTTTTTTATATCTTTAGAATATTAGACAAGATATTTTAATTTGCATCTAATTTGAGTATTGAGGATGTTAGCTCAGTCTCCCTGGTGTTTTGAAATGCAACATTTCCAAATAATTTATGTCATTTCTCCCAATTTTTAATTTTAATTTGATTATATTAGTTTGGAACTAAAAATAAACTCTGGAATGACGATGACATAGTATTGAATTGGATATATTACAATATTTCAATTTTTTATCAGTTTAGTAATATTATTGTTTATTCTTTTTTATTTGGAAATTGTTATAAATCCTAAATGATATTTGATAAGGAAAAAAAATATAGTTATTCTCATCTCGATGACTTCTATGTATATAAAAAATTATTTTCATAATTTTAAATGTTTTTTTATTTTTTGAGACACTTTAAAATAAAATTTTATTCAAACATGATGATCAATAAGATTTAACCAAACCGAAATAATGTAAAGGTCAAACTCTTTAAGGCTTAGAGCTTCATAGGAATATAACCAAATGAAAGTGAAAAATTTGATGAAATGAGATGAATTGTATAGGAAAATTATAGTTCGAGTTATTAAGGAGATTGAGTGCAATATCATCAATCATTAAATTACATACAAATAAAAAATACAAAAATTTTAAAAAGTAATTATCATTTATCTGATCTAGTTTTGAATTATGATCAATTATAAAAATAAATATCCCTAAATAGTAATATAATATAACTAAATCAAAATGTTATCAAGCTCACATAATTGAATATTTAGAGTAACACTATAATATAACAAAATCAAAGTGTAAATTTTGAGATAAATGAGATGGATTGAACAAAAAAGTTGCATTCCATGATACTAAAAGATTGAGTATAACATCCTTAATCATCAAAGTATATATGAATGAAAATGATAAGCAAATCTTGCTTAAATCATACAAAATAAAATATTTTAAAATATGTAATGAATATTAAGTTGGATGTTCTATCTAGGACACATCCAATGACATTTGTTCCTCTTTGTTTGAATGTCATTTTAAAATCTTCCTAATTATGGAAGTATATAAGCATATATAATAATAATTTTTTTTTTAAATAATAAGATATTATATAACACTATTTAAATAGTACAAAATGAAGTAATATAATATTAAAAATTTGGCGATGTTAAAAGTCAAACTAGTTGGGGTTTAGAGTTACATAGAAATATAATGAAATAAAAGAAAAAAAACATTAAAAAATGAGATCATTATAAAAATTACACTATAATATACTAATAAGATCAAGTGTAACAAATTTTATCATCAAATCAAGTATGAAAGGAAATACCTTATAAAATATTCTAAAATCAAATGGAATAACATATTTTCAATTATAAAAATGTATATATAATTCTAAAAAAAAAGATCTTCAAGTTTGATCAAATCATCTTTTTATACATCTTAATCAAACTATGTTTGGAATTATCACAAGTTTCTAACTAAAAGTAATGGATTGGTCACATGAGCAGAGACTTTTTCTTATATTATAATATAAGCAAATCAAAGCAAAAAAGGAGTAATTTAGGTAAATGGTAAAAAAACAACATTTTGAGATAATATGGAGATTATTTCAATTACTTTGGTCATGAATTAAATACAAATAAAAATATTTAATAAATGTTAAAATAATCAAAGAAAAAAGTAAAAAAAATTCTAAAATAATAATATATTATTATTTATTTATTAGATTAATATAATTTAAAATTTAAATGAGATAAATAGAAGTAATGTAAATAGCCAAATAACAGACATGTTATGGTCGCATTCCAATATGCTAATGAGATCGAGTGCAATGTTCTAAATCTTGAAATATACTGCAAATAAAAATGACCAATAAAGCCTACTAAATTCTTAAAATATAAAAATTTAAAAATATTAAAAAAATATTCAATCAGATAAAGAGTGCCGCAATATGAATACATTGATAATTCTTTGGCTCAATCAAATCTCAATTTGAATTATGAAGATATCAAAGTAAATGACATAAATAATAAAAAATCATTATTCTATTGTTAAGCAAATATATATTAATATTGAAAAGATATAAATCAAAGCTACATAATACAATAAAATTAATGTGATGAGGTCACATTATATGAGATTTAGAATTACATAACAATATAACCAACTAAAAGAAAATAATTTGAAGAAATAGATAAATTGCATAAGAATTGTTATTCCAAGTTATTAAAAAGATTAAGTGCAATATTCTCGATTATCAATATATGTATAAAATGAAATGACTCATAAAACATTCCAAACCCATAGAAAATAAATATTTAAAAATATAAAATGTTTTATTAATTTGGTAAAGCTCATCAAGACAAGTTTGAGGAGGTTAGTTTCATCTAAATCAAATATATTCTGAATATTATGAAAAAAAATAAATTATTATTTTATTATTACATAAATAATTATCAAAGTTGAAATTATGTAAACATATATAATTAATCGAATAGAACTCATTGAGATGAATAGAATGATCTTTCTTTTTATCTTCATCAAATGTTGTTTGATATAATATAATATAACCAAATTAAAGCAAAAATTTTAAAAAATGTGATAAGTTTTATTATAGAGCTATAATCCAAGAAACTTAGGTGGTTATGTGTAAAATCCTATATCATCATATTAGAAATGAATCAAAATATTTATAAAACATATAAAAATACAATGAAAAAATATATTTAAGAAAGAAATGGTAATATCTAATTAGATATAGCTTCCCAAAAGATTTTATCCACATTTGCTCCATCTATATGTAACTTCGTTAAGAATTATTGCGAATTATAAAAGTAAAAAAAATAATAATAATAAATTATTCTTTTTATATTTAGTAAATATGTGATGAAGATAAAATATGATAAATTGAAGCAATGAAATATAGCGAATTCAGAGCTATGTAGAGGTCACACAAACTTATAAATAGAGTTACATAGTTGTCTAACAAAATCAAATTAAAACATTTGAGGAAATAAAAAAAGTTGTAAAAAACTATATTCCAAGGCTTCAAGAAGATAAACTATAATATCCTTGATAGTAAAATTTGTTAAGAATTAAAATACCTCATAATGCATGCAAAAATTATAGAAACTAGAATATTTAAAATTCTTAGAAAGATATACACTCGATCAGATAGAGTGCATCAATGCAACTCAAATGATATTTGTGTCTTCTTGATTGGACCTTGTTTGGAATTACTACAAATTACACAAATAAAAAACATTCATAACAATAAATTATTATTTTCATTTGCTAAAAAAGTATAAATTGAATCTATCAAATATAAAAAATTAAATCATTGCAAATGTCACACGAGAGGAGAAATGAGTTCCATAAGGGCATCAAATTTGTTTTTATGAAAATCAAGCATAGCATCCTCGATCATCAAATTTGTTATTAATTTAAATGATTCATAAAATATGCCAACAAATCAAAAAATAAAAACATTAAAAAATATGGAAAATTATTATTTAATTTGGTAGAGCAAATAAATATGCATTCAATGACGTTTGTATCATTGTGGTCAAATCTCTTTGCAAATTAGTACAAATTGTTATAGCAAATAAATATAAATAAAAATAAATTATTTTTTATACTAATTACATATATATTAGAGTTCAAATGGGATAAATTAAAATAATGTAGTACAATAAACTTTGAAATTGTAAAGGTCACATGAAAGGAGAAATGGTGATATAGTAATAAATCTACTTGTAAGCAAAAAATTTGAAAAGATGAAATAAATTGTACATGAAACCTGTAATGAGATTAAGCATAACATCCTTAAATCTCAAATTATGTAGAAAACAATGACTCATAAAAATTATTTAAGCTTTAAAAAATAAAAATTTTAAAAAATATGATAATAAAAATTTTAGAGAGCACATCAATAAGAATCCAACGATGTTTTTTCATCTCAATCGAATCCCATATGAAAATACTATGAATTATAAAAATAACTAAGGTTAAATAATAATAAACTATTATTTTAATATTAAGTAAAATTATATAAAAATTGAACAGAGATATATTGAAATAATATAATGTAATTGATTTACACAGTTTAATGGTCAGGCAATAAGAAATTTAGAGTTGCATAGTAATTAATATAACAAAATAAAAAAGAAACATTTGGGAGTTTAAGTAAGTTTTATGAGAAATATTAATTCCAAAATATTTAGGAGATCGATTGTATAATTGTTTATCATCAAATCGTACACAAATTGAAATGTCCCAAAAGATAAGCTAGAATTAGAATTTAATAGTAAAGAAAAAATTTTGAATTAATAAATAAATTCAACTAGAATGCCCAATTCCTAGATGTTAATGAGACCAAGTGTAATATCTTTGATCATCAAATCATGTATGAGTAGAAATGTGATAAAGAATTCCAAAATATTAAAAATATGTCTAAAATTATGAAAATAATTTTTTAATAGGAAAGGTCATCACTTTGAGTCTAATGGCTTTTGATTAATCTTGATTAGACATTGTTTGAAATATTACTGATCATAAAAATAATAAAAAAAATAATAATAAATTTTTTTCTAATATTAAGCAAACACATATTGGAGCTTAAATGAGATAAATCAAAGCAAACAAATTACCCAAATCAAGGTGATGTAACGGCAACAACATGAGAGATTTAAAATAACATGATAATATAACATAATTATATGTGAATGATGTATTCAGAAATATTACAAAGATCATGTGTTACATTCTCAATTATCAAATGAATTATGAATCAAAATGCATTATGAATTAAGTAAAAGTTAAAAAATAAAGCCCTCAAAAATATAAATATAAATGATAATTTTTTAGAGCTCATGGAGATTAATCTTACTACATTTGATTCTTCCCAATTAGGCCTCAACTTGAAATATTTTAAATTACCAAAAAAAAAACAAGAAAATATTTTTTTGATAAATAAGATAAATCGCATTATAAAGTTTCCCTCTAAGACACTTAAGAGATCTATACAAATACTAGCCATGAGAAGGATTACTGAGACATACTAATATAACATAATGAAACATTTTAATTAATGGGATAAATTATGAGATAAGGTTGTAGTCCAAGATACTTAGGAGATTGAGGCTAACATCATTGATCATGAAATAAGTTATGAATCAAAATTTTCCTTAAAGTTTGAAAATAATTTTTAAAATAAAATATTGAAAAAAATAAAAAGGAATATTTAAATGGATAGACCTCATCGACATGACTTTGATGATGTTTTTTAGTTAATAGCACACAAAAATATAAGTTACTATGATGTATTAAGGTAACTAAACATAAATAATAACAAATTATTATGTCAATATTTTTTATACATAGATTAAGACTGTAATAGAAGAAATGAAAGCAATGTAAGATAACTAAATCATTACTATATAAAGATGACATGATTAATGATTTTAAGTTGATAATAATATTACAAAAATGAAAGAAGAAATTTGGGAAAAAAATAAGTTAAATTATCAAAGAAAGTTGTATTTTATGATATTAAAACAATTTTAAATATAAATTGGTCATCATTGGGAATTATTGCAAATTATCATAGTACATGACCATAAATAAATAAACACTATTACTATAATCATAAAGAGATACATTCGAACATAAATAAGATGAATTGTAAAATTTAATGTAACTAATCAAAGCAAAAACTTTGAAGACATGAGAAGATTTGTTTAAGAATGTTCCATTCTAATATCTAAAAATATTTAGTTTAATGACCTCAATCATTAATTTTGTTACAAATTAAAATGTCTTATAAATGGTGCAAAAACATTTGAAATAAAAACATGAAAAAATTAAAAATAAATATTAAATGGATAGAGGTCATCTTGATGAGTCCACTGATTTTTATTTCTCATTAATTAGACCTCATTTGGAAAAACTAAATAATAATAATAAAGAAACTATATATAAAATCTAAAATGAGATACTTTGAGATAATGTAATATAAAAAAATCAATGTGATATAAAGACTAAATGAGAGGAAATTTTCATTTACTTTATAATTTAACAAAATTAAAGTAAAAATTTTAAATTATGTGATAAATTATACAAGAAAGTGCCTTTCCAAGGTGCTAAATAGACTATGTGTTATGCCCTCGATCCTCAAATTAGGTACAAATATAAAATAACTCTATAAACATGCAAAATCATAAAAAATAAAATAATTAAAAAAATATAAAGTAACATCTAATTAAATTGACCTCATCGAAGGGAGCTCAAAACAATTTTTTTAGTCTCAATCAAAGCATTTTTGGATTTGTTATGAAATACCAACTTAAATGACAATACCTAAAAATTAATTATTATTTTCAAAAAAAATAAATGTCAATTAAAGTTTAAGTGAGGTAAATAAAAGTAAATAAATTAACCAAAACCAAGTGATATATATAGCTCACACGATCACATATTGAGGTGTACATAGCAAAAATTATTAAATCAAAGTAAATAATTTGAAGAAATGACATACATTATTTGATATTGTTGCATTACATGATTCTGTGATGGTCAAGAGTAACATCCTTGATCATGAAATCATGTATTAATCAAAATAAGTTTCATTAATAATGCCCAAACTCTAAAAAGTAAAATATTTATAATTATTAAAAAATATTTAATTGGATAGAACATATTAAGATGAGTCCAACGACTTTTTTGCATCATTATGATGCCTCTTTCAAAATTATTTTGAATTACTAAAGTAAATAATCATAAATAATAGTAAAGTTTTTAAAAATTAAATAAATATATATATTAAAGTTGAAATGATAGAATTTAAGGCATTGTAATTAAACAAATTAAAGTAATTAAAAGGTCACACAAGTGGAAGTTTAGAATTACATAATAATATAATAAAATCAAATCAAACAATTAGAAAAAATTAGATAAATTGCATGAGAATGTTATATTCCAAGAAAGATAAGAGATCAAGGTTAAAATCTTTGACTGTCAAATCAACTAAAAATCTAAAGGTGTTGTGAAGTTAGCAAAAAGTCTTGAAAATAAAATATTAGAAAAATAAAACATAGAATTTTAATAGGAAAATGCTCTTTGAGACTAGTCCATTGACTTCTTCTCATTTCCATTAACCCTAATTTAAAATTTCATCAAATTAAAAAAGTATAAAAAAAATTTTAATATAATATTTTGTTAATATATATTAAATATTAAAGGAGATGAATTAAAAAATGAGATGAGTTGTATGACAGTTGATTTTAAGATAATGTGGAGATTAGTGTGAGATCCTCGATCTCCAAATTTGCAATGATTCAGAATTCTTAAAAGTATGGAAAAGCCATAGAAAATAATTTTTTTGACTAAAGAAATGGTTATTTAATTTTGAAAAAGCGATTTTACTAAATGATGTTCGATTGAGATGAAAAAAATCATCATTGGACTCTCCTTAACAAGTTATATGCAATTAAATGATCATTTAAATATTTTTAGATATTTCATTTTGTACAGTTTTTGCATGCATTATGAAAAGTTTCGATTTGTACCACATTTGGTGGGTGAGGATATTACACTTGATGTCTCATGTGCTTTGAATTTGTCTTTCTTTTACAATTTATCCTATTTCTTGAATGTTTTTGCTTTGTTTGGTTATATTACAATCTAAATCTAAATCTCTTTTTGTACCATGTTTATAATATTTTGACCTATTTAGTTTACATTGTTTTAATTAAACTCATTTAAACTTTATTATCTATTTACTTAACATTAAATAAATAATTTATTTTGGTTTATGTTTATTTCTTTTTATAATTAGTAGTAATCCCAAATGAGGTTCAATTTACAAACATAAATCAAAGAATTTTAAAATTAAAGTTAAATTGAATGTGAAATTTTATTTCTAATGCACTAAGTAGGTTGAGTTTTGTAGTCTTTATCATCAAATTGTGAAAGAATCTAGTTGTCACATAAAATGTGCCAAATACTATAGATAAAATAATTTAATAATGTAAAAAAAATATTTATTTTTATCTAGCCCATTGACACAAGAAAAATAATGTTTTCTTCATAATTCATTATCATTTGTGCTTTTTAGTTTGGATAATCATAGAGATTACATGTGAGGTCTAATGTAGACAAAGCTAATGCAAATAGACTTATCTCAAGGTGCTTTATCAAATTAAAAATTTACTTTCATATTTCAAGCATTTTTATTTTTTATACCTTTGGTATGCTTTAGAAGACAATAGATTATGCTTGATTTGATAGACAATGGTGTTATACTCAGTATGTTTGTTATCTTGGAAACGCAACTTTATTATAAATTTTATCTAATTTCACTAATTTTTTGCTTTAGTTTGGTTATTTTACTATATAACTATAAATCTCCTATCATGTAACATTTAAATCACGTTGATTTTGTTATATTTAATTGCTTCAATTTAAGTATTTTAGCTTTAATGTATATTTACGTATTACTAAATTTTTTATGTAATTTTAGCTTTAATGTATATTTATGTATTACTAATTTTTTTATTATCAAGAAACATCATTAGAGTCATCTTGATGAACCTTATCTTATAAATTATTCCCTTTTATATTTTGAAATCCTTTATTTTCTAGAGTTATGCCATGCTTTATAACACATTAAGTTTTTTAGATAACAATGCTTACATGTGATGCATCTTAGGTTTAACATTAATTTACTTAATATTAAAGTAATAATTTTCTTATTATTTTTTTCTATTGACATTGGTAATTCATTATAATTTCAAAGACAGATCATTCGAGATGAAATTTTTTTTATAATAAGTTACTTCAATTTATAAAATTTTTTCTTACATTTAATTAAAGTTAAAATAATTTTTTTATTTTTTATCTTTAAATCTTTAACTATCAATAGTTTTAAATTATGTTTAATCGAGATAAACAAGACATGACTTGAAAAACTCCATGACATTTTAGTGTACTTTATTAAATATTTTGGTACATGCATGATTTGATGATTGAGGATGCCATACTCAATTTTTGTAGTACCTTTGAATATAACATTATGGTACACTTTGTCTCATTATTTTTATATTTTCTTTTTGGTTATTTTATATTTAGAAGAAACTATTTTTCTTGTCCCATGGGACTTTCACATCACTTTAATATAGTTGAATTACCTTACTTCATTTAAACTCAATTTAGATTTAACATTATTTACTTAGCATTAGAATAATAAATTTTTGTTATTTATTTTCCTGTGGTAATTGACAATAATTTCAAACAAGTTTTGATAGAGAAAAATTATCATAGTTAAACTGGTATTTTTGAGCTCAATCTACCTAAAAATCACCTCTATATTTCTAAATATTTTCTTTCCGAGTATTTTGTCAAGGAATTTGAACATTTAATGTTTCATCGAGTTATCAATCTAGGATGTTATGCTTGATATTGTTTACATAATGGAAATGCAGAATTACCTTATAATTTATCTCAATTCTTCTAATTTTATGCTTCATTTGGCTATATTACATTGCTTCAATTTTACAAGTCTCTCCTTTTATTTATATATTTTATAAAAGTTAAAATAGTAATTTTACAAAAGAAGGTTTCATCGAGATCACAAAATCAAGTTTGACTCAACTTCACGTGCGAAATCCAATTAAATATTCATTTAACTACTTTTAGATATTTTAATTTCAAGAGTTTTTTAATGCTTTACGAGTCTTCTTGATTTGTGCCATTTTTGATAAGTGAGAATGTTACATTAAAGTAATAATTTATTTTTATTTAAGTTTATTTCTTTTGATAATTCACTGTAATTCTGAATGAGCTGTAATTTAGAAAAAAACATTGTTAACCTTGTCTCCATGAGCTCTCTCTGATTAAATATCATTTTATATTTCTAAATATTTTTTTCTAAGGATTTTGACAAGGAAAGCTAAAGGTTAATGTTTGATCAAGCTATTAATCTAGAATCTGAATTTCATAACGGATATGTATCTTCCTTTATAATTTGTCTTATTTCTTCTAACTTTATGCCTCATTTGGCTATATTACATTACTTCGATTTCACAAATCTCTTCTTTAGTTCACTTATTTTTTAAATATTACAAAAGTGATTTTACTAAATGATGTTCGATTGAGATGAAAAAAATCATCATTGGACTCTCCTTAACAAGTTATATGCAATTAAATGCTCATTTAAATATTTTTAGATATTTCATTTTGTACAGTTTTTGTATGCATTATGAAAAGTTTTGATTTGTACCACATTTGTAGTTGAGGATATTACACTTGATGTCTTATGTGCTTTGAATTTGTCTTTCTTTTAAAATTTATCTTATTTCTTGAATGTTTTTGCTTTGTTTGGTTGTATTACAATTTACATCTAAATCTCTTTTCGTGCCATGTTTATAATATTTTGATCTGTTTAGTTTACATTGTTTTAATTAAACTCATTTAAACTTTATTATCTATTTATTTAACATTAAATAAATATTTTTTTTGTTTATGTTTATTTCTTTTTTGATAATTAGTAGTAATCCCAAATGAGGTTCAATTTACAAAAAAAATCATTCTTAAGATTGTCTCCATGAGCTCCATCCAATTAAATAATCATTTCTATATTTCTAAATTTTTTTTTTTAGGGTTCTCGCAAGGGATGCAAAAGTTTAATGTTTGATTAAGTCGTTAATCAAGGATCTCATTTGCATTATGCATATGCATCTTTCTCTTATAATTTGTCTTATTTCTTTAATTTTAATGTCTCATTTGGTTATATTATATTGCTTCAATCTTACAAATGCCCTCTTTAATTTAAATATTTTCTAGACTTTAAAATAGTACTTTTTCAAAATGAGGTTTGTTTGAGATGAAAAAAATCATCATTGGACTCATCTTCGCAAGTTATATGCAATTAAATACTAATTTAAATATTTTTAGATATTTCATTTCATAGAATTTTTTAATGCATTTTGACTTGTACCACATTTGGTAGTTTAGAATATTACATCTGACTTCTTGTTTGCCTAGAATTTGACTTTGTCTTACAACTTATTTGATTTCTTGAAATTGTTTGCTTTGTTTGGCTATATTACCATTTACATCTAAATCTCTTTTCATGTCATGATTCTAACATTTTGATTTGGTAATTTTATATTCCTCTAATTATATTCATTTCAACTTCAATATCTATTTACTTTATATTAAAATAACAATTTATTATTCTTTATGTTTTTTCTTTTGACAATTCATAATAATCCCAAACGAGGTCCAGTTGTGAAAAAATAATTATTGTTAGACTCATCTTTATGAGCACCAACTAATTAAATAATCACTTTTTTACTCCTATATATATATATATTTTTTTTTTTTAACGGTTTTGGTTAGGAATGCAAAAATTTAATGTTTGCATGGATTATTCAGTTTGGATGTTTCTCTAGATTTCTTATGCTTAATGGAAATGAACCTGTCACTTATAATTCATCTCATTTCTTTTTGTTTTATGGCTCATATTTTTATATTACATTACCTAAATTTTATAAATATCTTCTTTAATCTTTATTTTTTAAAAAGATTAAATCTTAAATCTACAATATGATTTTCAATTAAGATGAAAAAACCATTATTGGATTTAACTCGACAAGTTATTCCAAATTAAATATATATATTTAAATATTTTTTGATATTTTAATTTATAGAGTTTTAGTATTGCTTTGTGAGACATTTTTATTTGTACCATATTTGATAATCGAGGACGTTACATTTTATCCTTTACATTCTTGGAATACAACTTTGTCTTATAATTTATTTGATTTCCTTAATGTTTTTCTTCATTTTGTTATATTACCAAATACACTTAAATCTCCTTTCATATCACATTTATAACATTTTGGTTTGGTTATTTTACATTGCTTCAATTAAGCTCATTTCATCTTTATTTTTAATTTACTCAAGATAAGCATTATAATTTATTACTATTTAAATTTTATTTCTTTCGATAATTCACAATAATTCCAAAAAAGGATCGAATTAGAAAAAATAATTATTAATAGACTCATGTCAATGTGCTCCATTGAATTAAACAATCACAATATTTATTTTTAATATTTTCTTTTTGAGGTTTTTGGGAAGGAATCTGAACATTTAATGTTTAAACAACTTGTTAATCTAGGATGTAACACTCAAACTCGTTTGCATAATGGAAATGCAACTTTAACTTATAATTTATCTCTTTTCTCCTAACGCTTCATTTGTCTATATTAAGTTGCCTCAATTTTACAAATCTCTTGACTAAATTATATATTTTAAAACTATTAAAATTATAATTTTAAAAAATAAGGCTTGATAGAAATGAAAAAATCATTATTTGACTCAACTTGACTAGTCTAATCAAATTAAAAACACATTGAATTATTTATAGATATTTTTTTGCAATGTTTTCCTATTTTTTATGAGATATTTTTATTTATAACATATTTGATAATTGATAATATTAAACTTGATCTTTTATGTTCTTCGAATGTTACTTTGTATTGTAATTTCTTTGATTTCTACAAGTTTTTCATTAGTCTGGTTAAATTATCATATATATTTAAATCTTCTTTCACGTCTTTTATATAACATTTTCATTTGTTTATTTTACATTTTTTAATTAGACACGTTTAAAACTTATTACCTATTTACTTTTGTTAAATTAATAATCTATTATGATTTATGTTTATTTCTTTTAAAATTAAAGGTAATTTCAATCGAGGTCCCATTTAGAAAAGATAACCATTATTAAATCTATCTCCATGAGTTACATCTAATTAAATAATAATTTCTATATTTCTAAATACTATATTTTTGATGGTTTGGTAAGGAATGCAAAAGTTATATGTTTGATTGAGTTGTTAATCTAGGATCTCATTTGCATAATGGATATACAACTTTCTCCTATAATTTATCTTATTTCTTCTAATTTTATGTCTCATTTGGCTATATTTTATAGCTTTAATTTTATAAATCTCTTATTTAATTTACATAGTTTTAAATATTAAAGTAGTAGTTTTACAATATGAAGTTTGATCTAGTTGAGAGAAATCATAAATGGACTTACCTTGGCAAGTTAAATAGAATTAAATACTCATTTAAATATTTTGAGAGATTTCATTTCCTAGATTTTTTTGTAAACATTATGAGAAGTTTCAATTTGTACCACATTTGGTAGTTGAGGGCATTACACATGACCTTTTATAAGACTATAATGAAAGTATTTCTTATAATTTATCTGATTTCTTGAAATATTTTACTTCATTTAGTTATATTAACAATTGCATCTTAGTCTCTTTTCGTGTCATTTTTATAACGTGTTGATTTATTTATTTTACATTGCTCTAATTAAACTCATTTAAACTTCAATATCTATTTACTTAAAATTAAAATAATAATGAATTATTCTTTATGTTTTTCTTTTGATAATTCACAAATAATTTCAAATGTGGTCCAATTTTAAAACTTTTTTTGTTAGACTCATCTTTTTGAGCTCCATCTAATTAAATAATCACTTCTATATTTCTTTGTTTTTTTTTTATGTTTTTGGTTAGGAATGCAAAAATCTAATGTTTGCACGGGTTGTTAATTTCGGATGTTTCTCTTGATTTCTTATGCATAATGAAAATGGAACTTTCACTTATAATTAATTGCATTTATTCATGTTTTATGGCTCATTTTGCTATATTACATTGCACTAGTATACAAATCTCTTCTTTAATTTATATTTTTTAAATACTAAATAGTAAATCTACAAAATCATTTTCAATCTAGATGAAAAAATCATCATTAGAGTCGTCTTGACAAGTTATATCTAACTAAATACTCATTTAAATAGTTTTAGATATTTCATCTTATAGAGTTTCGGTATTTCTTAATGTGACATTTTTATTAGTGCCATATTTTATTATCATGAATGTTACACTTAATCTTTTATGTTCTTAGAATAAGACTTTCTCGTATAATTTATTTGATTTCCCTAAAAGTTTTTTGCTTTATTTTGTTATATTACCCAATACCTCGAAATCTTCTTTCATGTCACATTTATAACTTTTTTATTTGGCCCTTTTACATTGCTTCAATTAAGATCATTTCAGCTTTATTTTTTACTTATTAAAGATAAAACTTATAATTTATTATTATTGATGTTTATTTCTTTTTGTGATTCACTAGAACTCAAAACCAGGCTTAAAAGAGATGAAATAATTATTGCTACACTCATCTCGATGTGCTCCATTTAATTAAATGATCATGTGAGTATTTTTTAAGTATTTTATTTATTAGGGCTTTGGGAACGAATGCAAACATTTATCTTGTCTATTCTAATGCCTCATTTGGCTATATTACATTAATTAAATTTCATAAATCTTTTCTTTAATTTATATATTTTATAAGTAATAAAATAGTAGTTTTACAAAACAAGGTTCGATCGAGATGTAAAATTGAACATTGGACTTGCCATTATGAGTTATGTCCAATTAAACAAATGTCATTGGAGTCCTCCTAATAAGCTCTATCTAATTAGATATTTTTTTTTATATTTTTGAATTTTTTATTTTGTTTTCTTATGCTTTACTAGACATTTAGATTTACATATTATTTGATAATGGAGGATGATACACATAATCTACTTAGTATCTTGGAATACAATTACTATTTATAATTCTTATCATTTCTTTAAATGATTTTGTTTGATTTGGTTATATTACTATGATACTCTAATTTTCCTCTCTTGAGACTTTGGCTTAATTTGATTTGGTTATATTGTGTTGTTTCTACCTATCTCATCAAATTTTATCTTTATTTAGTTAGTATTTAAGTAATAATTTATTAATATTTACTTTTAATTTGTATTTTTTTAAACTATGTATAACGAAGATTAAATAAATATCATTGTACACATCTAAATGAATTTTATCAAATTATATATATATTAAATAATTTAAATATTTCATTTTTTAGAATTTTTTCTAAAACACGTCATTTCAAGACTAACCTGATTCGATGATCGATGATATTACACCCATCTCCTTAGAATCCTTGAATGGATCTTTCTCGTTCAGATCTTCTTATTTATGCAAATGTTTTGCCATCATTTAATTTCTTTTACCATGAAGCTGTTATTCTCTTCTGACGTGAACTTTACATCTTTTTGTTTTAATTAATTACATTATTTCAAAATATATTTTTTACACCTTAATGTGTTTTTACTTAATACTAAAATAAGAATTTAATATTACTTTTTATTATTTAACTACTTAATTCATAATATTTCAAAACAAGGTTTAATTAACCTAAAAAACTATCATTGAACTCATCAGGAATAGATCTATTCACTAAAATATTCATTTATAGATTCATAAACATTTTTTTTCTAAGTTTTTGGCATATTTTACTGGACTTTTTTATTCATAAATGATTTGATGATCGAAGATGTTGTCCTTCCTCTCCTTAGTACCATCTAACTCAACTTTCTCAATTAATTTATCTTTTTGTGTCAAATGTTTTGCTCTGATTTTTATATATTTCAAAGAAATTCGAATTCTTCTCACATGTGCCCTTTATATCACATTCATTTACTCATATTACATTACTTTAATTCTAAAGAAAGTATGATAAAGAAACAAATATTGTGAAACTCATCTTATCAAGTTTTATTGATTTAAATATTCATTTTTTATATTTCAAACAGTTTATTTTTTTTAGTTTTTTGGCTCACGTTATCAGACATTTGGATTCATACATGGCTTAGTAATCGAAGATGATATGTTCGACCTTCATAGTATCTTGCAATATATTTTTTCAATACAATTTTCTGAATTTCTCCAACTGTTTTGCATAAATTTTTATATATTATTACATAACAACAAATCTCCTCCCGTGTGACTTTCGTTTTTTTTTTCCTATATTTATTTACTAATTTATCTCATTGTTGTTTTTATATATATTAATTTAATTTTGAAATAATAATTTAGCATTATTTTTTGTTATTTTGTTTTTTTCAATGTAATTCCAATGGAGGTTTGATTGAGACGAGACCAACATCACAGCACAACTACCGATGACCTCTAGTGAATTAAAAATTCATTTTGAAACTTTTACATATTTTATTTTCCATTACTTTTTCAGGTTTATGATGCACTTTGATTTCTACCTTATTTGATGCTCAAAGATGTTGCTCAATATTTTTTTCATAATTTGGAATATCGCATTGTTGTATAATTTGTCTCATTTATTTTACTTTTTTGCTTTGATTTTGTCATTTAATTTTGTAACTAAAAGTCTTGTCACATGTGGCCTTTAAATGGCTCTTATTTTTTTATAATACTTAACATCAATTTATCTCACTATTACATCAATATTCATTTAATTTTAAAAGTAATAATTTAATATAATTTAAGATTATTTTATAAGTCAATTCATTGTATTGTAAAGTGAGGCTTGATCAAGATGAAACAAACATTGTCGGACTCATTTTGATCACCTCTTTCAAAGTAAGAATTCTTTTTTATTTTTAAAATAGTTTTTATTCTAAGATATTGCTTTGTTTTGGGAGATATTTAGAATTATTCCTTATTTGATGATAGAGTATCTCATACTTTAGGTCCTTATTATCTTTGAGTGCAACATTCCAATCTAATTTATCTCAATTCTTCAATTTCTTTATTTTACTATATTATATTAAAACAATAAATCTACTACTTGTTGACTTTTATTTTGTTTAGTTTTGTTGATTGCATAGCCTTAACATATCTTATTCAATGGGTAGTATATATGTACGTAATACTGAAATAATAATTTATTTGTATTTATTCTTACTTACTTTCTTATTCTTTAATAATTCAAAAAGACATCCAATTGAGACAAAAAAAAATGTTATTGGACTCATCTCGTTAAGCTCTATTTACCAACTATATTTGAAATTTTTACATTATTTTTTATGACTTTGGAACAGAGTACATGATAACTTTTATTTTTACCAAATTTGATGTTGATGAATGGTATGGATGATCTCTTTTGAAAAATAAAAAGCAACATTTCCAATAATTTATCTCATTCTTTCACATTTTTCACTTTAATTTTGTTATATTATTATTAAACTGTAATTCTACTTTTATGTAATCTTTTGGTAATGTTACTTTTATTATATTATATAATTTCAACTTATCTTTTTTTTTATTTAATATATATTTTATTTTAATTGGCATAATAATTTATTATTTTTTATGCTTATTTACATATATAGTTTATAATATTTAAAAATGTTTTTTTACGAAGCTGGAATAAACATCAGTTGCCTAAATTTGATGATCTCTATCTAATTAAATATTATTTTTTATTTGTACCTAATTAAATGATTGAGAATATTGTATTTGACCACCATAGTATTTTAGAATTAACTTTCTTGTATAATTTATCTCATTCTTTTTTGAAATATTTTGTAATGATTTTATCATATTATTATGAAACTCTAAATCTTCCATTATGTGAATTTTACATCCCTTTGATTATTTTATTACATCATTTTAATTTAGCATATTTCAACTTCAAAATAATTTTAATTAATGTTAAATTAATAATTTGTTATTATTTATTACTATTTAAACTGGTAATTCGCAATAATTTGAAACAAGGTCTAATCAAGATGAAATAAGTGTTCTTAGACTCGTACAAGTAAACTTTATCTAATTTAAAATTCAATTTCAAATTTTTACATATTTTATTTTCTATGTTTGTAGCACATTTAGTGAAGCACTTTAGTTCTTACAAAATTTGATGATTAAGAACAGTACAATCAATCTCTTTTGTAACCTAGAATGAAACTTTCTCTTACAATTTGTCATTTATTAAATTATTTTTTCTTATATTCTGTTAGACTGTGAAACTCTAATTTTCATGTCGTAAGAACTTTCATCGTTAAGATTAAGAAATATTATATTCAAGTTATCTTATCTCAACTTTAATATAAACTTAAATAATATTTAAATGATAATTTATTACTATTTATGCTTACTTACGTAGGGAATTAACAATAATTTCAAAATGATGTATGATCTAGTTGAAACTAGTGTTGTACTTAACATCAAATACTTAATCCATCTAAAAATTCATTTTTATATCTTTAAATATTTTAATTTTTAGCCCTTAGACACACTTTAAGAGATATTTGTTAAATACATAATTTGATGATTGAGGATGCTATGGTTGATCTCTTAATACCTTAGAAAACAACTTTCCCTTATAATTTTTCATATTGTTTCAATTTTTATTTAAATTTGCCATTATATAACACAAAACCACCTTTGGTTTAATAATTATATCACCTTGATTTTTTTATACTACATTAATTTAAGTTTTTTCATTTTAGCTTTAATGGTTTTTCTTAATATTAAAATAATAGTTAAAAATTATTTATACTTATTTACTTTAGTAAATAAAAGTAATTCTAAGTGATGTGTATTTCAGACAAAATAAACAACATTAGACTAGTCTTCACTATCTCTACCCAATTAAATATTCGTTTATACATCTCTTAAAATATTTTACATTCTTTTTTTCCAAACTTTTTGAGACTATTGGATTTATACTAGACTTAATGATCAATGTTGTTACACATGATAACCTTAGTGTCTTCGAATGAACCTTCTCGATAAATGTATCTCATTTCTCTAAATTTTTTTTCATATCATTATATTACTTTACAAGTCTAAATATCCTTTTGTGTAAGATTTACATGTTTTTTATTTTCTTATGTTACATTGCTTCAATTTATCCCATTCTACCTTGGATATGTAACTTCTTATTGTTAAACTAATAATCTATTATTATTTATTTTTATTTGTTTGAGTAACTCATGTTAATTCCAAATGATGATTAATCTAGATATAACAAAAATATTTTTACTACTTTATTTGAGTATTAACTAATTTAATATTTATTAATTTATGTTTAAAAAAATCTCTAATTTTGTTATTTTTTACGAGGCATTTCAATTCATACCTTATTTGATGATTGAGGATGTAATATTTGATTTCTTTAACATCTCAGAATGAACATTTCTTATGTAATTTATCTAATTTATTCAAATATTTTTACTTTGATTTTGTTATATTTTGTCACTTCATTTTATCTAATTTAAGTTTCAATATATATATAAATATATATATATATATATATATATATATATATATATGTATATATATATATATATTCTTATTTATTCTTTTTAATTTGGTAATTCATAGTATATCAAACGAGGACTTATTTTAATAAAGCAAACATCGTTTAAATCATCTCAAAGTTAATTGTCCAGTTAAATATTCTTTTTATATTTTAAAATATTTTATTTTCTATTGTTTTGGTTGGCCTAATAAGACATTTTTAATTTGTTACAAATATGTCAAACAAAAATTTACACTCAAAGTACTTAGTTTTTCTTTTGGTTATATTTCTTTCTAGCTATAATCCCCTCATATCTCATGTCACATTACTCTGATTTTGCAAAATTAAAGAGCTTACACTTATCTAATTAACATAGAAATAATATTTTCTTTTTGTTTATGCATACTTAACATGATAATTCAAAATAATTCCAAATGAGCTATGTTTGAGAAAAAGCAAATGTCATTCGACTCATCTCAATGAGTTTTATGAATTAAATATTTATTTACATAATTTTTAAATATTTAAATTTCTCTTTTATGGCATGCATTATATGACATTCCAAACAGTATCCGATTAAATTTCTCTTTTGCTTCAATTTGATTTTATTACTATGAAACTCTAAATCTTCTAGGTTGTTACTTTTTACATTATTTTTTATTTAACTATATTACATTGATTCATTTTCTTATAATATATGTATTTTATTGTGTTGCAATTCCAAATGAGGTCCATTCTTAACAAAACAAAATTTGTTATACTAGTATAGATTAGCATTATTCAATTGAATATTATATTGCACTTCTTCAAATATTTAATTTTTTTTGACTTTAGGATGCATTACTCTATGTTTATTCGTACCTAATTTAAAAATTAGAGATGTTACACTTAATCTCCTCAGCATATTAGAATGCAACTCATTTAAATTACTTAATTTTTTCAAAGTCTATGGTCATGTTTGTATATAATAAGTGAATCTAAATTTCCTCTCTTATCACCAATAAATCGCATTATTTCTTTATGTTACATTACTTTAATTATCATTATTTTAGTTGTGATATATATCTTTTTGCAAAATAATAATTTGTTAATTTTATGCTTATTTGCTTTTGTAATTAATAGTAGTTCAATATATGACATGTTTGAGATGTGGTACTTGTCACTGAAGTTATGCCAATGAGCTAAATTAAATTAGATATTCATTTTTTTTATTTTTGAGTATTTTTTTTATTTATTTGGCATGTGTATGAAATATTTTAATTTGTACAGAATTTCTCATTCAAGGATGTTACACTCGGTATTCAAAGTGACATGGAATTCAAGTTTCCAATACAATTTATCTCATTTCTTCTTGTTTTTATTTTGTTATGTTACTATGCACTCAAAATCTCCTCTTGTGTGATAGTTTTTTTCTCTTTGGTTGTGTTATATTACACTACAAAAATTTATAATTTATTGTTATTTATGCTTATTTACTTTGGTGATACATTGTAATTCAAGAATAAGTTAGATCTAGATGAAAGAAATGTCTCCAGATAATACTAAATAAGCTCCATCAAATTAAATATTTACTCTAATATTTTTAAATATTTTATTTTCTAGGGTTTTATCTTACTTTATTATTCAACATTTCAATTCATTCCTTATATGACAATTAAGGTTGTTACACATGATCTCTTTAATATTTTTTAATACAATTTTTTATTATAATTTATCTCATTTCCTCAATTTTAATGTTTTGATTTTGTTATTTTACCATGCCACACTAAATCATCCATTGTTATAACTACATGACCTTGATTAAATCACACTATGTTACTTTAATTTATCTTATTTCTAATTCAATAATTTTTTACTTAATATTAAAAAAGTAGTTTAATATTCTTTAAACTTCTTTACATTGGCAATTACAAGTAATTCGAAATGAGGTCTAATCGAGGCAAAACAAAAGTCTTTAGACTCATTAAAATGACCTCTATTCGATTTAGTATTTGAATAGATATTTCTTAAATATTTTGTTATCTCATATTTTGACATGTTCTTTTGAGAATTTTGATTTGTACCAAATTTAACAATCAAGCATATCACACTTGCTCTCTTTAGTATCACAAAATGCAAATTCCTACATAATTTGTTCCATTTCATTAAATTTTCACTTTCATATAGCAATATTATTATGTAATACTAAATCACGTCTCATTTGACTTACAAATTGATTTGACTTAGTTATATTATAAATTTCCAATTTATTTCATTAAAGCATTAATTAAGTCATAATAATGTTTAAATAATAAATTCTTTCATTAATTATACCTTTTTTTTATTTTGGAAGCATCTATCAATACTAAATGTTCTCTAATCGAGAGGAAGTAAAGGTCGTTAGACTCATCTAGATGAGCTCATCAAAATAATTTTTTCTATAGTTTTAAATATCTTTTTATTTTTCTGTCATTCTTTATGAGTGATTTAATTTTTATCCTAATTGATGATTAGTGATGTCACCTTTTATCTCCTTACTACCTTAAGATAAGCATTTCTTGTATGATTTATCTCATTTGTTCAATATGTTTTTCTTTTAATTGAGTCATCTTACTATTCTTGTGCCTTTTACCTTATTTTGAAATGGTTATATTGCACATATTTGTTTTATCTCATTTCAAAATTAATTTCTATGTTTTATTATTAAAAAAATTCTTTTTTAATAATAATATTTTATTGACCTAGAAATTCATAATAATTCCAACCAAGGTCTTATTGCATGAAATAAACATTATTGGAGAAATTTTGACGAGCTCTATGCATTCAAAGATATATTTCTATAGTTTTAAATATTTTATTTTCTATGATTTTAATATTTTTTAGTCATTTTTATTTATGCAAGATTTAATTGTTAAAGATATTCCACTTTAATGTAACACACATATGTTAATAAAATGTAAATGTAACATGATAAGAGATTTAGAATTATAAAGAAATATAACAAATAAAGGCTAATAATTAGAATAAATGTGATACATTACAAGAGAAAATTCTATTTAAAGGTACCAAGGAGTTCAAGTGTATCTTATTTAATCATAGATTCAAGTTTGAATTTGAATATATGTTAAAGCATAGAAAAATTATCAAAATTAAAATATTCAAAAAATAAAAATATTTATGCTATATTTGATAATGCTCATTGAGATGAGTCTAATGGCTTTTATTTCATATTAATATGACATCATTTAGAATTACGTTATATTTTAAAAAACATAAACTTAAATAATGACAATAAATTAATTTAATAAAAGTTAAATGTATAACAAAGATAAAATAAGATAAATTGAAGCAATATAATGTAGGTAATTTAACAAAAAAATTGAATAAAATGACATAAATATTGTGAGAAAGTTGCATTCCAAGACACTAAGGAAATAGTGTGTAACATTTTCGATCATCAAATTGAATACAAATTAAAACACCTCATAATATAGCCAAAAATTTATAAAATAAATATTTGAAAATATAAAAATAAATACTTTGATGGATATATTCCATCAAAACAACTCTAACTAAATTTTTTTTGTCATAACAAGACAATTTTTTCAATTATTATGAATTACCAATGTAAATAATCATGACAAATAATAAAATATTATCTAAATATTAAGAAAAGATATATTAAATTAAGAAAAATAAAAAGTTAAGCAATTTAATATAATCAAATCAAAGGGATGTTGAGATCACATGCACGAAAGTTCAGAGTCACATTATAATATAACAAATTAAAAGCAAATAATTTTGAGGAAAAAAACAAATTTTTCAAGAAAGTTAAATTCTAAGACACTTAGAAGATGGTATGTAAATTCTCAATCATAGAAATAGCTTCAAATCAAAGCATCTCATAATACTCATTAAGACACATGCAACAATATTTGTTTCTTGTGATTAAACATCGTTTGATATTACTATGATTCACCAAAATATATAACAATGAAAAATAATTAATCATTATTTATAAAATTTAATATATATATATATATATTAATGCTAAAATAAAATAAATTGAAGTAACGAAATATAAGAAAATTAAGATGGCATGGAGGCATAAGATAGGGTATTTAAAGTTGCATCATAATATAATCAATTTAAAACAAAACATTTGAAGAAATGTGATAAATTGTTTGTGGAAGTTGCTCTAAGAGATTGCAAGGAGATCAAGAGTAAAATCCTCGATGTTTGTTTCATCTTAATAAGACATCATGTAGAATTCCTAGAATTATCGAAGTAATTAAACATAAATAATCACATATTATTATTTTAATTTTAACTAAATATATATTGACATCAAATTTAGATTAAATCAATAAGAAATTTGCATCCATTATACAAAGGAGATGAAAGACAACATCTTTGAATATTAAATTAGGCACAAATTCAAATATCTAGTAAGGCATGACTAAACTATTAAATATAAAATACATAAAAATTTAAAATTAAATATTCAATTGGATAGAGCTTGCCGAGAATTATTCTAAAAATTTTCTTATCTCAAATGAACCTTGTTTAAAATTACTACAAATTATAAAAGAAGATAAAAAAATCTTAATAAATTTCTATTTTTAACAACTCATAGAGAAATCTTAAAACTTCAATGAAGAAAAGCAAAAAATGTAATATTACAAAAATCAATGACATGTAACTATCATAGGAGGTGGAGATTAACAGTTACATAGTAATATTACCAAATCAAAGTGACTAATTTTGATAATGTTTTATATTATTCAAGAATGTTTTATTACCATACATGGAAGACTACGTGTAACATCATCAACCATCACGCTATGTATATATATCAAATTTTAATAAAATGGTGCAAAAACCCTAAAATATAAAAACGAAAAAATTAAAAATTAATATTTAATGGATAAAGCTAGTTTAGGTTAGCCCAATGATGTCAATTTCTTCATAGTTTAACATTGTTCAGAATTATTTTGAGTTACTAAATTAAACAAAAACAAATAAAACTAAATTATTATTTTTATATTAAATTATATATATATATATATATATATGAAGTTAAAATAACATATATTACATATAAAATTTGCACTCAAATGTATTTTGAGATTATGTGCAACATTCTCGATCGTTAAGTTATGATTGGGTTAAAATGCCTCATCATGCGTGTAAGATCAATGTAATATAAAATATTTAAAAAAAATATGTATTGTATAAAAAAAGATGGGATGACCATAAAAATATTTATGTTTCTTTGACCAGACCTCGGAGTAGTTGACTATTAATTAAGAGAATAAAAAATAAAAAATAATTAAAAAATTACATTTATGAGAAGTAAAGATTTATTAATACTAACATGAGATTAATTGAATCAATACAACATAATAAAATAGAAGTAATTTAATTTTCAAATGAAAGAAGACTTTAGAGTTACATAACAAAATAACTAAAACAAAGAAAAAAATTTTAAAGAATAAGTGAAATTTTATAAAAAAGTTTTATTCAATGACATTAAGGAGGTTGAGTTTATACAATCATCAAATAAAAAAATGAGGCATAATATCTAATATAAAAAATTCAAATTCCAAGCAATAAAAATTTAAAATAAACAAATAAAAATGAGTATTTAATTTGAAAGAACTAATCAATATTATTCCAATGAGATTTGTTTCATCCACATAAAACCACTAGAATCACAATGAACAATAAAAATAAATTAGCATAAATAATGAAAAATTAATATTATAATATTAAAAAAATATTTTTTTAAAACTAAAGTAGATAAATTCAGGTAATGAGATATAACAAAACAAAAATGGTGCCTAAGTCAACTAACATGAGTTTAAAGAGTGACATAGTTATACAGCAAAAACAAATCAAAAGAGTTAAAAAAATGACATGAATTTAAAGAGACTCTTACATTCTTAAATATTAATGAGTTCAATTATGATAACCATGATAACAAAATTATGTCATAAATTACTCCAAAACCCTAAAGAATAAAATAACATTTGTTCCATCTTGATCAAATGTCTTTTCGAATTTTATAGAATTAGCCAATAAAATGAGAAAAAATTGTACAAAATTTTTTATTTTAATATTAAGTAAATACATATTAAACCCAAAATGAGCTAAATTAAAAAAAGTTATAAAAAATATAAAAGTCAATAGTTAGTTGAAAATATTGCAAAAAAGTATAGATAAAGAAAATTATAAATTTAATGTTAAATAAAGAAATATTAAAGTGGAAAAAAATAAATATTATAAGAAACTTATATTTTAAGATACTAAGTAGATTGAATACAAAAAAAATATTTGAAGAATATGCCAAAACAAAAACGAAATAGCATTAACTCAAGTACAAAAACAATCACATAAAGTATGTGAAAACATAAAAACCAAATATTTCAAAAATATAAAAATAATTAATAAATTTAGTAGAGCTCTTTAAGATGAGTCTAATGCTATTTGTTTCATCTAAATTAAACCAAATTAAATAAATGCAAGTTATAATAAATTATTATCCAGATATTAAGTGAAGGTATGTTAAAGCTAGATTAAGAAACATTAAAGCTATGTAATATCACCAAATCAACGTGTTGCATTGGCCAAAGGAGTTAAGTTTAAAGTTTACATAGTAATATAACCAAGTCAAAAACAAACAATTGAATAAATATGTTAATTTTTTTTTGGGAAAGAAGCAATATAAGATACTTGAGAAATCAAACATAACATCCTTAATCATCAAATAAGGAATGAATAAAAAAATCTAATAAGGCATTGTAAAACTTATGTAAATAAAATTCTTTAAATTATTTATTTAATTAGTTCTAGCTCATTGAGATGACAACACCAATGTTTGTTTTTTCTTGATTACACCTCATTTTAAATTTTTGCAAAATGTAAAATTAAGTAAAAAGATGAAATAACAAATTTTTATTTAAAAATTATGTAGTTATATACATTGATGCTGAAATGAGAAAAATCAAAACAATGTAATATAATGAAATCCAAGTGATTTAAATATCATACAATATGAGATTAATAGTTGCATTATTATATAATTTATGGAAGCAAAAATTTTAAATAAATGAGATAAATTCTATTCAAATGATCTATTATAAGATACTATGTAGATTGAGTGTAATTCTTTCAATCATCAAATGTTGTATGAATTTAAATGTCTCATAATACATGCCAACATCATAGAAGATAAAACATATAAAAATTTAAATATGTATATTTTATTTTATAGTCATAAAGACTAGTGCAACAACCTTTGTTTCATATTAGTTAGGCTTCATCTGGAATTACTATGAATAACCATAAAAAATAAGGACAAACAATAATAATAGATTATTGTTTAATAATATATAAGTATATAATAAAGCAAATGGGATAAATTAAACTTGTGTAATACAACTTAAAGAGAAACCTTGAAGAAATTGAGATAAATTGTATAAGAAAGTTCCATCCCAAGATTCAAAGGAAAATGAATGTAAAATACCCATGACTAATAAAAAATTACTATTTTAGTACTTAGTGAAAAATATTAAAGATAAGTTAAGATAAATTGAAGTAATGTAATGCAGCAAAGTCAATGTAAGATAATGGCACATTAAAGGATATTAAGTGTTAGATTATAACATAATGAAATTGAAGTAAAACTTTTAATAAATAAGATATATATAACAGAAATATGTTCTCCAACTTCCTTGGAGATTGAGAGAAATATCCTTCACCATCAAATCACATACTAATCAAATTGCCTCATAAATCATGAAAAATCTTTAAAAAAACTATACTTGAAATATAAAAATAAATATTTAGAATAATAAGGGTTGTTAAGACAAGTCCAATGACATGCGTTACATCTTGATAATGAGTTGTTTAGAATTAGTTAGAGCTACATAAATAAATAAAAAAAAGTAACCACAAATTATTATTTTATTATCAAATAAATAAATAATATAAAATTCATAAGAAAGTTGAATTCTGATATACTATGTACATCAAAGAAAACATCTTTGACAATCAGATTAGGCATGAATCGAAATATCTTGTAAGGAATAGTGAAATTATTGTGTAAAGATTATTAACAAATATTAAAATTAATATTTAGACAGATAGAACACATCAAAATGCATCAAACAAAGTTTTTTCTCTTAATCAAACCATGTGTGGAGCTACTATCAATTAAAAAATAATATATAAATAACTATAAATTTAAAATTTAATATTAAGTGTATATACAAATATTAAAGCTAAAGTGAGAAAATGAAGCAATGTATAAAACCAATTATAAGTGATGTAAATGTGACACGAGATGAAAGTTAGAGTTACATAGTAAAATAATAAAATGAAAACTAAATTTTTAATTAATGGGATAAAAATTATAGCAACACTATTTTCTAGGTTGCACAAAAGATCTAGCATGACATCATTTAACGTAAATCTACATACAAACCAAGTTGTCTTGTACAGTATGCAAAAAAAAAATAAAAAATAAAATGCTAAAAAAGTAAAGGAAGAATATTTTATACATAAAGCTCCTGGAGATTATTAAAGGTGAATAATAAATTATTAATTTATTATGTTTAAATATATATATATTATCTTGAAATGAGATTGAGTGCAACATGCATAATTATCAAGTTATTTTTTTGAACAAAGTGCCTCTTAATGCATGCAAATTCTAATGAATAAAAAATATTTTATATTATAAAGATAATTAATTAATATTATAGATAACAACAAGACAAGCTCAATTACTATTTTAATCTAAGTTATGTAAATATTAAGGGAATATTTTTTCATGCAAATATGAGATCAAGTAAAGAAAAGTAATATGACCAAATCAAAGCAATGAAATGGTCACACAAGATGTAATTTAAAGTTTCATAATGAGATAAGCCAATGAATTAAAACATTTGAAGAAATGAATTAAACTACATAAGAAAGTTGAATTCGAGATATTAAGGGGATTGAGTGTGACATACTCAATTATCAAATCAAGTACTAGTCTAAATACATGAAATACATGCAAATATCTAAGAAATAAATATTTAAAAAGTATTAAAATGAATATTTAATTGGATACAGCTCGTAACAATGAGTTTAATGACATTTATTTTGTCTTAAACGAGTAGTGTTTGGATTTAGAATGAATTATAAAAGTAAATGAGCATAAATTATAAAAATATTATTATTTTAATATTATGAGAAAAATTATTAAAAATAGATATGAGATAAATTACAATAATGTAATATAATCTAATAAAAGTTACGTAATGGTCGCATGCTAGAAGATTCATAGTTACCTGATAATATAACTAGATAAAAGAAAAACATTTGACAAAATAAGATTAATTTCTTGGTAATTTTGCATTCCAACGCATTAAACAAATTGAATGTGACATGTCTAATAATCAAATAGAGTACAAGTAAAAATATCTTACAAAGTATGCCAAAACCTAAAAGACAATAATATAATTAAAAATATAAAAAGCAATTTTAAATAGATAAAGCTTATTGAGATTAGTGAAATAATATCTATTTCATCTCCATCAAATATTGAACATAATTTCTATGAATAATTAAATTAAATGACCAATAAAAATATTAAATTATAATTTTAATAATAAAGAAGTATATCATAAATCTAAAATGGGATAAATTGAAGTATTGTTCTATAAAAAAGTGGTTAATGGTCACATTGGAGGAGATTTATGATTACATATTAATATGACAAAATCGAAGCGAGTCATTTGAAGAAATCAGATAAATTATGCAAGAAATTTAAGCTACGAGATGTTAGAAGATTAAAACAAACATCCATGACCATTAAATAAAGCGCAAAAAAATAACTCATAAATTTTATAAAAATTAAAAAATAAAAATATTGGAAAATATTTAATTCAACAATTAGTTGAATGGAGATTGTGGTGATAAGTTTATTGATGTTTATTTCATTTTATCATACAACTTTTGAAATTTCGATGAATTATCAAATTAAACAAGTATAATTAAAAAAGAATTATTATTTCACTATTAAATAATTCAAAAATAAAAATTAATATGAATTAAGTTGACATAATTTAATGTAACAAAATCGAAGTAAATTAAAAGTCACACAAAAAGAGATTTAGAGTTACATAGTAATATAACAAATCACACTAATGCCTTCAGTGAAATGAGATAAGACGTATAAAAAAGTAAAATACTAGATACTAAGGAGATGGAACGTGACATCCTCAATTGTCAAATTAAGTAAAACATAGAATTCCTTGTAAATAGAAGTATTTGAAAATATAATAACGAACATTTAATTTGATAGGGTTCTTTGAGACTATTCCAATGATGTTTTTCTCATGTCGATAAGATCTCATTTAGAATTACTAAACTTTACCAATGTAAACAAATAAAAAAATAAAAAGTTATTATTTTTATATTAATTCATGCATAAATATATATTAAAGTTTAACTAAGATAAATTTAAGTAATACTATGTCACCAAATAAAAGCATTGTAAGGTAACGACTGGCGAGGTTTAAGGCCACATAATAAGATCATCAAAACAAAGAGAAATATTTCAATAAAAGGAGACCAATTGTAAAAGAAATTGGCATTCTAAAATACTTAGGAGATCAAGTACAATATCCTCATTCTAAAAATAGGCACAAATCAAAATATGAAGAAAACAATTACAAAAGACTAAAAAATGAATTTTTAAAAACATTAAGAAACTATCTAATTCAATTAGGCTTGTTGAGATGTGTCCATCAAACTTTGCTTCTTCTCAACTAAACATCATTTTGAATTTCGTGAAATAGAAAATTAAATAAAAAAATTTAAAAAATTTACTTTAATTCTAAATGATTATATGTAAAAGTTGATATAAGAAAACTTGAAGAAATGTAACATAATAGAATGAAAGAGATTTAGTTGTCTCATGAGATGTGACTTAGTTCTACAAGGCATTGTAACCAAATCAAAGCAAAAATTGGAGTGAATGATATATATTTTATAGGAACGTTATGTTGTAGGTTGTAAAAAAGATTGAGTGCAACAAACTTCATCATCAAATTAGTTATTAATAAAAAAAATTTCATAAAATATGCTAAAATCAAAGAAAATAAAATAAAAAAATATCACTATGAATATTTAATGGATAGAGCTAATTAAGGAAACTATAATGACCTTTAATTCTTCTTAATCTATCTTTGTTTGAAATTTTTGGGAATTACTAAACTAAAATGAGACAAATTATATAAGAAAGTTACATTCAAGTTACCTAAGAAATTGGGCGTAACAACCTTGATTATTAAGTTAAAATTAAATTATAATACCTGGTCATGCATGATAAACTAATTGATATATCAAATTTGAGGAAATGAGATATATAAGCAGAAATAACGAAAAAAAAGGTATAAATAAATATTTATTTTTTCAAGATGATAATTTTTTATCTTAATCTAACCTCCTTAGGCATGATCATGAATTACCAATGTAAATAAGCACAAATAATTTAAAAAATAAGCATTGTGATATTAAGTAAACTTATGTTAAAATTGAGCTAAGATAATTTGAAACAATATAATATATTCATTTTAACATGATGTAAAAGTCATAGAAGAAAGGATAGAGTTACATAATAATAGAAAAGATTATAGATATAAATTTAAAAAATGAGATCAACTACATACCGATAGTGCATTCTACAAAACTAAGGAGACTAATTATGAAAACAATATTTAAAAATGAAACAATTAATATTTTGTTTAGTAAAGCTTGTCAATACAAATCCGAGGTTGCTTGATTCTTCTCGATCAAAACTCATTTGCAATTTTTGCTAATTAATTAAGTACAAAAACTTAAATTACAATAAATTATTATATCAATATTGAGTAAAATATATTAAATATTTACTGAGATTAATTGAAGTAATGTAATATAACTAAACCAAAGCAATATAGAGGTCACATAAGAGAACAATAGAAGTTTTGTAGTATTACAATTAAATCAACAAAAAAATTTGAAAAAATTAAATAAATAGTGGATACTAAAACTAGATTGCAAAATCATCTATTATTAAATCATGTAGAAATTATATTTCTTGTAAAGCATGTCGAAACTCTAAAAAATAAAATATATAAAAATCTATAATAGGATATTTATTTTGATGAAGCTCGTTGAGATTAGTCTTATGTTCGTTTCATCTCAAATTGACCTCATTTTGAATTACTACAAATTATCAAAATAAAGTTTCTTAAAAAATTATTTTTTTAATATTAAGTCAATATATAAAAAGTTTAATTGAGAAAAATTGAAGGAAAGTGGTTAAGCAAAATCAAGGTGATGTATGATCACGTGAGGAGAATTAGAGTTCATAATAATGTAAGTAAATAAAATAAAAAAATTTGAGCAAAATAGAAATATTATCTACAAGAGCTACAATCTAAGATATTATAAAGATTAAGAGTAACATCCTCATTCATCAAATCTCATATGAATAGAAATATCTTTTAAAACATACAAAACCATTCGAAAGAATATAAAACCAAGTAAAAATTGAGTATTTATTTAGATGGAGCTCATTGAGATGTGTCCAGCAATGCTAATTTCATCTCAAGCAAATCTCATTAGGAATTAAGTGAATTACTACTATAAATAAAATAATAACATTAATAAATTATTACTTTAATATTAAGTAAATGTATTTTAATGTTGAAAGGAGATCAAATATAGAAACATAATATAAATAAATAAAACAATCTTAACATTGTACCAAAGAAAATTAAGTGTTTCATATTTTTAAAATGAAATCAAAGATAAATTATCGAATAAAATGTGCTAAATTTTGTGAACATTCTATGAAAATAAGAACATAGATTACAACATCATTGATCATCAAATGTGTTGTTAATCAAATGTTATCACAAAAAGTACTAAATACCTATAAAATGAAATATTTAAAAACCTAAAAATGAATGTTTACTTTGATCTATTTCATTAAGAAGAGTTAAATGACTTCTATTTCATCTCAATCAATTCTTTATTGGATTAAGTACTAATTGCCATAGTATGTAAGCAAAAGTAATTTTAAAGTATTATTTTAATACAAGAAAAGTAAATATGAAAGCTTATATGAAATAATTTGAAGAAATATGATATAACTAAATCAAAATGATGTAAAGCTCTCATGTGTGCTAAAATCATAGTAAGAAAAATAAATAAATTCATAAAATTATAAATTTTATTAGATACAATATGTTAGGAGTAGCCCAAAAAAGTCCATTTGGTGTTCAACTACCTTAATGTTTTGAATTAATACTAATTAAAGAAACAAATTTTTATAAGTGGTTATAAATAATTATTTAATTTTAACTAAATAGAATTTATAATTTAAGTGAGGATAAATTTAAATATTTTAATATAAACAAATCAAAGCAAGGTAAATATCACTTGAAAGGAGATTTAGATTTAAATTATAATATAATAGAAGGAATGTTCCATTATAAGAAACTAAGTAGATTGAGTGTAATATCTTTGATACATAAATTAGTATGAATAAAATCATCACTAAAAAGTACAAAACAAAAAAAAAATTATTAAAAAAATATAAAATGAACATTTAATGGGATATAGCCAGTTAAGACAAGTGTAGAGATGTTTGTTTCAGCACGATTACATCTCCTTTAGAAATATTATGAAATATTAAAGTTAATATGCATAAAAATTATAAAATATAATTTAATATTAAGAAAATATATAATAAATCTAAAAAGATTAATTTAAAAGTATATAATATAAATAAAACATATATGATATAAAGGTTACATGATATAAGATTTATGGCAAAGCAGTAACCTCACCAAAAAAAGAAAACCTTTTGAATAAATTAAACAAAATGTTTGGAAAATTTATATTCTAATATACTGAGAATGTTAAGTTTACAACTTTGAATGTCAAATTAATTATGAATAAAAGCATCTAAAAATTTGTGTGAGAATTTGGGAAAAATAAAATATTACGAAATATATAAAATGAATATTTGATAAGATTAAGCAAGATGAGTCTAACCATATTTTTTCTTGTCCACTAAATCTCAATTGTAATTATTATGAAATAGTAATGTAAAAAAGCATAAATAATAAATATATTATTATTTTAAAATTAAAATAATATTAATAAAACTAAAAAAGACCTAAATTGGACAAATATTACAAAATCAAAGTAAATTTTTTAAAAAATGAGGAAAATTGTATTTTAAATTTGCTTTCATAAATACTACAAAAATAGATTGTAGCATCATCGATGTTCAGATCAAACACAAAACGAAATAACTCATAAAACATGCTAAAGACCTATAATATGAAATACTTATAAATGTAAAAAATAATTAAATTAGAAAAAGATATTTGAGATATGTTTGATATGGCATTATCAAAATAAATTAGAATAAATAAGAAATTTTTTTATTTTAATATTAGTTAGATTTTTATTGGAGTTAAAATTATTTAAATTTAGAGAATGTAATACAACTAAATCAAAAAATTATAATGGTAACATGAATGAAGATTAAGAATTATATTATAATATAAATAAATAAAAGTGAAAAAGTTAAAAAAATTAAATAAAATATAGGAAAAGGTTTAATTCCATGATATTAAGTAGATTGAATAAAACGTCCATTATGATCAAATTAGCTATGAATTATAATGCCTCAAAAAAGTAAAAAAAATAAAGAAAAATAAATATTTAGAAAAAAGAAAAATAAATGTTTAATAGTATAGAGCTTATGTAACGAGTCCAATGATGTTTGTTTTATTTATTTGGTCCTTATGTGGAATAACTACGAATTATAATAGGAAGTAAACATAAATAAAAATAAAATACTATTTTAATTCTCAATAAATATATATATTAAAACTAAAATGACATAAATCAAAGTAATGTATAATAAGAGAATCAAAGTGATGCAAGGGTCATATGAAAAGAGATTTGGAGAATTATAATAATAAAACCAAATTAAAGTAAAAAACTTGACTAAATGAGATAAATTATATGGAAAAATTACATTTCCTAATATGAAGGAGATTAAGTCTAACATAAAAAATTGTTAAATTAGGTAAAAATAAAAATATCTTGAAAAGAGTGTCAAAACTTAATAAAAAAATATTTAGAAAAAAAAATTTAATGGAATACAGCTCATCAAGATACCTCAAATGATATTTATTGCCTTGATAGAATTTCAATTGGAATTTCTAAAAATTATGATAGTAAATAAACTTAAATAATAATAAAATATTTTTTGTTGTTCAATTAATATGTAATATCCTTTAAATGACATAAGTAAAAGAAATATGATAAAATAAAATTAAAGTGATATAAATGTGACACAAAAAGAGGATTATAGTAGTGATAAAGCCAAATAAAAGTAAAAAATTTTGAGTTAGTTAAATTGTTGAGAAACTTAGCATTACAATATACTAAAAAGATCAATTGTAGCATTCTTAATCAACAATTTTTGCTGATGACTTGTGCTTACTAGGAATTCCTCATTGAAGACTAATAATTACAATGATCTATCCCCATCATGATGAAATTTTCATAAGATTACCTAGGCTTTTCGACTAAGGCAATTTACTCGTTGAATACAATCAGTGTATCATTCGTGCGGTCTTGCACATCTAAGGGCATGACAAACCTGTTGTTGCCTCAAACTTGCATGGCCTAAGTGGCCATAATCCCTTTAAAAGGCTGGGCATAAAGACCCCACATAACTAGTTAGCAAGCTGAGGTCTTCGTTAACGAAATTAACCAGATAATTTGCTCCAGCAACTAAGAACGACCATGCAGCACCACCCATAGAACCAAAAAAGAGCTCTCAATCTATAATCCTTGCTATGTCTAGGCATGGTAAGCTTTCCCATGTTGAGTCAAATTAAGTTGCAGGCTCTACTCCATGTGGTGTCATTCTATCAATTCGTTTAAGTTTTAGTCTTGTGAGAGTTGTGAGGTTTTCACATTGTCGGGCGAAGGAAGACCATCAGTTCGGTGGGTGGGAAGGAAGCTGGGAGTGGATGCTCTCCTCAACACCTACTGCATGCTTGTAGGGGGATCTGGACCTACCAAGCCACAAACATCATCAATCATTGTACTTTGAGGTAAAGGAAGTTCGATGGTGTGGCAGTGTGAAGGAATCAGGATGTGGGTGCTCACGTGGCTTCTCTTAGGTGCACTTGTGGGGGTTTAGGGATGACATTAGGTGTGAATGCCTAAGACTTCAAACTTGGCATTGAAGTACATTTTGTGGAGGAAGGTCGATGGTGCGATAGGTGGTTGTGCTGCTCCTATTTTGCGCGTGCTTGGGGGTTTAAATTGCACTAAAGGGGGCGAACACACATAGGTGCAAATTCTCACGACTTCAAATTGGCGTTGAAGGTGGTTGAGGTGTATACAGTAGGTAGCACAACAACATGAATAACGTGACTTGCAGAGTGAAGCACATGATGCAAGGAGCAAAGCACGGTACATGGTGCACATTCATGCACGCATGGAATTTAGTCATGAATTATTACATTTTTATGCATTTCCTTAGGTTGAGCGATGCAATCAGACTTCAAACTGTGTTTTGAGCACATGCATAATTCATTTGGGGCACTACGAGGTCCAACAGGTGCTTGGAGTTCTCATGAAAAAATTTCTAAAGTACTCTACTACATCAATTGTACAAAATTTCACTTATTAAGATCAATTATAAACCAAGAACTTTGAAATTTCATATTGCTCTATTTTTTAGATTGTTTTGTGCTACTACTAGAAGTGGTTATTAAGTGTTGTATGTATTGTGTTGTTTAATTTCTTTGTAATTGCTTTGCTGTGTTGTTTTGCTAAAAGTGTTGGAAAATAATTGCACTAGTTATGTTGGCTAAAATAATTGTTGGTTGAAATAATCACTGGAAGTGCAGGTTGAAATAATTGCTGCAATTGCTTTGCTGTGTAATTGTTGTTGTGCTGGAATTACTAAAAGTGTAGGGTGATGCCTAAAGTATGGTTGGCACTAAATCAAAGAAGACAACCAAAAAAGGGCAAAATTCTGAGCATGTGTCCCCTATGCATAATAAATTGTTGGTTCAGGAATGTAGTTATATTTTAAACTTAGCAAATAAGGAAGTCATATTGGTAACCTTTGCAACTGATGGTGAGGTGAGAGCAGATTTGAATGATAGTGAATTATTGGAAGACTATGTATCAACTGAGAGTGACATTGGCATGTGATCAGCTAGAGATCTAGAAGAGACAAACTTCTATATGGGGATGGAGGGAAAGACAATCGTTGCTCAGGACATAATAGGTAGAAGTAGGGATAATGACAACATTATGAACAATGGAGCATCGGGGTAGGGCAACATTCAAAATCATACCATTGAGATAAGAATAAAGAAGGGTAGGAATATATGTTGTAAGGTGTGGGATATAGTGAGGGTGGTAAGAAGGACAATTCCAATGAACTATGCTTTAAGGATGTGCTGACAGCTAGAAGGAACTTAAATATTTTAATTACAATAACCACTGAGTAACCTCCTTATATAGATGTGAAAGAGGTTGCTGTTACGATGATGAATTATGTAGTATAGGATGTGATTATTATGTCAGATTTAGCATTCAACATATGCAAGGAGTTTCATTAGTTTGAACAGATGGGGAGAGTCTGTGGCAGTACCCTCCCCTTCTACACTATTATGAGGATTTTACAGTATAGGTGGCAACAATTCAAAAAATTCAAATATTATTAAATCAATTGAAGAACCCATTTTGTTGGATGGATGGACCGCTAATTTGCAACGATCGTATTTGAGGATCTGTGTGAGGATGGACTCTTAAAACCTTTGAAGTTGGGAGTGTGCCTGTGTGGACTATTAGGGAAGACATTCTAATCCTTTGAGTACGAGGGCCTTCCTTGGATGTGCTACAGTTGTGGCCATGTTTGCCATTACACAGATCAATGTTCAACTTGGGAGAAACAAGTTGATTTGATAAGGGACGTGGCAGGGAATGCAGCAGGTAAGAAGGAGGAGACTGATGAAACATCACAAAGAAACTAGGAACCTCAACACCTAAGCACTCAGTAGGATGAAGATGAGGTAGCAAGGAAAGGGCTAAGCCCTTGGAGTATAGTATAATCGAGAAGGAGGGCTGCCATGCCTGGCAAAAGATTTCAAAATCATACAACTACTTCAAACTTTTTGTGGGACCCAAGGGAGCTGGTTAACAATGGTGGATTAAGGAGGTACCCAGGTAAGTACAGAAGTGTCTCCATTCTAAAGGGAAGGGAACCTTTCAGGCAAGTGTGGTCCCAAAAGGATACATTAGGGAAGGAAGCTATAAAGTAGGCAACTCAATCTATCGAAGGAGGCCAGCTTGGGAAGAGGTCAAAAGAGGAGGACACCAATGGGAAGAGAAGATGACAGCAAGGTGGTGATACGATTAAGGGAGTTTCAAGTCTTGTGGTTGTACAAAACTAAATGGAGAGAGAAGGGAACCTCTCAGCTATAGTTCGTGGGTTACAACATTTGCAATGGAATGTGGTTGGTGATGAAGTATAGAGGCACAAACTTTAGTGAGAGGTGTAGGGACTATGTTCATGTCTCTAAGCAGAGTGATTAGTGTGTATGCATTTGGGTGAAAGTTATGAATGCTCACTTTGGTTTCTACTGCTGAGAAATCTTATTGACAGGGAGCTGGAAGTTGCTTCGAGACATGCTCATTGTGCTGTTAGAAGGCCATGTAACTCTTCATGCACTAAGGGCTATGCACAAAATGGGTAGTAGCCTAAGGGGGAATCCAACATGGTGTTGGAATTAAAGATGAGAAGTTTACTAGAAGTCAACTATGGTTTTACAAAGTACTGATGCTCAATTTAATTAGTAATACACTTAAGAAAGTAAGGAATTAATGGGGTTATAGCATTGGGACGTAGCTATGCTAAATAAAAGAATAGAAATAAGGATGGCATGGGCCAATTAGTGGAGGTGAAGTTGCTACTGGAGGAATATTGGAGCACTAGAATATAGCAAGAGGTAAGGAATTTGGCTGCTTTTATGAATTCCATATGTGAAGCTGGCATTCTACTGAGTGGTTGATTGTTGCTGGAGTGGCACTAGAGATGTGCTGTGTGGCACATCATAAGCAGTATGAATGCGAGGAGACAGGGAGCAGTTTTTGATGGAGATAAGTGGTTGTTGAAATTGTGTTAGTGGAGTTTACTTAGGTAAGGACTTGCTGTGTGATGACTCAAAGAAATGATTTTTGCAAGAGTGAAAGGGGATGAGATGTGAAGTTGGGGAGCATTTTGGGAACAAGTGGAAGTTAAAAGAGATAAGAAAAGTTGCAATTTTCCTTGTAGTTGGCTGTGAGGTCCTAATGGGATTGCTAAATTCCTTGAAATGCTAACATGTTTGGGCTATGAAATGTTAGGCATAGCATAATGAGTTATGTGGTTACAACTTCTTGAAATACTTTGTTGGAAGTGGGAATTTGATGTACACTTCAAGTGGAAGTAGTACCGATATGTTGGAAGGCTAGCTAAGTTGGTGAGAGATACTAGAGGTTGCTATGGTTTACTATTATGAAAAATGTTTAATTTCACTATATGGAATATTCGAGAAATAAGGGATAAGAAATCAAGGGGTCACCTGCAATGGTTTGTAAGAGTAAGGAGTATTATAGTAGTGGCTCTTGTTGAACATAGGGTGGAAAAATTTAGTAGGAGAGATATGGATTTGTTGCTTGGAAAAGATTGGGAGTTTGTAGTGCAACGATTAGCTAGATTGTTTGGAGGGATTGTGGTTTTGTAGAGGAGTTGGGTGAACTTGAACGTTATGAAGATTTTGTTGCAAATACTTGTAGTGTATAAAAGGATAGTGGAGGATAGGCTAATAAAATGTTGTGCGGTGTATGCTTCCTAGTACCCTGTGAAGAAGAATACTATGTGGAAAATCTTGAGGGACGAGGCTAGAGGTGGGGGACCGATTTTGGTAAGGGACTTCATTGTTGTAAAGTTGCAGGTAGAGAAGAGAGGAGAGAAGACCTATAGAAGTGGGTAGGGGTAGTAGGAATTTTCTAAAACCATACAAGAATTGGAGTTGATTGAATTAGTGCAATTAGAAAGGAGGTGGTCAAACATTGGACAAGCTGGATAGAGTTCTAGTGATTCTCCAAGGAATACAGGACATTCGCATAACTACAATAGGCATGCACATGACGGACGGTGGGTTGACGCATAGGGGCCTTTTCTAGTAACGTAGGGGACCATTCGAGCATGCACGAGGGCCTTTATGCACACGTTCACGTGCCTTGTTTGTCTGAGCATGCCTTTGGGCCTGTCTGTGCGCTTAGTACCAACCTCTGTGTGCTTCATGCGAGTACCACAAAGTGCAACATTTTATTGGGATTCTATGCATTATGGGTTGTTGTAATATGGATAAGGTGACAAACTATTGGTACTCTTACCTCTTTATAGAATTTTTGCAACATACAATCCATCAGTGGGTATGCAGAACACTGTGCGGCTTGCAGAAATGTCTAAGATAATAAGTGTAATACATGGTATGGCTAGTGCAAGGCATGTGTTGTTTGAATGCGTGCACGAGCCATGGCCTCCCTATGTGTGCACATGATGGTCTGCCTCTATGGGTTTGCTGTTGTTTGTCTGCATAGGCCTAGGGGCTTTTTCATTGGCATACAGCAGCAACCTGTGCCTGCTTTGTGTGGACAAAAGAGTAACATTTTTTTGGAGATTTTTATCACTGCTGGCTGCTACTGCATGGAAAATGTGATTACCTATTGGTAGTTTTGCCACCTTACTCGACAGAAATTTTGTAATATACAATCCACAAGTGGGCATGTGTGATGTTGTGCATCCTACAGCAAAGTGAAAGATGGATGGTGCAATATGTGCAACGGTTTAACCATTTTGGGTTATATCCTTCGTAGAGCACTGATTGTGCTGCGCATAGGCATGTGCATCACGTGCACATGTGTGGTGACACATAAACGTGTGCATGCATGGGGGCCTATTGACATGGGTGTGTTGGAAGACTATTAATGCACGCAAAGGTTGGTCCTGTCGGCCTGTGCATTTTCGCTAGGTTATCGATGCATGCTGAGGTACAACGTGCAAATGCATTGTTTAGCTTCAAAAAAGTGTAAATTTCATCGAGAATTTTAGTGCTATGGGCTATTATCGGAGGGATATGACGATTACCTAATGATAGGTTTGCCTCATTCATCGACAGATTTGTCTCAATATACAATCTGCATGTGGCAATGTGTGACGTTGTGTGGCCTACAACGAAGTGAAAGAGGGATGGTGCAAAGTGTGCAATAGTTTATGCATTTTTTATTGTATTTTTCATAGAGCATTGGTGGTGCTTCGCACAGTATGTGCAAAACGCTTGCACATGGTTTCCTATCAGCACATGTAAGGTACAACTTGCGCCCGTATATTTGACTTCAAAAAATTGTATCTTTTATCGACATTTTTAGCCCTATAGGCTGCTGCCCCAGGGATCAGGCAATTTACATATAGATAGCATTGCCTTCTCCATTATGAAAAATTTGGCAAATATACACTTTGCAGGTGAGAATGTGGGATCCAGTGTGGCCTACATACTAGTGTAAGATTGTTGTTCCACTCTTCGATATGGTTTAATCACGTAGTGCCAATCCACCCCACGTGAGAACTATGACCTACCTACCCTTGCACGTGGGTTCTTGTCAACGTGCTCTCAGAAACACCTTACACTTGCAGTGTGTGGGGACCCCAATTTGTAACCTTTTCGGGGTATTTTTACTACTGCGTGCTGCTGGCGCATGGTTAAGGTGATTACTATTGATAGTCTAGCCTTCCTCCTTGATAGAGTTGATGCAACATCCAATATGCAAGCTTGTGTGGCTTATAGCAAAATTGGAAGTTTAATGGTGCATTATAAGCAAGTTTAAACATTTTGGGTTGAATGTTGCATTATGGTACGGCTTGCACTGCCCTTTTGTGCTGGCATCTATCTATGCAAGTCAGGGGTCCTCTCCACTTGCACTCACTGGCACTCATTGGTATGCCTACTCATACACAGTTGGTGTTTTGTCTGAGTGCCCTCAGGTGCGGGCCTTGCTTGAGGAATGTCAGTTCAAGAAGTGTAACTTTTTATGAGATGTTTTGCCCCACGTAGAGCTATCACATGGATAAGTTTGATTACGTATTGGTATTCTTACCTTGTTCAAAATTATCATAATAAATAATTCTTATGCGAGCAGGTTGATGCAATGTTGCCTGTGCCAATGCGAAAGGTGGATGGTTTGAAGTGCACAAATTATTTAAGCACTCTTGGCTATAGTAGTAGCCTATTGCCAATGTGGCATGCATGCTAGTGCATTGTTTGCCCTCACTCAGCGACAACCTATGTGGGGGACTTGTTTGGACCACAAAGAGTAGCTCTTTTCTAGATTTTTAGTGTTACTGGATACTACCACATGGATGTGCAATATCAGCTTGGGTTTGACCATGTAGTGTTGTTGCCCAAGTGGTGCAATGATGTGGTGGACCATGGGGCCATGCACTGTTCGAATTTTAGCTCTTTGCCATTTATTTTGGAAATTTTGTCTCAATGAAGGTTCTGTGGTGCCCCTAACACCAGGACTAGTCATTATCATCTGTGCTCAATCCTTTTCTGGGACTACGTGTTATGGCTTTCCTTATACGATAATATTTTGTTTGAGAAATGTTTGACACTTTTTGACCTGTCATATCTTGGGAATGCCAATGTGGGAACTAGGGCTTTGCCACTTGATTGAACTTTCTTTTAGAGAAAGTTCACATGTTGCTTGCTTATCGATAAGATGGGTTGTTCCATTAAATTATTTTTATGATGCCACAATACTCTAGTGTTGGAACTGCGATGTTTTGTAATGTTGTTTAATGCACGATCCTCTTTTCTCTCTTTTTTGTACGATTCTGGAAATAACTTGTTTCAATCTTTTCGTTCTCTTCCAAAGAGGGTTGTCCTTATCGAATGTAATTGTTGAGAGGCAATTTTTTGAAACTTTGCATATGGTATCATAACTTGGGAGCATTCGCTCTTCCTTTGTGTGAGTTATCACCAGACATGATGAACGTGTTAATTCTAACATTGGCCTTTTCCTGGCACTTTGTCATTGTAATGCCACCTGGTCGATCCTGCCAATAGTCATTCATTGGTCTCAAAGATTAAGCCATGCATGTGTAAGTATGAACAATTTTAGACCATGAAACTACAAATGGCTCATTAATTCAGTTATAATTTGTTTGATGGTACTTGCTCCTTAGACAATCATTGTAATTCTAGAGATAATAAGTGCTCCAAACCCAAACTTTTGGAAGGGATACTTTTTTTAGGTAAAAGGTTAATGTGGGCTTTTGCCCAGCTCTTTGACCATTCATGATAACTTGTCAGATCGCTCAGCCTTCCTGTTGGCAAAGCATCATTCGAATTTCTATCTTATCAACTTTCAATGGTAGGATAGAGGCCTACTATGGTGGTGACAAGTAATGGAGAATTAGGGTTTGATTCTAGAGAGGGAGGCTGAGAGATGGCTACTCATCCAAGGAAGACAACAGGCATGCAAATTACCTAATCCGAACAAAAGGAGGTAGTGACAATAAATAACAATATCGGGCTCCATGAGTCTGGTAATTGGAATGAGTACAAACTAAATCCCTTAATGACGATCCATTGGAGGGCAAATCTAGCGCCAACAGTCATGGTAATTCCAGCTCCAACACCATATATTGAAGTTGTTGCAGTTAAAATGCTCATAGTTGGACCTTGGTTTGGGTCGATCCGTCTGTCCTTTGTGTGCACCACTCACCTTAATCCTTTCATTGATGATGCGATATTTCCTTAGCTGGCTGGGTCGTGCCTCCATATTGGTACTTCTAAGAAATTTGAGCACTCAAAGCAAGACCACACTCTGGATACATTTGCTTGAGATAACATCATAGGATTTCAATTCCATTGTGTTGGCCTTCGGGATCTGAGCAATGAAGAAGAGGGACAGTCATGGGCATTCATATTTCATAATTAGAGGTGAAATTCTTGGATTTATGAAAGATGAAGCACTACAATAGCATTTGCCAATGATGTTTTCATTAATCAAGAATGAAAGTAGGGGGCTTAAAGACAATAAGATATCGTGCTAGTCTCAACCATAAACGATGGTGATTAGGGATAGTAGAAGTTGCTCTTTAGACATCGTTAGCATCTTCTGAGAAATCGAAGTCTTTGGGTTCCAATGATAATTTATTAATGATCGATGCCTAAAAAAGTTCCTTTATGAAGAATAAAACAAAAAGTTTGACAAATCTATCATCAAAAGTAGTTTGGAAAGGGGCATATCCTATTCCCAAGTAAAATCAGATGAACATGCATAATGTGCCACCCTGCCTACCAGAGCATTTTCTTGCTTATAAATATGCATAAATCAAACAGAATCCATGCCTCGAACATACCAGAGAGAGTCTTTGAATCTTCCATCACGTGAAGGGTGTTGTAAAAGATTGCAAACCTCCTAAATAGCCATAGTAAAATCTAACTGAATCTCAACAGTATAATAAATCACGAACTTTGACCTTAGTAATGTCAAGGGCTCTAGAATGGTGTGAAACTTCGAAGCTATGCTTGGTTGAGAAACAACCCTCCTTCCAACAATAAGCAATGACTTACCAAGGTGATCTCTGAGAACAATTCCCAACCCTACAGCATCATCCCAAACCACCAAATCACAATTTATTTTGAACCACCCAATTTGAGGAGCCAAAAATAAAGCTACATTCAACTCATGTGAGTTATGTGGACTCTCGTAGGACATAGAGGAAGCCAAGTTGTATTTTTTAATTGTAACCATCACATCAATTTGAATCTTTCTCAGTAGGATAGCACTACTCATGACTTGCTCCTTGTGTTTTTTAAATTTCTATTAGTCTAAATATAATAAAGAGATATAGTAACAATAGCAACATGCTTAATCACATCCCCACCCTTCAAATCATGGCCTCCAAATTTCTATATACCTACTGTAATGTAAAATTGTTGCTGCTACTTCCATTAATGCTTCGAACAATTACTACTATAGCATTCTTCATGTGCTACACATTCCAAACATCTCTTTTCTTCCAGCATTCACACAATAGATGTTGTGAAGTTTTAGCCTAGTTAGAACCCCAAACACAACTACTACACTCCACCATTCTCCTCTTAAACTACCATTTAGTGTAGGAATATAATTTTGAACCAATGTCCAAATAAAAATCTTCACCTTGGCAAAAATCTTGAGCTTTCAAATCCAACTATAATTGCTTGCAATAGGCCGTGAGCTTCCAAAAATTTCCATAATTCCAACATGAACCATTTTTTAGTAGAGCTTAGCACTCTGTACCTCCATGGAATTAGTTTGTAATTATAGTAGCTGGTCCATGATATTATTCAGTGCCCAAGGAAGATGCAGCTCCCTATCAAGTAATAAGTCACTTGCCCAAGCTTTAAGACTACACACATCCCATTCCCCATGCTCAATAATATATTCACTAACAAAATTCAACCATTCTACCTCCATATTAATGTAAGTAGGCTAGTACTTGATTAGAAGAAACCTTAGCCAATTGTATTCAACAAAAAGTACAGCTCTACTTTCTCTAATTCTCCACACAAAGTTTAGTACAGACCATGAGATTGCCTCCTTAATTAGTCTATATAGCTGAGAAGCCACCCGTGGAGCACTCTTATCATTCCTCCACTCAAGTATTTACTCCTCAACACTCCTACCTATACATAACCTTCATTTGCTAAGATCCTCCTGCATTACTGCATATTCAAGACATGTTGCCAAATACTAAGATCATGGAACCTAAACCACACTCCTTTAGTAAAGTGACAGTACTACAATCCACATAGTGCATTGCATGTCCATCATTGGAACCACACCACAAGTATCTTCAAAACATCATTTCCAATACATTGATCACCCCTTTGGCACCACACAGTGGCTCAAGTTTAAATTAGAAATCACTATAATCACAGAGTTGATCATAATAATCCTACTTACCAAGAAAAGAGGACTAATTTTCCATTTTGCAACTTGTTCTTCCTCTCTTTGAATGTTGAAGTTAAAGTCTCCCTTGTTTAGCAACATTGTTCAAATAGACATCCACAGATAATTAAGATTTTTTACCCAAGTAATATGAACTTTGCTAGCCACCATCTTCCTTATCTTTCTCACCATCCCCTGGCTAAAATAGACTATTGATTTAACAAGATTCACCTTCTATCTAGAATACCTCTTATAATCCTTCATAATCTAACTACCCTAACAACAATACATGTAGTAGGAGCATATAGAATGACATCATTAGCATATAACTAATGATAAATAATTAGAAAAGTTGGCCCACACCAAAATCTCACCAATTTCATAGCTTCATACTTCCTCAACAGCCTTAATAGAAATTCAGATGTAATGGTAAATAGATATGGTGATAATGGGCATCCTTGCCGAAGTCCTCACTTTGCCTCAATCCATGGGATTTTAACCCCATTTAATAATACCCTAAACCTCGATGCTGTGATACAAGCATTCACCCACTCACACCACACTACTGGGAAGCCCAAGAATATCATCATATTAATGACAAATTGCCATCACACCTTATCATATGCTTGTTCCATATCCACCTTTATTACCATAAGACACTCTCTAAAGACTAAAGAATGCATCCTAGTTGCCATTTCTTGAGATAGATCTACCTAACACAAAAGCATCTTACTCTTTCATAGTTAGTTTAGGTAAAACCATCTTCAGTCTTGCAACCAAGATCCTTACCACTATTTTACATATAATATTGCACAAACTTTTGGGCCTAAATAATTCTTGTCTATCTGCACCCCACACTTTTGGAATAGGTATAATATGAGTATCCTTTTAAGCTGTTGACATCTGTCTATCATGAAAAAATTGTAGCACAACTCTAATAATATTCCCCTGAGTAATCTCCTAACACCACTGTATGAACTTTATTGTAACCCCATCCAAACCTGGTGCCTTGTTCTTCCACGTAGATCCAATAACTTTGATGACTTCTATCTCGGTAGCCTACATGGTGAGCATACTTTCTCATTCTACTCCAATGCATCTATAAGGTTTGTATTGCAGTGGAGGATAGTCGACATCAGTGTTACATCACTTTGACTAAAATGGTTAACCAACAAGCTTTTTAATTTTTTTGTGGTACTGACCACCTCTTCCTTATAATCCTTTAGCTACAGAATATCCTTATTCCTCCACCTCAAAGTTGCAATAGTCTAGAAGAAACTAGTATTGCAATACCCCAATTGAGCCCATTAGACATTTGCACTTTGCCACCACCATCTCTCCTCAAGTGCACTCACCCTATGAAAAGAAGAAATGAGATGTTCGAGCTACATATGTTCCTGATCATTAACACCGACCTTATATTTCTTGAGTTGTAGACCATTGATTTCCTTTTCAAGTTCACCATTCTTGTCTATGGATTGCACATCTTGAACTTGCTCCACTTGCTCAAAGCAGTTTGAGATCTATAGATTTTTGTAGAGAGGCTCTCCATGGGATTCCCCCTACCTGATCAATTTCACACTTTATATACAACCCCTATAATCTGAGGAAATACTAGCCAAGCACTCTCAAATTGAATTCTTCTTTTAGTAGCCATCCCCTGATGTGTTCTAACGCATTAAGTAATGGGCAATTATCTGTCCTAATATGTGACAAATGAGTAACCATAGTTTTGGGAAAGTCTTGTATTCCATAGAGATTCATTAACACTCTATGCAACCTCTCCAATATTTGTGCACCTCCTTCTTTCCAATTGCACCAAGTGTACCTATTGCCCATATAACCAAAGTCAATCAACTTCAGTTCTTACATGATTTCAGAAAACTCCTGCTGGCCCCGTCGACTCCTAAACCTCTTCCCATCTTTTTTTGTCCCTCTGCGACATAATAGCACTGAAGTCCCCTACCATCATCATAGGTCTCCCACATATAGCCTCCTCCCACAGGATAACTGACACACCATTCCTCTTGGAGTGCTCCTTAGACGCTTACACCACACAATATTTTATCAGCATCTCCTCCCCCACCCTTTCCTACACTACAACACTTGTGATGAAATCTTCAAAACTTTCAAATTTACCCAAATCCTCCAAAGAACCATAATCCCTTCACACAATCCAGCTGATGGTTGCACTAAAAATATGCATCTCTTGTATTTAATTTCTCCACGCTAGTTTCAAAAAGAGGCACTGGTACATACCCCTTGTTCTTACAAACCACTATAGGTAGCCCCTCGATGTCTTATCCCTTATTCCCCAAACAATCCATACAATGAACCTAATCATTTTTGGTAATAATAATGCATAGTAACCTCCAGAATCTCCCACCAATAGTAGTTGGCCTTCCAACATACTAACAACACTTCCACATGCAGTATACATCTAATTCCAAATTCCAACATAGCATTTGAAGAAGCTGTAACCACATAACTTCCTCGCCCCATACCTAGTATTATGTAGCCCATACATCTTAGCATTTCATGGAATTTACCAATCCTATTTGGACCATACAACTAGCTGCAAGGAAAAACCACAGCTTGTCTTGTCTCTTTGAACTTCCATTTGTTTCCAGCATTCCCTCCAGCTTGACATCCGTGACATCCCCCTTCATTCTTGCACTTATCATCTTTTTTAGTAATCACACGGCAAGCTCCCTCCCTACCTTAGTATACTGATCAGCGCCATTTCAATAGCCACTTATCTCCAAAAAATCTGCAACCTGCCTCTTCATATTTATACTACTTATCATACGCCACCAAGAACATGTCCAGTTCCACTTCAGCAGCAATCGACCTCCTAGGAGAATGCCATTATGGCTTAAGGAGTTCATAATAGTAGCCAAATTCCCTACCTCTTGCCACATTCCAATGTTGTAGCAGTCCTCCAATAGCAACTTCACCTCCACTAATTGACCCATGACATCCTCATTTCTATTTCTTCATTCAGCATACCTACATCCCAATGCTGCATCCTCATTCATTCCCAACTTCCTAAAGTGCATCACAAAATTAAGTATAGCATCAGTACTTTGCAAAACCATACTATTAATTTCCAACAAACATCTCATCTTCATTTTCAACACCTTGTTGGATTCCCCCTTAGCCCACTAACCACTTTGTGCCTAGCCCTTCATACAAGAAGAGTTGCATGGCCTTCTAATGCAGTAGTGAGCATGTCTTAAAGCAACTTTCTAGCTCACTATCAACAAAATTTCCTTGCAATTATAGTAGCAGTAACTAAGGAGAGCATCCACCACTTTCAACCAAATGCATACACACTAATCACCCTTCTTGGAGACATGAATGCAGTCCCTACACCTCTCACTATAACTTGCACCTCTGCACTTCATCACAAAACACATTCCATTACAAATACTGTAGCTCAAAAACTACAGTTGAGAGGTTCTCCTCTCTCCCCATTTTGTTCAATATAACATGATGGCTTGAACCTCCTCCATCTGTATCACCATCTTGCTGCAATATTCTCTTCCCATTGGTGTCCTCCTCTTTTGACCTTTTAACAAATTGGCATCCTTCAATAAATTTAGTCACCTGCTTTATAGCTTCTTTCCCTAATGTATCCTTTGGGGTCCATACTTGCCTGAAAGGTTCCCTACCCCTTGCAATAGAGGCAATTCTATGCCTATATAACTACCTCCCTTCACAACCATTATTAATTGCCCCCTTGGGTCCCTCTAAAAGTTCACCATAGTTGTATGATTTTAAAATCTTCCTTACACAGGCATGGTAGCCCTCCTTCTTCTTAATTGCATTAGCATCCAACAGCCTAGCCCTTACCTTACTTTCTCATCCTCATCTCACTGAGTACTTTGTTGTTGAGGTTCTTGATTTCTTTGTGATGTTTCATTAGTCTCCTTCTTCCCACCTGTTAGATTCCCCTTCACATCCCCTATCAAATCAACTCATTTCCCCTAAGTTAATCATTGATCTGTGTAGTAGCCAACATGGCCATTGGTGTAAAACATTCGAGGAAGGCCCTCTTACTCAAAAGATTGGAATGTCTTCCTTAATAGAAAACTCAAACACATTCCCATCTTCAAAGGTTTCGAGAGGTCCATCCTCACAAAGATGCTCGCATATGAGGATTGTTACAAATCAGTAGCCTATCCATCCAGTAAAATTTGTTCTCCAATAAGTTTAGCAATGCGTAAATATTTTTCGTGTCCCAGTATAGCAAAAAAAGTGCTAGGAATCTCACCAACATTGAGGCACACATTACAGTCATGACACTTGGCCTAAACTAAGAGGTTCATACATTAAATTCCATAATTTGTCCCACTACCTACCAAGGTCCCCCAAGCCACACTACATTCTTATCCTTAATTAAATAAAAATGAAGACAAAAGCAACCTGATGATAGATCCAATATTTTAAAATATTAAAATGCCCCCACCTATGCTATAAAATTCTTGCAATAATGTAGAAAGGGAGGATATTGCCATAGACTCTCCTCTCCAGATCGAACTGATGAAACTCCTTGCATCTATTGCAGGCTGAATCTAGCATGATAACCTCATTCGATACTATGTAGTCCATCAACTTAGCTACAAGCTCTTTAACATCTATATAAGAAGGCCACTCAGTGGTTGTTGTAATTGTAGTATTTGAGTTTCTTCCAGCTGTTAGCACATCCCTGAAGCTCACTTTGTTGGAATTACCCGATTTACCACCTTCACCATATCCCACTCCTTGCATCACATTGTCTTGCCCTTCTTTATTTTGATCCTCCTTGGAATGATTTTGAATGTTCCCCTACCTCGGTGCTCCATTGTTCATATAGTTGTCGCTATCCCAGCTTCCACCTGTTATGTCCTGAGCAATGACTACCTTTCCCTCCATCCCCATATAAAAGTTTGTCTCCTCCAACTCTCTAGTAGATCATATGCTATTGTAACTCTCAGTGGATACAGAGTCTACCAATATTTCACTATCATTAAAATGTACTCCCACCTCACCATCAGTTACGGAGACTGCTATTATGACTTCTCTGTTTTTTGAGTTTACAATATATCTGCATTCCCCAAACAATAATTCATTATGCATAGCAGACACATGTTCACAACTATTCCTCTTCTTGGTACTCTTCTTTTATTTGGTGCTAGCCATACGATAGGTATTACCCAACACTTCTAGCAATTCCAACACAACAATAGAAACACTGCAAAGCAATTGAAGTAATTATTTCATCCAGTACTTGCAGTGATTATTTCAACCAACAATTATTCAGCCAATACAATCTGTGTAATTATTTTCCAACACTTTTACCATAACAACATAGCAAAGCAATTGCAAAGAAATTGCATAGAACTGCACTTGAAGCAATTAGTACAACCACTTCCAGCAACAGCACAAAGCAATCTGGAAAATAGAGCTCTATGAAATTTCAAAGTTCTAGGTTTAGAATTGACCTTGACAAGTGAAATTTCGTTTAATTGATGCAGTAGAGTACTATAGAATTGAGTTATGCATGCACTAAAAACACATAGCTTGTAGTCTGATTGCTTCGCCCGACCAAGCAAAATATGTTGAGATGTATTAATTAAAGATTAAATTCCTTGCGCACACTTTACGTTGCACGTCATGCTATTCACGTCACCGCACCATCAATTATATGCACCTTAATTTCCTTCAGTGCCAATTTGAAGTCACAAGCATTCGTGCCTTTGTGTGAGCATCCACTTCAGTGCCAATTTAAACCCTCATGTGAATGTGCAGAAGCCACACGACCACCAGCCACACTATTAACCTTCCTCCACAAAATTTACTTCAGTGCCAAGTTTGAAGTCATGGGCATTCGCACCTTCATAATGTCATCCCCAAACTCCCATGGGTCCATGCAGTAGGAGCCACACAAGCACCTGCAGCCTGATTCCTTCACATCAACCGCACCACCAAACTTCCTTTACCTTCGCGTACAGTGATCGATGAAGGTCGTGCCTTTGTAGATCCTGACTGAGCACATTCTAGAACCCCATCTGCATGAATAACAGGCACCTATACAAGCACTCGCACACAACTTCCTAAACACCTACCTCATCGATGCCCTTCCCTCTGCACGGTGAAGTGAAACCCTCCACTCTCACAAAGACTTTGGGTTCTTTTGATAATGAAAAAAATGGCCAAAAGCTGCAAAGTTACCTCCTTATGGAGGTTGGAAAACATAGTTAGCAAACAAAAGCTTACTAAGTGGTTTAGGAAGGGGCATACCCCATTCTTACAAAAAATCAAAAAACAAGAATTCATGTGTAATCCAATGTGCAACCACATTTCCTTCCTATAGAACATGCATGATTTTAAAGGCCTTCAGTTGTCGAGCATATTTTATAGCATAAATAAACATAGAGTAGAAATGTTGAGTAGCATCCAAATGTGAGTGAATAACCCCATTGAGCTTCACAACCACGTCATTGAAGTTTGATTCCTAGTTGATTGCAGTAGCTTTTGGATAATGGTAGCTCAAGTATTCCAAGGAAAATAGCATTGCTAAAATTTCTACCATAGATGAAGAAGCCGATATGATTTTCCTCCCCACGAAATTAAGGGGTTTGCTCGTATAATCTCTCACAATTATGCCAATAGTAGCTGCTGAATTTATATTCAATGACGCATCCATGTTGCATTTTACCTAGTCTATGGGAGGAGGAGTCTAATGTAGCTTTATCGAGAGCCCCATAGGGTTGTTTGGATTCCTACTAGGTGAACTAGAAGTGCTAGATGCTACATAAATAAGAGAAATAGTAGAAACAATATAGTACTGCATAGCTTATAAATTAAGTACACTTTCACCATGTTTCCTCTTGTTTCTATTAAACCATAAGAAGAACAAAGCAGTAGCCACAAACTTAATTATTCCATGATTTTTCCACAATTGATGTTTCATTTCATCCATTCTAATAGTTTCTATAAATTTGTAAACTACAATTGAGTAGCCCTTTCATTTGAAAGAATAAACTGATTTTCTCATGAATTCCAAAGGTCTTTGGCCTTACAACAATTCCAGAAGCAACGTTCTGTGGATTCATGATCTAAATAGCCCTAAGGACAACAAGTGTTGTCCCAAATTTTGTGTGAATGCAATTATGTGGCAATTGGGAGAGCATCATTAAGAAGATGCCACATGAAAGGTATCATTTTTATTTGCAGCTTGATCTTCCATACCCAAGCAAAATTCTTACACGTTTAATGCTACTCCAAGGAGAGATTATAATCAATGAGACTAGAATTAGTCATTTTGTCTTCATATTCAACAAAGTAAAAAAATTCTTATTTTCTTATTTAGCCCAAGGTTGACGTTTAATGTAGTCAACAAGTTCTTCCCCCAAATAATTTTGTACATTCCTAGCATTCCACACACCATAGCTTTCGACAACACGCTCAATCCTCTCACACATTAATGTAAGTTCGCTATTTGCTTAAGGGGAGGAAAGCTAACCAATTATCATTAATAAATGACATATTCTAACTATCTGCAATTCTCCATACTACATTTTGTTTTGTACATTCCAATGTTAAGTCCATAAGCTTGTTTTAAAGTATCTGAAGCCCAACGGGGAGTTTCCATCATGTTCAGTTGCATGAAATATTTTACACGAAATATTTGAAAACACCAATCATCTTTATTTGCAAGTAAACATCTATAAAACTTTGCTACAAGAGTAATTTTCCACCTTGATAGGTTGCAAATACCCAAACCTTCCAGCTCTTATGGTTGCGTAGCAAGCACCCCATTAACATACTGAACGGACCTCTATACAGAATACCCAATCCATAAAAAACTATGCATAACCATCTTTAGTTTATTAATAACTGCACTTGGCATCAAGCAGTGTCCCAAATGGTAAGTAGGAACAGACAAAATTATTGAATTAATCATGGTGATTCTTGCAGAGTGATAGTGGTCTCACTCTCTTTTTTTCTATGAATATATGTACCTTATTAATTATGTAGTTGAACTCCTTGCTTTTTAGTTTTCTTACTAAAATTTGAATATCCAAGTATTTCATATTGGAATATTGATGCAAATGTAACTTGCCTCCAATAATTTTCTTACATTTTGGCCCCATCACTTTATTAAATAGGACTCTTGACTTAATGATGTTGACAGAGTGGCTTGAGTGATTCTCATAAAGTTTGAATGTTTTCCTGATTGTTTTTTATGTAACATAAGTAATAGGGCATAAATCTTCACATCATTGACATAATGATGGTGAGTAATAAGAGAAGAATTAGGAGTGATCCTAATCCTAATATTAGAATCTCACTCCACCTATTGCTATATAAGCCATGATAAATTACTAAAGATAATAGTAAATAAATATGAGGATAGAGGACATTCCTATCTTAGGCTTATGGATGTTTCAATCCATTACAGGTGCACCCTGTTCAGAAGAATACCATATCTGGGTTCCTAATGTAAACTTCCACCATATTGGGGATGTATAGTTGCTTAAACATATCAGTAATGAATTTCCAATTAACTTTGTCATATGCCTAATCCATATCCAATTTCAATGCCATAAGACCAACCTTGGATCTCAAAGAATGCATAAGTATTATCATTTCCTGAGCCAAAAATATATTATCAGAGATATTACAACCTAGAACAAAGGCCCCCTACTCTTTTACCATAATATTTGAGAGAACCCTCTTAAGTCTTTCCACAAGAATTTTTGCAACAATTTTATATATAACATTACAAAGGATGATGGATCATAATGTTTTGGGCTTGTTGGCCCCATGAATATTTAGAACCAGCACAACCAATGTATCCTTCCACTGCTTAGGCATGTTTGAGTCAATGAAAAATTACTTAACCTAGCCAATAATATCTGATTGTGTCATATGCCAATAACCTATAATAAACTTAGCCAAGATACCATCCATGTCTAGTGCCTTGCTTCTCCTTATGGACATTGCAGCACCTTTTAATTTCTTTGGGCTCTTTGGGGAGTATGGTCATAAAATTGAAACTTAAAGGAATTGATGGAAGGGCACCACCAGGAGTGGATCCTACTGCTTAATTTGACTCAATTGGGGGAAGCTTACCAGGTCTAGACATAGCAAGGATTGATAAACTAAGAGCAATTTCTTGATTCTATAGGTATTGGTGCATGACTGTTCTTAGTTGGAGTGATTTGTCTTGTTAATTCCATTAAAAAATGAGACCTCAGGTTGCTAACAAGCTATGTAGGGTGCAAGCCCTATGACTAGCTTCTTAGAGGGACCATGGCCACTTAGGCCATGGAGGTTTGAATCAATAATAGGTCTATGATGCCCTTAGATGTTCTGAGCAACATGCATGCTACACTGATGTATTCAACAAGTCCATTGCCTTGGTTGAAAAGCCGTTGTAATCTTATGAAAATTTCATCATTATGGGGATAGATCATTACAATTGTTGGTCTTCAACGAGGAATTCCTAGTAAGCACGAGACGTCAACTTGTGTTGACTTCCCTGCTCTTTGTACACACTGCTCGTCACTTTTACCTATTGAATGGTTAAGTGAAGTGCTCAGATCGCGGTGATGTCAGTAGTTTGCCAAATGTAGAACGTTGAATGACTGTTTATTGCATAGCTCATGGAGAAGACCCTCTAGGGCTATCATAGCGATCGGAGGTTGGGTGGATGTTGCTCGACGAAAACTCATCGTGGTGCTAGTCACATTGCTAGCATCATCAAAGCGTGTCATGATGACACTGCATGTATGTGTGACAGCCAGTGGACTCTTCATCTGACCTTTTTTATAACACGAACCACGGAGTCTAACATGCTTGCTGGTTGACGGGTGAGCAAGCCAGAAGATGCAAGGAATCTAATTGTTCAGATCCTCATGTGAGGGGTGAGCCACCGATTTACCCAAATCTTCTGTGATGGGTTCGAGTGAGAGCACGCCTATCATGACCTAAACGATGGTGAACTAACCCTTCATAGGGTGAAGTGAGAGGAAAATCTGGTGGAGGCCTACAGTGATATTAAAGTGCAAATAATTCGTCTGACTTGAGTATAAGGTCAAAAGACTAATCAAATGATCTAGTAACTGGTTCCCTTCATAGTTTCCCTCAGGATGGCTAGATCCATAGTTGGAGTTCTATCAGGTAAAGCCAATGATTAAAGGCATCAGGTGTAGAATGCTCTCGACTTATTCTCAAACTTTAAATAAGTACGATGGCTTCTCTACTTTGATGAGTTGAGCAAAGCAATCCAGGCTCCAAGTGGGCCATTTTTGGTAAGAAAAACTACTAATGTGGGATGAACTTAACATTGGTTTATGATGTCCAACTACACGGTAAACTAGATTCCACAAAGGGTGTTGGTCGATTAAGACAGTAGGACAGTGGTCATGGAAGTTGAAATCTACTAAGGACTATGTAACAACTCACCTGTCAAATCAACTAGTCCCAAAAATGGATGGCACATAAGCATGCAACCCACACCTAGCCATCAGAGCATTGCAAGTGCTTGATGAGTAGAAGGTGCATTGGTCGCTACAAAATGCAGTTTTAGAGCCCACTTGGAGTGTCAGCTGTGCAGATCTTCATGGCAATAACAAGTACTCAAATGAGAACTTTTAAGGCTTAAGGGGGGAAAGGTTCCATGTAAACGACACTTGCACATGGGTTAGTCGATCAACAGTGACGGGGGAAACCCATTGGAGAGTGTCGTTAGGCATGAGCTTCGAAAGGGAGTTGAGTTAAAATTCTTGATCTGGGATGTGGTGGTCGATAGCAACGTCAAGTGGTCTAGAGACGTTTGTGGGGACCTTGAGAAGAGTTATCTTTTCATCTTCTTATTGGCCCTGAAAACGGCTTAGCTTTAGGTAGGGCCAAGCAGTTAGAAGAGCACTACATGTTAAGCAGTGTCCAATGTGCCTCTAGCAACCCTTGAAAGTCCAGATGGCCGAATGCCTTCCACACCTGGTCATACTCATAATCGCATCAGGTCCCCAAGGTGAACAACCTCTGGTTGGTGGAGCAATGTAGGCAAGGAAAGTTCGCAAAATGGATTCGTAACTTTGGGAAAAGGAATGGCTCTAAGGGTTGGGCATATGGGACCTAATCTTAAAGCCATCGACTATCAATGGATTGCTCAAGCTGCTTGCCAGTGAGAGCCAATTGATTCGTGCAGGCTACGGAACAAGTTGGGAGCTGCCTCTAACGGGGCCCTCCCCGGGCATCGAACAATCGACTCAGAATTAGTACGAACATGGGGAATCAGACCATTTAATTAAAGCTAAGCATTGCAATGGTCCTCGAGTTCTGAATGTCAAAGTGAAGAAGTTCAATCAAGCATGGGTAAATGGTAGAAGTAACTATGACTCTCTTAAGGTAGCTAAATTCCTCATCATCTAACTAGTGATGTGCATGAATGGATTAACGAGATTCTGACTGTCCTTGTCTACTATCTATAAAGAACCAGTAAAGGGAATGGGCTTGGCAGAATTAGTGGGCAAGGAAGACCCTATTGATCTTGACTCTATCTAACTTTGTGAATTGACTTAAGAGGTGTAGCATAAGTGGGAGTCGGTGTGTCGACGGAGTTGAATTACCACGACTTTTAACACTATTTTACTTATTTTGTGAGACGGAGGTGGGGCTCAGCCCATCTTTTTGGCTCCAAGTCTCGCCTTAATGAGTCAATCCACGAGAAAGACATTGCCAGTTGAGGAATTTGGCTGGGGTGGCACATCTGTTAAAATTTAATAATGCATGTGTCCTAAGATGAGCTCAATGAGAACATAAATCTTGCATGGAACAAAAGGGTAAAAGCTCTATTGATTCTTATTTCCAGTACGAATACAAATCGTGAAAGCATGGCCTATTGATACTTTATTCTTTCAAAATTTGAAGCTAGAGGTGTCAAAAAAGTTACCATAGGGATAACTGGCATGTGGCAGCCAAGTGTTCATAGCAATGTTTCTTTTTGATCCTTCGATGTCAACCCTTCCTATCATTATGAAGTATAATTCACCAAGTGTTGGATTGTTCACCAACCAATAGAGAATGTGAGCTGTATTTGGATTGTTGTAAGATCAATTATTTTTACCCTACTAATGAATGTTTTGTGATAATAATTCTATCTAGTATGAGAGGAATCTTTGATTCACACAATTGGTCATAGCACTTGAAAAGCCAGTGGCACGAAGTTGTCATGTGTAAGATCATGACTGAACACCTCTATGTCAGAATCTCTGCTAAGATGCAATGCTTAGGCCTTTTGATTGCCTATTGTCCTGTAGTAGGGACCTAGCACCCCAATCGCACATGACCATGGGCTAATCTTATGTTACAGAAAGTTGGATGGCACAAGCACTGCAAGAAATGATAGTTAAGGTTGAATGATAGGTACAGTCCTTTGTAGATGACTTAAATTTGTGACAGGCATTATAAGTGGTAGATTGGCCTTACTATCATGATCCAGTAAGATCCAACCCTATGTTGCAGTAGATTCATCCCCCTTCTTATGAACGGATGAATTCATAGGAGTTTTTAAGAGCAAAAACACGAGCTTGATCTCTTGCTCTTGCTTTCTCGACATAGCTTGAGTTATTGCTAGACTTTGTGCAAATACTTGTGTGTGAGTACTATGTAATTGGCTTTGTAATGCACCCCTTGGTGGCTCTACCCTGGGCACAAGGCTTATGATTCACTTTGCAATATCCAATTTGTTGATTCGTGGATCGATCTCCAAAGCTCTATAAATAGTTTGAAAATTTTCACTGGCTTCGTCGCTCACATTTTTAAAGTAATGGCTTTTTGTTTTATGAGTGTACCAATTTGCTCTAGGGCTTATGCATGTTGGGTTGAGACCTAATCCCAGTGCGACTGGAGCAGCATGCCTATCATAACGCTGGGAGCATTGCATCACATTGTGCACATTGTAATATGTCTATGCATGTACATGACAAATGGTGGGTGCACGCATGGGGGCCTTTCCAAGCATGTGCGAGAGAAAGTCTGAGTGCACACTAGGGCCTTTTTGTGCATGTTCGCATTCTTGGTTCTGTCTGAGCATGCCTTGGAGCCTGTTTGTGTGCTCAGTAGCAACCTCCATGTGCTTGATGTGGGGACCTCAAAGTGTAACACTTTTTGAGATTCTTGCATTACAGGTTGTTACAGCATGGATAAGCTAATAAACCATGAGATCTACTGAAGAGTTGGAGGAGATAAACTCCTATATGAGGATGGAGGGAAAGGTTGTCATTAATCAGGACATAATAAGTGGAAGAAGGGATAATGACAACTCTATGAACAATGGAGCACCGAGGCAGGGCAACATTCAAAATCATACCATTGAGGATTAGGATAAAGATGGGTAGGAAAATTTTATGTAAAGTGTGGGATATGGTGAGGGTGGTAAATAGGACAATTCCAACAAAGTAAGCTTCAAGGATGTGCTGCTTGCTGGAAGAAACTCAAATACTATAATTACAACAACCACAGAGTAGCCTCCTTATATAGATATGAAAGAGGTTGGTACTAAGATGATGGATTATGTAGTACAAAATGTGATTATTATGTCAGATTTGGCATGCAACATATGCAAGGAGTATCATCAATTCGATTTGTTGAGGAGAGTCTATGTTAGTACCCTCCCTTTCTACATTATTGCAAGGATTTTATAGCATAGGTGGGGCATTTCAAAAACTTTAGAATATTGGATCTATCATCAGGTTGCTTTTGTCTTCATTTTGGTTAAATTGAGGATAGGAATATGGTGTAGCTTAGAGGATCTTGGTAGGTAATAGAACAAACTATAGTGGTTAGATGTATGGCCCTTTGAGTTTAGGCTAAGTGCCATGACTGTAATGTGTACTCTAGTCTAAGAGAGATTTCCAACACTTCCTTTGCTATATTAGGACAAAGAAAATATTTTATGCATTGTTAAAGCCATTAGAGAACCCATTTTATTGGATGGATGGACTGCTAATTTGCAACGATCCACGTATGCAAGGGTCTGTGTGATGATGGACCTCTTGAAACCTTTGAAGCTGGGAATGTGGATAAGTGGGTTATTAAAAAGACAATCCAATCTTTTGACTATGTGGGCCTTTCTCAGACATGCTACACCTGTGGCCATGTTGGCCACTACACAGATCATTGGTCAACTTGAGAGAAACGAGTTGATTTGATAAGAGATGTGGAGGGGAATGCATTAGGTGGGAAGGAGGAGACTAATGAAACATCACAAAGAAACTAGGAACATCAACATCCATGCACTAAGAGGGATAAAGATGATGGAGCAAGGAAAGGGCTAGGCCCTTGGATGATAGTGCAACTAAGGAGAAGGATGGTTATCATGCCTGCAAAAGGTTTCAAAATCATACAACTACTCTAAACTTTCAGAGGGACCAAAAGAGGGTTGGTTAACAATGGTGGAGAAAGTAGGTACCAAGGCAGGTGCAGACCTATCTCTATTGCAAGTGGAAGGGAACCTTTCAAGCAAGCATGGACCTTGAAGGACACATTAGGGAAGGAAGCTATAAACTAGGTGACTCAATCTATCGAAGGAGGCTAGCTTGCGGAAGAGGTCAAAAGAGGAGAACAACAATGTGAAGAGAAGATGGTAGTTGGGTGGTGATATGGTTGGGAGAGTTTCAAGCCTTGTGGCTATACAAAACTTGATAGAAAGAGATAGAAACCTCTCAGCTATAGTTTGTCGACTACAGCATATGAAATAGAATGTGGTTGGTGATGAAGTATAGAGGTGCAAACTATAGTGAGAGGTTTAGGGAATGTCTTTGATAAATGCTCGTTGTTGTGTTAAAAGGCCGTGTAACTCTTCATGCACTAAGGGCTGTGCACAAAGTGGGTAGAAGGATAAGGGGAAATCTAATAAGGTGTTGGAAATGAAGATGTGAAGTTTGCCAAAAATTAAGTATATGGTTTTACAAAGTGTTGATACTCCATTTAATTGGGTGATACACTTGAGGAAGTAAGGAATAAATGGGGTTGTAGCATTGGGATGTAGCTTTGCTAAATGCAAGAATAGGAACGAGTAAGGCATGGCCCATTTGGTGGAGGCGAATTTGCTGTTGGAGGACTATTGGAGCTTTGGAATATGGCAAGAGTTATAGAATTTGGCTAGTATTATGAATTCCTTATGCCAAGCTGGAATTCTACTAAGTGGTTGATTATTGCTGGAGTAGTACTAGAGATGTGCTTGGTGGAATATCATAAGTAGTATGAATGTGAGGAGGCAAGGAGCAATTTTGTTGGAGACAAACAACTGTAGAAGTTATGTTGGTCGAATTTGTTGACATAGAGAGCTTATTATATGATGACTCAAAAAAATGATAAGTGCAAGAATAAAGGGGATGCTATAGATATGAAGTTGGGGAGCAATTTGGAAACAAGTGGAAGTTCAAAGAGACAAGATAAGCTGTAGTTTTTTCTTACAGCTAGTTGTGTGGTTCGAATAGGATTGCTAAGTTTCTTGACATGCTAAGATGTTTGGGCTATGAAATGGGCACAATATGTGGATTTATATGGTTATAGCTTCTTCAAATACTTTGTTGGAGAGTGGGAATTGGTTGTACACTTCAAGTGGAAGTGTTGTCAGTATGTTGGAAGGCCAGTTGCTGTTGCTGGGAAATATTGGAGGTTGCTATGCTTTATTCTTACAAAAAAAATTTAAGTTAACTATATGGAATATTTGGGGGAAAAGGGATAAGAAATTTAGGGGTTACCTACAGTGGTTTTTAACAATAACGAGCATTATAATAGTGGCTCTTGTTAAAACAAGGGTTAAGAAATTTTGTAGGATTGATATGGATTTGCTACCTCGCAAAGATTGGGAGTTTGCAGTGTAACCATTAATTGGATTATTTAGAGGGATTGTGCTTTTCTAGAGGAGCTGGGTGAACTTGAAAGTTATGAAGATTTTGTTGCAAGCACTTGAAGTGCAGGTAAGGGTAGGGGAGGATAGGCTAATAAAATGTTGTGTGGTGTATGTTTCAAAGTAGCCTATAAACAAAATTATTGTGTGGGAGATAATAAGGAAGGATGCTATAAACTATGTGTTTTAAGCATGCTCATTACTCATTTTTAGTGCTACAATATTTAGTGAATGCTTGGGATGCCTTCTCATGCAACAATTTATGGTGCTCTGCTACATCAATTGAATGAAACTTCACTTGTCAATGTCAATTCTAAACTGGAACTTTGAAATTTCATGTAGCTCTATTTTCTGGATTTCCTTGGGCTACTATTGGAAGTGGTTCTATTAATTGCTACAAGTGTTGTGCTTTGTAATTTCTTTGTAATTGCTTTGTAATGCTGTGTTGGTAGAAGTGCTAGAAAATAATTACACAGGTTGTGTTGGTTGAAATAATTGCTGGTTGAAATAATCATCGGAAGTGCAGGTTAAAATAATTGTTGCAATTACTTTGTTGTGTTGTTGTTGTTGTGTTTGAACTACTGGAAATGCAGGATGATACTTATAGTATGGTTGGCACAAACCAAATAAAAGCACCAAGAAGGGGCAAAGTTGTGAACATGAGTCCCCTAAGCATAATGAATTGCTTGTTGGGGAATACAGTTATAGTGTAAACTCAACCAATAGCAAAGTCATACTGGAAGACTTTATAACTATTAGTGAGGTGTGAACAGATTTGAATGATAGTGAAATATTGGTAGACTCTACATCTGCTGAGGGTGAAACTAGCATGGGATCTACTAGAGAGCTGGAGGAGAGAAACTTCTATAAGGAGATGGAGGGAAAGGCAGTCATTGCTCAGGATATAACAAGTGGAAGCAGTGATAGCAACAACATTATGAACAATGGAGCATCGGGGTTAGGGTACATTAAAAATCTTACCATTAAGGATTAGAATGAAGAAGGGTAAGAAAATATGTTGTAAAGTGTGGGATATGCTGAGGGTGGTAAACATGATAATTTCAGTGAAGTATGCTTCAATGATGTACTGATAGCGAGAAGGAACTCAAATACTACAATTACAACAACCATTGAGTGACCTCCTTATATAGATGTGAAAGAGGTTGATGTTAAGATGATGGATTATGTAATATAGAATGAGATGCAGGGAGTTTCATTAGTTTGATCAAATAGGGAGAGTCTATGGTAGTACCCTCCCTTGCTATATTATTGTGAGGATTTTACAATGTAGGTGGGGGCATTTCAAAAACTTCAAAATATTGGATCTATCATCAGGTTGCTTTTGTCTTCATTTTGATTCAATTAAGGATGGGAATGTAGTGTGGCTTGGGAGACCTTGGCAGGTAATGGGAAAAACCATGGGGTTGGATGTAAGGACCTCTCAATTCAGGTTGAGTGCCATGACTAATGTGTTCCTCGATGTGAGTGAGATTCTTAGTGCTTCCTTTGCTATATTGGGACACGAAAAATATTTTATATATTGCTAAAGCTATTGGGGAGCCAATTTTATTGGATGGATGAACCGCTAATGTGCAACGATCCTCATGTGCGAGGGTCTTTTTGAGGATGAACCTCTAAAAACCTTTGTCACTGGGAATGTGGCTAAGTGGGCTATTAGGAAAGACATTCTAATCTTTTGAGTATGAAGGCCTTCCACTTATGTGTTATGCTTGTGGCCAAGTTGGCCATTGCACAGATCAATGTTCCACTGGAGTGAAATGAATAGATTTGATAGAGGATTTAAAGGGGAATGCAGCAAGTGCGAAGAAGACTAATAAAATAATGCAAAGATGCCAGGAACTGCAACATCTAAGAACTCATTAGGATGAGGAGTAGGGAGTCACGAAAGGACTAGGCCCTTAGATGCTAGTGCAACTAAGAAGAAAGAGGGCTACCATACCTATGCAAAGAATATTTCAAAATCCCATAGCTACTCCAAACTATTAGGGGGACCAAAAGGGGGCAGTCAATAATGTTAGAGAAGGTAGGTACCTAGGCAGGCGTAGAGGTGTCTGTATTGCAAGGGGTAGGGAACCTTTCAGGAAAGTATGGACTCCAAGGGATACATTAGGGAGGAAGCTGCAAAGTAGGTGACTCAATTTATCAAAGGAGGCCAGTTTGGGAAGTGGTCAAAAGAGGATGATGTCTATGGGAAAAGAAGGTTACAGCATGGTGGTGACATGATTGGAGGAGGTTCAAGCCATGTGGTTGTATAAAAAAATGGAAAGAGAGGGGAACCTCTTAGCTATAGTTCTTGGGTTGTAGCATTTGTAATGGAATGTGTTTGGTGATGAAGAGTGAGAGGTGTATGGGCTACATTCGTGTCTCTAAGTAGGGTGATTTGTGTGCATGCATTTGGCTAAATGTCATGGATGCTCTCCCTAGTTATTGTTGCTATAGTTGCTAGGAAATTCTTTTTATAGGGAGCTAGAAAGTTGCTTTAAGACATGCTCAATGCTATATTAGAATACCGTGCAACACTTCATTCATTAAGGGTTGGGTACAAAGTGGATAGTAAGCTAAGAGGGAATCCAACGAGGTGCTGGAAATGAAGATGACATATTTGCTTGAAATTAATAGTCTGGTTTTGCAAAGCACTGATGCTTCATTTAATTGGGTGATACACTTGAGGAAGTAGGGAATGAATCAGGATATATCATGTGGATGTAGCTATGCTGAATGTAGGAATAGAAATGAGGATGGAATGGGCCAATTGATGGAGGTGAAGTTGCTATTGGTGGACAGTTGTAGTGCCAAATTATGGTAAGAGGTAAGGAATTTGGCTACTATTATGAACTCCTTAAGCCATGATGGCATTCTGCTGGGAGGTCAATTGCTATTGGAGTGGTGCTAGACATGTCCTTGGTGGCGTATCATAATAGTATAAAAGTGAGGAGGTAGGTAATAGTTTTGTGTGGATACAGGAGGCTACTAATGCAAGAAGCTTGCTGTATGATGACTCAAAAAATGATAAGTTCAAGAATGAAGGGGGATGCTACAGGTGTGAAAAGTGAGGGCATTCTGGAAACAAGTGGAAGTTCAAAGTGACAAGACAAGTTGTGGTTTTTCTTTGCAGCTAGCTATGTGGTCCAAATAGGATTACTAAATTCCTTCAAATGCTAATATATTTGGGCTACGAAATGCTAGACATGATGTGTGGAGTTATGTAGTTATAGCTTCTTCAAATGCTTTGTAGGAAATGGGAATTGGATGTACACTTTAAATGGAAGTGCTGCCATTATGTTGGAAGGCCAGCTACTGTTGGTGGGGGATACTGGTGGTTGCTATGCTTTACTATTACCAAAAAAATTAAGTTTACTGTATGGAATATTTAGGGAATAAGGGGTAAGAAATCGAAGGGTTACTTGTAGCAGTTTGTAAGAGCAAAGAGTATTACTGTAGTGGCTCTTGTTGAAACCAGAGTGAAGAAATTTAGTAGGAGAGATGTAAATTTGCTGCTTAACAAAGATTGGGATTTTGTGGTGCAACCATTAACTGGCTTGTCTTAAACGTTTTGGTTTTATGGAGGAGCTCGTTGAATTATGAAGTACTGAAGATTTCATTGTAAGTACTTGTAGTGTAGCCAAGTGTAGGGGAGGATAGGCTGATAAAATATTGTGTGGTGAATGCATCCAAGGAGCCTAATAAGAGGAATGTTGTGTGAAAGATCTTAAGGGAGGAGGCTAGAGGTTTGGGAACCATGAATGTGGCAAGGGACTTCGATATTGTAATGTTGTATAAGGAGAAGAGATGAGGGAAGTGGTTTAGAGGTGTGCAGGGGCAGCAGAAGTTTTTTGAAATCTCGCAAGAATTGGAGTTGACTGACTTAGGATATGTGGTTAACAGGTACACTTGGTGCATTAGGAAAAAGAGGGTGCCCAAATATTAGAGAGGCTTGATGGAGTGCTAATGAATCTCAAGCAAATATAGGAATTTCCCACAACTACAGTTACTAATTTATCATGCATTGTGTCAAATCACTACCCATTACTTATTGAGTTAGGGACATGTCAGGGGATGTCCTCTGAAAGAAGAAATCAATTTGAGGGTACTTGGCTTGCACTTTCTTAGACTATAGGGGTTACACAAAAAGTGTGGAACAGATCAACAAGAGGAAATCCCATGGACAGGCTTTCTAAAAAATTCTATAGATCTTGAGCTGCTTTGAGAAGGTGGAGCAAGTCTGAGCTTATTGATTGGGATGGTGAACTTGAAAAAGAAATCCAAGGTCTATAACTCAAGGAATCTAAGGTGGGCCCCAATGATGAGGAACATATCCAGCTTGGACATCTCATTTCTTCTTTTCGAAGGGCAAGTGCACTTGAGTAGAGATGGTGGTGGCAATGAGCATAGGTCAAATGGGCTACACTATAGGATGGCAATACTAGTTTCTTCCAAGATTTTGTGACTTCTAAGTGGAGGGATAAGCATGTACTGTAGTTAAAAGATGATAAAGGAGAGATGGTTAGTTCCACAAGTAAAATTAAAAGCTTGTTGGTGAACCATTTTGAGTCAAAGTGGTGCAATACTAATGTTGATTATCCTCCACAACATTACCAATCTTATAGATGCATTGGATTGGAATAGTAAGGAATGCTCAGCAAAAAAGTTATCAAGAAAGAACTTATCAAAGCTATTAGATCTATAAGGAAGAAGAAGGCATTAGGGATGGATAGGGTTACAATGGAGTTTATACAAAGGTATTGGAAGGTTACTTAAAGGGGAAATTGTGAGAGCTGTGCTAAGAATACAATTTTTTCATGATAAATAGATGCCAAAAAATTGGAAGGATACTCTTATTGTGCTTATCCCTAAGGTGTCAGGCACAGACAGATCAGAACAGTTTAGGCCCATAAGTTTGTGCAATGTTATATAGAAAATAGTGATAAGGATCTTGATGGTAAGACTGAAGATGATTTTACCTGACCTATTTGCAAAAGGACAATATGCTTTTATATGAGCAGATCTATCTTAGATAATATATTTAGTGCCCAAGAAATATCAATCAGGATTCACTCTTTGGTGTTCAGAGAGGGTCTTATGGTAATAAAGGTGGTTATGGAATAAGCATATTATAATATGAGATGGCAGTTTGTCATTGATATGATGACATTCTTGGGGTTCTCAATAGTTTGGTGTGAGGATTGAGGCCAAGACAACTTAGGCAAGGATGTCCATTGTCATCATATGTATTCACCGTTACATCTAATTTATTTGAGTTGGTAAGGAAGTACGAAGCTATGACATTGATCAGATTTTTGTGTGGGCCAACTTCTCCAATCATTTCTGATTTGTTATTTGCAAATGATGTCATTTTGTATGATCTTACTACTTGTGCTACTACTAGGGTGTTAAGATTATGGAGGATTATTGAATGTATTCTTGGTAGAAAGAAAACCTTGCTAAATCAAGTGTCTATTTTAGCAAGGGGATGGTAAGAAAGAGAAGGAACATGGTGGCTCCCAAAGTTCATATGACCTAGGCAAGAATTCTGAATTATTCGGGGATACCTATTTTGGCAAAGTTACTAAATAAGAGACACTTTAACTTTATCATTTAAAGAGTGGAAGAACTAGTTGCAAAATGGAGAATTAGATCTCTTTCCTTGGCAGACAGGATTGTTATGATCAATACTGTGCTAATAGTTATTCCTAATTTTTACTTAAGCCATTGTGTGGTGCCAAATAGGGTGATCAATGGATTGGAAAGGATGTTAAGAAGATTCTTATGGTGTGGCGCTAATGAAAGACATGCATGTATTATGTGGACTAGACTACTGTCATTTTATCGAAGGAAGGGGGTGGTTTGGGTATTCATAATCTTAGTATTTGGTAACAAGCCTTCATTATGAAGTAATGTAGAAGGATCTTGGCAAGAGAAGATTGTGTGTGGGTAGAGGTGACGAGTAGTAAATACTTGTTGGGAGAGAAGATTGGGGGTGCTCAACAGGGGGCTTTGTAGACATGTAAACTAATTAAGGAGAAAATGCCATGGGCTTTACCAAACTTTTTGTAGGGAATTAGAGAGGGTAGGGATGGACTTTTCATTAAAGACATCCTGTTGGGGTTCCTTACAATCAAGCAGTTGCCTACTTGCATTAATATGGAGGTATAATGGCCAAAATTTGTTAGTGAAGGTATTATTGAGCATGGGGAATGTGATGTGTGTAGTCTTAAAGCTTGGGTTTGTGAAGTATTGCTTAATAGGGTGCTACATCTTCCTTGAGCAATGAATTATAGGATGGACCAACTACTATAATTATAAAATGAGTCCATGGAGGTGCACAATGCTAAGCTCTACTCAACAATGGTTAATGTTGGAATTATGGAAAATGTTGGAAGCTCATGGTTTATTGTAAGTAATTATAGTTGGATTTTGAAGCTCAAAGTGCTACTACTGAATGACTTTTTAAGAGGAGAATGGTGGAGTATACTAGTTGCATTTGGGGTTATAACGAGGCCAAAACTTCACAACGTTTGCTATGTGAATGCCAGAAGTGAAAGAGGTTTGGAATGTGCAGTACATGAAGGATGCTACTACAGCTTTCACTCCAAGTAGCAGTAGAAGAAGCAGCTACAATTTTACATTACAGTATGCATACAACACTTTGGAGGAAAACGATTTGAAGTGTGGGGATGTCATTAAGCATGTTATTGTTGTAACTACAACTCTTTATTACATTTGGATTAAGAGGAATTTTAAAAAAACACATGGAGCATTCCATAAGTAATGGTGTCCTTTTGAGGAATGATTCAAATTGATGTGGTGGTTCCCATAAAAAAATACAACTTGGCTCATCCATGTCATGTGGAAGTCCACACAACTCACATGAGTTGAATATTGCTTTATTTTGGGCTCCTTTAGCAATTGGATGGATCAAAATCAATTATGATGTAGTGGTTCGGGACAATGCTATGGGGCTGGGAATTGTTGTTAGAGATCACCTTGTTAAGCCATGACTTGCTGCTGAAAGGAGGGTTGTTTCTCAATCAAGCATAGATGCAGAGGTGCATGCTATTCTAGAGGCTTTAACATTGCTCAAGTCAAAGTTCTTGATTTATCATACTGTTGAGATTCAGTTAGATTCTACTATGGGTATTTTATTGGTTGGCAATCTTCTACGACACCCTTACATGGAGGAAGACTAAAAGGTGCTCTCTAGTATGTTTGAGGAGTGGATAAATTTTATTTAATGCTTATTTATAGGCAATGAAATGCTCCAGTAGACTGGGTGACACATTATGCATGGTCAAATGATTTTTCTTAGGACTAGGTTATGTTCCTTCCTAAACTGCTTTTGATGCAGTTGTCATTGGAATTTTTGTTTGATCCTCCATAAAGGATCTTTTGTAGGCTTCGGTCAATAATAATTTTCCAATGGAACACAAAGACATTGATTTCTCAAAATGTGTTGATGGAGTCCAAAGAGCAACATCCATCAATCTCTAGTCAACATCGTTTATTGTTGAGATTAGGATGGTATCTAATCATCTTTGAGCCCCAAATTTTCATTCTTGATTAATGAAAACATTCTTGGAAAATGCTTTCACAGTGGTTTATCTTTCATAAATTCAAGAATTTCAGCTCTGACTATAAAAAATGAATGCCCACAACTATCCCTCTTAATCATTACTCTGATCCCAGCACAATAGGATCAAAATCCTATGATGTTATCCTTTGTTAATGTATCTAGGGCGTGGGCCTACTTTGAGCACTCTAATTTCTTCAAAGTAATAATGTCGAGGGCACGACACGGCTAGCTAAAGCCAGACGGCATCTTTGACAAAAGGATCAAGGGGAGCGGTGGACACTAAAAGGTGGATCGATTGACCCAAACCAAGGTCCAACTATGACCTCTTTAACTACAATAACTTAAATATATTCTATTAGAGTTGGAATTACTGTGACTGTTGGTACCAGACTTGCCCTCAAAAGGGTCCTCATTAGATTAGCTTCCATGGACCTTCCAAGCTTGCTCACTCATCAACTAGCCAGAATGTTAGACTCGGCCTGTGTTTAAAGATGGATTAGATGGGAGCCGACTGGCCGTCACCCATGCATGTGGTATCACCATGCCATGCCTCAATGGTGGGAGCAATGTGACCCACCACCATGACGATTTCTCTTATGGCAACGTCCACTTGGGTTTTGGTCGCCATAATGTCCTGAGGTGGTCTACTCCCTAATCATGCAGCAAACCATCATTCGACATTCTGCATTGAGCTGAGGCACATTGCTGGCCCTTATCTGCTTCCCTCCCAACAATTTCAAGCACTCTTTGACTCTCTTTTCGAAGTCCACTTCATCTTTCCTGCATGCTACCTTTTCCCTATCAGTCTCTTGCAATTATTTAGCCTTGGACAAAATTTACTACCCAATTTGGGCTGCATTCCCAAATAACCCGACTCATTGACAATGCTTGTGTAGCAGTAGGGTACAAGTTGAATGGGGCTCTCACCCTACCCGATGCCCCTTTTAGGGAACTTGATCCTAATCTGCCACTGAGGATGCCTCTCTAAACTACAATTTAGGCTTCAAGCTGCCCGATTCCTAAACTAGGTTGGTCCCATTTTGCTCACTGCTACTAAGGGAATCCTTGTAAGTTCCTTCTCCTCCACTTATTTATATTCTTAAGCTCTATAAGCAGTCTTCTTACCTAGCATAGGGTCACTATTCTGCACCAAGGACCATGGAGTTAGATCTATGAGGGGCATCTCCCTGTCACCCTGCAACATGAAGTCTTTCTTGCTAACACCACGATAGCTGGTAGCATCCACCTCTACTCACATCAATAGTTGACCATCACCAAACACTTCAACATGTCATGCAATAGCACGGGGTGCCATCAATCACCTTTAAACTGGGGTTTGAGACCCAAACAAATGATTCCAGGCTTTCAGAAAGAGCAACAAATCACATTACACCCATACAGGTGTGTTGTTAGCTTGCATCCTCAGGCACATCTTGCATTCAAAAAATGGATGGCTCACGGGATCCTACATTTCACAATACGTATTGCATTTTGAGAGTCGTTCGACGTTCGATTGACAAGTCTCACTGAACCAGACAATGCAAAGCATACTACTCTATCACCTAAACATTTGCCCTCTTTTTGCACCTAACCATGCCAACATGATGTTGTTTATCCCCCGCAGCATTGAGTTCCATGTGAAAGCAAGGGCACATGCTATGAATGAATATGACATCAAACAACCTTCACACACCCACATGTTGCACACATCGCTCCATTATTCATAGCTCTCGTCAACGATCCTTTCGTTAGTTCACCTACAAAAACCTTGTTACGACTTCTCCTTCCTCTATATGATAAGGTTCAGTGGACTTCTCACCAAGTTGCACGTTGCAAACTACCGACATTGCAGTGATCCGAATACTTCACTAAACAATTTAATTGATAAGAGCGATGGGCAGTGTGTACAAAGGGCAAGGACGTAGTCAATGCGAGCTGATGACTTGTGCTTACTAGGAAATCCTCATTGAAGACCAACAATTACAATGATCTATCCCCAACAAGATGAAATTTTCATAAGATTATCTAGGCTTTTTGACTAAGGTAATTTACTCGTTGAATACATCAGTGTGTTGTGTGTGTGTCTTAGAAAATCTAAGAGAATGACAAACCTGTTATTGCTTGAAACATCCATGGCCTAAGTGGCCATAGTCCCTTTAAGAAACTTTCCACAGAGAACCCACATAACTAGTTAGCAAGCTAAGGTCTCATTCATTAACGAAATTAACCAGACAATTCACTCCATCAACTAAGAAAGACCATGCACCACCACCCATAGAACCAAGAAAGAGCTCTCAATCTATCAATCCTTGCGATTTATAAACATGGTAAGCTTTCCTGTGTTGAGTCAATTTAAGTTGCAGGCTCCACTCCTTGTGGGGTCATTCTATCAATTCCTTCTAAGTTTCAATCTTGTGAGAGTTGTGAGGGTTTCACATTGCCGTGTGAAAGGAAGACCATCGGTTCGGTGGGTGTGAAGGAAGCTGGGAGTGGATGCTCTCGTCGACACCTACTGCATGCTTGGAGGGGGATCTGGGACTTACAAAGCCACAAATGTCATCAATCATTATTCGTTGAGGTAGAGGAAATTTAATGGTGCGGCGAGTGTGAAGGAATCAGGATGCGGGTGTTTGCGTGGCTTCTATTGTGCGCACTTGTGGGGGTTTAGGGATGACATTAGGCGTGAATGCCCAAGACTTCAAACTTGGCATTGAAGTACATTTTTCAGAGGAAGGTCGACGGTGTGGAGGGTGGTTGTGTTGCTCCTACTGTGCGCGTGCATGGGGGTTTTAATTGCACTGAAGGGGACGAACACACAAAGGTGTGAATGCTCACGACTTGAAATTGGCGTTGAAGGTGGTTGAGGTGTATACAGTAGGTAGCATAGCGACGTGAATAGCATGACTTGTAGAGTGAAGTGCATGATGCAAGGAGCAAAGCACGATGCATGGTGCACATGCATGCACAAAAGGAATTTAATCTTGAAATAATACATTTTTATGCATTTTCTTGGGCAGAGCGATGCAATCAGACTTCAAACTATGTGTTTTGAGCACGTGCATAACTCATTTGGGGCATTGCGAGGTCCAAGGTGCTGGAATTAATAGAAGTGCAGGGTGATACCTAAAGAATGGCTGGGACACAATTAAAGAAGAGAACCAAGAATGGGAAAAATTCTCAACATGTGTCACGTACACATAATAAATTGTTGGTTGAGGAATGTAGTTATATTTTAAACTTAGACAATAGGGAAGTCATACTGGTAGCCTTTACAACTGATGGTGAGGTGAGAGCAGATTTCAATGATAGTGAATTATTGGCAGACTCTGTATCAATTGAGAGTGACATTAGCATGTGATCAGCTAGAGATCTTGAGGAGACAAACTCCTATATGGGGATGGAGGGAAAGACAGTCATTGCCCAGAAAGTAACAGGTGGAAGCAAGGATAATGACAACATTATGAACAATGGAGCACCAAGGTAGGGCAACACTTAAAATAATACCATTAAGATCAATATAAGGAAGGGTAAGAAAATATGATGTAAGGGGTGGGATATAGTGAAAGTGGTAAATAGGAAAATTCCAATGAAGTATGCTTCGAGGATGTGCTAACAGTTGGAAGGAACTCAAATACTGTAATTACAATAACCACTGAGCGGCCTCCTTATATAGATGTGAAAGAGGTTGCTGTTACGATGATGGATTGTGTAGTATAGGTTGAGATTATTATGTCAGATTCAACATTCAACTGATGCATGGAGTTTCATTAGTTTGATATGATGGGGAGAGTTTGTGGCTGTATGCTCCCCTTCATCATTATTGTGAGGATTTTACAGCATAGGTGGGGGCATTTCAAAATATCCAAATATTATTAAATCAATTAAAGAACCCATTTTGTTGGTTGGATGGACTACTGATTTGCAACGATCTTCGTATTCGAGGAACGGTGTGAGGATGGACTGTCGAAACCTTTGAAGTTGGGAGTGTGCTGAGTAGGAAATTAGGGAAGACATTCTAATCCTTTGAGTAAGAGGGCATTCCTTGGATGTGCTACACCTGTGTCCATGTTTGCCACTATAAAGATCAATGTTCAACTTGGAAGAAATGAGTTGATTTGATAAAGGATGTGGCAGGGAATGCAGCAGGTGGGAAGGAGGAGACTGATGAAACATCACAAAGAAACCAGGAACCTCAACATCTAAGCACTCAATAAGATGAAGATGAGGGAGCAAGTAAAGGGCTAGGCCCTTGGAGTATAGTCAATCGTGAAGGAGGTCTGCCAAGCTTGGCAAAAGATTTCAAGCTCATACAATGGTTGATTAAGGAGGTACCTAGGTAGGTACAGAAGTGTCTCCATTATATGTGGAAGGGAACCTTTTAGGCAAGTGTGGTCCCCAATGGATACATTAGGGAAGGAAGCTATAAAGTAGGCGATTCAATCTATTGAAGGAGGCCAGCTTGGGAAGAGGTCAAAAGAGGAGGACACCAATGGGAAGAGAAATGGTAGCAAGGTGGTGATACGATTAAAGGAGTTTCAAGTCATGTGGCTGTACAAAACTAAATGGAGAGAGAAGGGAACCTCTTAGCTATAGTTTGTGGGTTGCAACATTTGCAATGGAATGTGGTTGGTGATGATGTATAGTGGCACAAACTCTAGTGAGAGGTGTAGGGACTATGTTCATGTCTCCAAGAAGAGTGATTGGTGTGTGTATGCATTTGGTTGAAAGTGGTGGATGCTCTCTTTGGTTTCCACTACAAGGAAATCTTGTTGACAGGGAGCTGGAAGTTGCTTCGATACATGCTCATTGTTGTGTTAGAAGGCCATGTAACTCTTCATGCACTAAGTGCTGTGCACAAAGTGGGTAGTAGGCTAAGGAGGAATCCAACAAGGTGTTGGAAATAAAGATGAGAAGTTTGCTGGAAAACAACTGTTGTTTTGCAAAGTGCTGATGCTCTATTTAATAGGTGATACACTTAAGGAAGCAGGGAATGAAAAAGGTTGTAGCATTGGGATGTAGCTATGTTGAATTAAGAATTGAAATAAGGATGGCATGGGCCAATTGGTGGAGGTGAAGTTGCTATTGGAGGACTGTTGGAGAACTAGAATATAGCTAGAGATAGGGAATTTGGCTGCTGTTATTAATTTCTTATCTGAAGTTAGCATTCTGCTGAGTTGTCGATTGTTGCTAGAGTGGCACTAGAGATGTATTGTGTGGCACATCATAAGCAGTATGAATGCGAGGAGACAGGGAGCAATTTTTTATGGAGACAGGTAGCTGTTGACATTGTGTTAGTGGAGTTTACTTAGGTAGGGAGCTTGTTGTGTGATGACTCAAAAAAATGATTTGTGCAAGAAGGAAGGGGAATGAGATGTGAAGTTGGGGAGCATTTTGGGAACAAATGGAAGTTTAAAGAGACAAGTTAAGTTGTGATTTTTTCTTGCAGTTAGCCATGAAGTCCTAATGGGATTGCTAAATTCCTTGAAATGCTAAGATGTTTGGGCTATGAATTGTTGGTCATGGTGTAAAGAGTTTTGTGGTTACAACTTCTTTAAATAATTTGTTGGAAGTGGGAATTGGATGTACACTTCAAGTGGAAGTGCTACCAGCATGTTGGAAGCCTAACTATAGTTGGTGAGAGATATTGGAGGTTGCTATGGTTTACTATTATGAAAAATGTTTAAGTTCACCATATGGAATATTCGAGGAATAAGGGATAAGAAATCGAGGGGTCAGCAACAACCACTGAGCATGTCTTGGGTCTGTCTGTGCACTCAGCCGCAACCTCTGTGTGCTTCATGTGGGTACCACAAAGTGCAACATTTTTTGGGATTTTATGCATTGCGAGTTGCTGCAGTATGGATAAGTAGATAAACTATTGGTACTCTTACCTCGTGATAGAATTGTTGCAACATACAATCCATCAGTGGGTATGTGGAACATTTTTGAATGCGTGCACGAGCCATGGCCTCCCTGTGGGTGCAAGTGGTGGTCTGCCTCTGTGGGTGTTCTGTTGTTTATCTGTATAGGCCTAGGGGCCTTTTTACTGGCATACAACAGCAACCTACACCAGCTTTCTTTGGACAAAAGAGTGACATTTTTTTTGGAGATTTTTATCGCTACTGGCTACTGTTGCATGGAAAAGGTGATTACTTATTGGTAGTTTTGCCACCTTGCTCAACAAAAATTTTGCAATATACAATCCACAAGTGGGCATGTGTGATGGTGCGTGGCTTGCAGCAAAGGAAAGATGGATGGTGCATTATGTGCAACATTTTAACCGTTTTGGGTTGTATCCTTCGTAGAGCACTAATTGTGTTGTGCATAGGCATGTGCATTGCATGCACATGCGTGGTGGCATATAAACATGCGCAAGCATGGTGTCCTATTTACATGGGTGTGTTGGAGGACTATTAACGCATGCATAGGTTGGGGACTATCGGCGTGCACATCTTCACTAGCCTATCAATGCACGCTGAGGTGCAACGTGCACCAGCATCGATTGGCTGTAGAAAAGTCTAACTTTTTTCTAGAATTTTAGTGTTGCGAGCTATTATTGTTGGGATATGACGATTACCTAATGATATATTTGCCTCATTCATCGACAGAATTGTCTCAATATATAATCTGCATGTGAGAATATGTGATGTTGTGCGGCCTACAACGAAGTGAAAGAGGGATGGTGTAACATGTGCAATAGTTTATGCATTTTTATTCTATTTTTCGTAGAGCATTGGTGGTGCTACGCACAGTCATGTGTACCATGCCTGCACATGGTTTCCTATCAGCACGCGTAAGGTACAATGTGCACCCGCATATTTGGCTTCAAAAACTTGTAACTTTTATCGACATTTTTAGCTCTATGTGCTGCTACCCAAGGGATCAGGCAATTTACATATAGTTAGAACTGCCTTCTTCCATTATGGAAATTTTGCAAATATACACTTTGCACGTCAGAATGTGGGATCCAGTGCAGTCTACAGACTAGTGTTAGATTATTGTTCCAATCTTCGATATGGTTTAATCACGTAGTGCCAATCCACTACCCGTGAAACCACTTTTGCAAAAGAGATGCTTTTTGTGGTGCAGCTTCGTATGGCTTGGATACCTCTTGGTGTGGTTAGCCATTATATGAGAAGGGATTTGCCACTTGATTGAATTTTCTTTTGGAGAAAGTTCATATGTTGCTTGCTTATCTATCGAATGGGTTGTTCCATTAAATTATTTTATCATGCCATAGTACTCTAGTGTTGGAATTGCGATGTTTCATAATGTTGTTTAATGCATGATCATTTTTGCTCTCTTTTTTGCACGATCCTGGAAATCACTCGTTTCGATCTTTTTATTCTCTTCCAAAAAGTGTTGTCCTTATCGAATGCAATTATCGAGAGGTAATGTTTCGAATCTTTGCAGATGGTATCCCAACTTGGGAGCATTCTCTCTTCCTTTGCGTGAGTTATCACCAGACATGACGAACATGTTAATTCTGACATTTTCTTTTTCCTGGTGCTTTATCATTGTAATGCTACCTGGTCAATCCTGTCAGTATTCACATGCTGGTCTCAAAGATTAAGCCATGCATCTGAAAGTATGAACAATTTTAGACTGTGAACTACAAATGGCATATTAAAGTAGTTAAAATTAGTTTGATGGTACTTGCTACTCAGACAGTCATAGTAATTCTAGAGCTAATACATGCACCAAACCCCAACTTTTGAAAGGGATACATTTATTAGGTAAAAAGTCGATGCGTGCTTTTGCCTAGCTCCTTGTCGATTCATGATAACTTGTCAGATCGCATGGCCTTCATGTCGACAAAGCATCATTAGAATTTCTGCCCTATCAACTTTCGATGGTAGGATAGGGGCCTACCATGGTGGTGACAAGTGATGGAGAATTAGGGTTTGATTCTAGAGAGGGAGGTTGAGAGATGGCTACTACATCCAAGGAAGAAGTAGGCATGCAAATTACCAAATCATGACAAGGGGAGGTAGTGACAACAAATAACAATACTAGGCTCCATGACTCTAGTAATTAGAATGAGTACAATCTAAGTCCTTTAATGAGGATCCATTGGATGGAAAATGTGGTTCCAACAGTTGCGATAATTCCAGCTCCAATAACTTATATTTAAGTTGTTGCAGTTAAAAAGCTCAATGTTGGACCTTGGTTTGGGTCGGTCCGTCCGTGTTTTTGTGTGCACCACTCGCCCTTATCCTTTTGTCGATGGTGCAGTATTGCCTTAGCTTGCTAGGTCGTGCCCTCGACATTGGTCCTTTGAAGAAATTAGAGTGCTCAAAGCAAGACCATGCTCTGGATACATTTGCATGGGATAACATCACAGGATTTCCATCCCATTGTGTTGGCCTTCGAGATTAGAGTAATGAAGAAGAGGGATAGTCGTGGGCACTTATATTTCATAGTCAAAGTTGAAATTCTTGGATTTATGAAAGACGAAGCACTACAACGGCATTTTCCAATAATGTTTTCATTGAACAAGAATGAAAGGTTGGGGCTTAAAGATAATCGGGTGCTAGTCTCTACCATAAACGATGTCGATAAGGGATTAGTAGATGTTGCTCTTTAGACATCGTCAGCACCTTCTAAGAAATCAATTTCTTTGGGTTTCGTTGATAATTTATTAATGATTGATTCCTACAAAAGTTCCTTTATGAAGGATCAAAAAAAAAAGTTCGACAAATCTATCATCAAAAGTAGTTTGGGAAGGGGCATACCCTAATCCCAAGTAAAATCAGATGAACATGCATAATGTGTCACCATATCTGCCAGAGCATTTTCTTGCTTATAAATATGCATAAATCGAACAGTACCCATGCCTCAACATACCAGAGAGAGTCTTTGAATCTTCCATCACGTGAAGGGTGTCGTAGAAGATTGCAAACCTCCTAAATATCCATAGTAAAATCTAACTGAATCTCAACAGTATAATAAATCACGAACTTTGACCTTAGTAATGTCAAGGGCTCTAGAGTGGTGTGCAACTTTGAAGCTATGCTTGGTTGAGAAACAACCCTCCTTCCAACAATAAGCAATGACTTACCAAGGTGATCTCTGAGAACAATTCCCAACCTTACAGCATCATCCCAAACCACCAAATCACAATTCATTTTGAACCATCCAATTTGTGGAGGAGCCAAAAATAATGCTACATTCAACTCATGTGAGTTGTGTGGACTCTCGTAGGACATGGAGGAAGCCATGTTGTAGTTTTTAATTGTAACCATCGCATCAATTTGAATCTTTCTCAGTAGAATAGCACAACTCATGACTTCCTCTTTGTGTTTTTTAAATTTCTATTAGTCCAAATATAACAAAGAGATATAGCAACAATAGCAACATGCTTAATCACATCCCCACACTTCAAATCATGGCCTCCAAATTTCTATATACCTACTGTAATTTAAAATTGTTGTTGCTACCTCCACTGCTGCTTGGAACAATTACTGCTGTAGTGTTCTTCATGTGCGGCACATTCCAAACATCTCTTTTCTTCCAGCATTCATAGAATAGATGTTGTAAAGTTTACGCCTAGTTACAACCCCAAACACAACTGCTACACTCCACCATTCTCATCTCAAATGACCATTCAGTGGTAGGAATACAATTTTGAACCAATGTCCAAATGAAAATCTTCACCTTGGCCAACACCTTGAACTTTCAAATCCAACTTAATTACTTGCAATAGGTCGCGAGCTTCCAGCATTTTCCATAATTCCAACATGAACCATTTTTTAGTAGAGCATAGCACTGTGCACCTCCACCCATACGTAATCTTCATTAGCTAAGATCCTCTTGCATTACTGCTTAATCAAGACATGTTGCCAAATATTAAGATCATGGATACCTAAACCACCCTCCTCCTTTAGTAATGTGATAGTGCTCCAATCCACATAGTGCATTACACGACCGTCATTGGCACCACATCACAAGTATTTTCTAAACATCATTTTTGATACATTGATCACCCCTTCGGCACCATACTGTGGCTCAAGTTTAAATTAAGAATTACTATAAGCATAGAGTTGATCATAATAATCCTACTTACCAAGGAAAGTGGCATAATTTTCCATTTTGCAACTTGTTCTTCAACCCATTGAATGATGAAGTTAAACTCTCCCTTGTTTAGCAACTTGTTGAAATCGACATCCCAAGATAATTAAGATTTTTTGCTTACATCATATGAACTTTGCCAGCCACCATCTTCCTTATCTCTCTAACCATCCCCTTGCTAAAATAGACTCTTGATTTAACAAGATTTACCTTCTGTCTAGAATACTTCCCATAATCCTTCATAATCTAATTACCTTAACAAAAGCACATGTAGTAGGAGCATATAGAATGACATCATTAGCATATAACAAATGAGAAATGATTGGAGAAGTTAGCCCACATCAAAACCTAACCAATGTCATAGCTTCATACTTCCTCAATAGCCTAAATAGAAATTCAGATACAATGGTGAACAGATATGGTGATAATGGGCATCCTTACCTAAGACCACACTTTGCCTCATTCCATTGGATTTTAACCTCATGAAATAATACCCTAAACCTTGATGTTGTGATACAAGCATTCACCCACTCACATCACACTACTAGGAAGCCCAAGAATGTCATCATATCAATGACAAATAACCATCACACCTTATCATATGCTTGTTCCATATCCACCTTTATTGCCATAAGACACACTATAAGAATGCATCCTAGTTGCCCTTTCTTGAGATAGACCTACCTAATACAAAAGAATCTTATTCCTTCACAATAAGTCCAGGTAAACCCATCTTTAGTCTTGTAACCAAGATCTTTGTCACTATTTATTTAACATATAATATTGCACAAACTTTTGGGCCTAAATAATTTTGGTCTATCTGCACCCAACACTTTTGGAATATGTATAGTAAGAGTATCCTTTTAAGCTGTTGACATCTCTCTATCATGAAAAAATTGTTGCACAACTCTAATAATATTCCCCTGAGTAATCTCCTAACACCCCTGTATGAACTTTATTGTAACCCCATCCAAACCTGGTACCTTGTTCTTCCACATAGATCCAATAACTTTGATGACTTCTATCTCGGTAGCCTACATGGTGAGCATACTTTCTCATTCTACTCCAATGCATCTATAAGGTTGGTATTGCAGTGAAGGATAGTCGACATCAGTGTTATACCACTTTGACTAAAATGGTTAACCAACAAGCTTTTTAATTTTTTTGTGGTACTGACCACCTCTTCCTTATAATCCTTTAGCTACAAAATATCCTTATTCCTCTACCTCAAAGTTGCAATAGTCTAGAAGAAACTAGTATTGCAATACCCCAATTAAGCCCATTACACATTTGCACTTTGCCACCACCATCTCTCCTCAAGTGCACTCACCCTATGAAAAGAAGAAATGAGATGTTCAAGCTACATTTGTTCCTGATCATTAACACCGACCTCATATTTCTTGAGTTGTAAACCATTGATTTCCTTTTCAAGTTCACCATTCTTGTCTATGGATTGCACATCTTGAACTTGCTCCACTTGCTCAAAGCAGTTTGAGATCTATAGATTTTTGTAGAGAGACTCTCCATGGGATTCCCCTTACCTGATCTATTTCACACTTTCTATACAACCCCTACAGTCTGAGGAAATACTAGCCAAGCACTCTCAAATTGAATTCTTCTTTTAGTAGCCATCCACTAATGTGTTCCTAACTCATTAAGTAATGGGCAATGATATGTCCCAATATGTGAAAAATGAGTAACTATAGTTGTGGGAAAGTCTTGTATTCCCTAGAGATTCATTAACACTCTACGCAACCTCTCCAATATTTGAGCACCTCCCTTAGAATTGCACCAAGTGTACTTATTGCCCATATAACCAAAGTCAATTAACTTCAGTTCTTACATGATTTCAGAAAACTCCTGCTTCCCCCGTCTACTCCTAAACCTCTTCCCACCTTTTTTGTCCCTTTGCGATATAATAACAGTGAAGTCCCCTACCATCATCACAGGTCCCCCTCCTATAGCCTCCTCCCTCAAGGTAACCAACACACCATTCCTCTTAGAATGCTCCTTGGAAGCATACACCACACAACATTCTATCGACGTTTCCTCGCCCACCCATGGCTACATTACAAGCACCTGTGATGAAATCTTCAAAACTTTCAAGTTTACCCAGGTCCTCCAAAGAACCATAATCCCTTCACACAATCTAGCTGATGGTTGCATTAAAAATTTGCATCTCTTCTATTTAATTTCTCCAACCCTTGTTTCAACAAGAACCACTGGTACATACCCCTTGTTCTTGCAAACCACTATAGGTAGCCCCTCGATGTCTTATCCCTTATTCCCCAAACAATCCATACAATGAACCTAATCATTTTTGGTAATAATAATGCATAGTAACCTCCAGAATCTCCCACCAATAGTAGTTGGCCTTCCAACATACTAACAACACTTCCACATGCAGTATACATCTAATTCCAAATTCCAACATAGCATTTGAAGAAGCTGTAACCACATAACTTCCTCGCCCCATACCTAGTATTATGTAGCCCATACATCTTAGCATTTCATGGAATTTACCAATCCTATTTGGACCATACAACTAGCTGCAAGGAAAAACCACAGCTTGTCTTGTCTCTTTGAACTTCCATTTGTTTCCAGCATTCCCTCCAGCTTCACATCTACGATATCCCCCTTCATTCTTGCACATCATCTTTTTTGGTAATCATACAGCAAGCTCCCTACCTCAGTATACTGACTAGCACCATTTCAACAGCAACTTATCTCCACAAAAAATTGCTGCCTGCCTCCCCATATTTATAGTGCTTATGATACGCCACTAAGCACATGTGTAGTGCCACTCCAGCAGCTATCGACCTACAAGAAGAATGCAAAATTCCCTACCTCTTGCCACATTTCAATGTTGTAGCAGTCCTCCAACAGCAACTTCACCTCCACTAATTGACCCATGACATCCTCATTTTTATTTCGACATTCAGCATACCTACATTCCAATGCTGCATCATCATTCATTCCCAACTTCCTAAAGTGTATCACAAATTTAAATGGAGCATCAGTACTTTGCAAAAACATAGTATTAATTTCCAACAAACATCTCATCTTCATTTCGAACACCTTGTTGGTTTCCCCTTAGCCCACTAACAACTTTTTGCCTAGCCCTTCATACAAGAAGACTTACATGGCCTTCTAATGTAGTAATGAGCATGTCTTAAACCAACTTTCTAGCTCACTATCAACAAAATTTCCTAGCCACTATAGTAGCAGTAACTAAGGAGAGCATCCACCACTTTCAACAAAATGCATACACACTAACCACCCTGCTTGGAGACATGAATGCTATCCCCACACCTCTCACTATAACTTTCACCTATACACTTCATCACCAAACACATTTCATTACAAAAACTGTAGCCCAAAAACTACAGCTGAGAGCTTCTCCTCTCTCTCCATTTAGTTTTATAAAGCCAGATAGGTTGAACCTCCCCCATCTGTATAACCACCCTACTGTAATCTTCTCTTCCCATTGATGTCCTCCTCTTTTGACCTTTTCACAAACTTGCATCCTTCGATAGATTTAGTCACCTGCTTTATAGCTTCTTTCCTTAATGTATCCTTTGGGGTCCATACTTGCCTGAAAGGTTCCCTACCCCTTGCAATAGAGACACTTCTATGCCTGCCTGGGTACCTCCCTTCTCAACCATTATTAACTACCCCACTTAGGTCCCTCTAAAAGTTTAGTGTAGTTGTATGATTTTAAAATCTTCCTTACACAGGCATGGTAACCCTCCTTCTTCTTAGTTGCATTACCATCCAACAGCCTAGCCCTTCCTTTCTTTCTCATCCTCATCTCACTAAGTACTTGGTTGTTGAGGTTCCTGATTTCTTTGTGTTGTTTCATTATTCTCCTTCTTCTCACCTGTTGCATTCCCCTTCACATCCCCTATCAAATCATCTTAATTCCCTTAAGTGAAACATTGATCTATGTAGTGGCCAACATGGCCATTAGTCTAAAACATCTGGGGAAGGCCCTCTTTCTCAAAAGATTTGAATGTCTTCCTTAATAGCGCACTCAACCACATTCACAACTACAAAGGTTTCGAGAGGTCCATCCTCACAAAGTTGCTCGCATATCAGGATTGTTACAAATTAGTAGCCTATCCATCCAGTAAAATTGGTTCTCCAATAGGTCTAACAATGCGTAAAATATTTTTCGTGTCCCAGTACAGCAAAGTAAGCGCTAAGAATCTCACCAACATCGAGGTACACATTACAATCATGACACTTTGCCTAAACTCAGAGGTTTATACATCAAATTCCATAGCTTGTCCTGCTACCTTCCAAGGTCCCCCAAGCCACACTAAATTCTTGTCCTTAATTAAATAAAAGTGAATACAAAAGCAACCTGATGATAGATCCGACATTTTAAAATTTTTAAAATGCCCCCACCTATATTGTAAAATTCTTACAATAATGTAAAAAGGGAGGGCACCGCCATAGAATCTCCTCACTGATCGAATTGATGCAACTCCTTGCATCTTTTATAGGCTGAATCTAACATGATAACCTCATCCGATACCACATAGTCCATTACCTTAGCTACAAACTCTTTAACATCTATATAAGAAAGCCGCTCAGTGGTTGTTGCAATTATAGTATTTGAGTTTCTTCCAACAGTTAACACATCCTTGAAGCTCACTTTGTTGGAATTACCCTATTTACCACCCTCACCATATCTCACTCCTTTCATTACATTGTCTTGCCCTTCTTTATTCTAATTCTCATTGGAATGATTTTAAATGTTAGCCTACCCCGGTGCTCCATTGTTCTTTAAGTTATCACTATCCTTACTTCCACCAGTTATGTCTTAAGCAATGACAACCTTCACTCCATCCCCATAAAAAAAAATTTCTCCCCCAACTCTCTAGCAGATCCTATGCTAGTGTCACTCTCAGTAGATACAGAGTCTACCAATATTTCACTATCATTAAAATCTACTCCCAACCATCAGTTACAGAGACTACTAGTATGACTTCTTTATTTGCTAAGTTTACAATATATCTTCATTCCCCAACCAGTAATTCATTATGCATAATAGACATATGTTCATAACTTTTCCCCTTCTTGGTACTCTTCTTTCATTTGGTGCTAGCCATATCATAGGTATCACCTTACACTTCTAGCAATTCTAGCACAACAATAGAAAAACAGCAAAGCAATTGAAGCAATTATTTCATCCAGTAATTTCATTGATTATTTCAACCAACAATTATTTTAGCCAACATAATCTATGTAATTATTTTCCAAAACTTCTAATACAACAACATAGCAAAGCAATTGCAAAGAAATTGCATAGAACTGCACTTGAAGCAATTAGTAGAACTAGTTCCCACAGTAACACAAAGCAATCTAGAAAATAGTGCTATATGAAATTTCAAAGTTCTAGGTTTAAAATTGACCTTGACAAGTGAAACTTCATTTAATTGATGTAGTAGAGTACTGTAGAATTGAGTTATGTCATCACTCAAAACACATAGTTTGTAGTCTGATTGCTTCGCCCGACCCAGTAAAATACGTTGAGATGTATTAATTAAAGATTAAATTCCTTGTGCACACTTTACGCTGCATGTCATGCTTTTCACATCACTGCACTGCCTACTATATACACCTTAATTTCTTTTAGTGCCAATTTGAATTCACAAGCATTCATGTCTTTATGTGAGCATACCCTTCAGTGTCAATTTAAACCCTCACGTAAATGTGTAGAAGCCGTGCGAACACCAGCCACACCGTTGACCTTCCTCCACAAAATTTACTTCAGTGCCAAGTTTGAAGTCATGGACGTTCGCACCTTGGTAATTTTCGTCCCCAAACTCCCATGCTTCCATGCAGTAGGAGCCACACAAGCAACTACACCCTGATTCCTTTACATCAGTCAAACCACCGAACTTCCTTTACCTTAGCGTACAGTGATCGATGAAGGTCGTGCCTTTGTAGATCCCGACTGAGCACATTCTAGAACCCCCTCTGCATGCATAACAAGCACCTATGCAAGCACCAACATACAACTTCCTACACACCTGTCGTATCAATGGTCTTCTTCTGCACAGTGACGTGAAACCCTCCACTCTCACAAAGTCTATCACAAAATGGCCAAAGCCTACAAAGTTACCTCCTTATGTAGGTTGGAAAACATAATTAGCAAAAAAAAGCTTACTAACTGGTTTAGGAAGGGGCATACCCAATTCTCACAAAAAATCAGAAAACAAGACTTCATGTGCAATCCAATGTGCAACAGCATTTCCTTCATGCAGAACATGCATGATTTTAAAGGCCTTCAATTGCCAAGCATATTTTATGGCATAAATAAACATAGAGTAGAAAGGTTGGGTAGCATCCAAATGTGAGTGAATAACCACATTGAGCTTCATAATCACGTCATTGAAGTCTAATTCCAAGTTGATTGCAGTAGCATTTGGATAATGGCAACTCAAGTATTCCAAGGAAAATAGCATTGGTAAAATTTCTACCATAGATGAAGAAGCTGATATGACTTTCCTCCCCATGAAATTAAGGAGTTTACCCATATAACCTCTCACAATTATGCCAACAGCAGCTGCTGAATTTATATTCAATGTCGCATCAACGTTGCATTTTATCTAGCTTGTGGGAGGAGTCTAATGTAGCTTTATCGTGAGCCCCATAGGGTTTTTTGGATTCCTACTGGGTGAACTAGAAGTTCTAGATGATACATCGATAGGAGATATAGTAGAAATAATATAGTAGTGCATAGCTTATAAATTAAGTACACTTTCACCATGTTTCTTCTTGTTTCTACTAAACAATAAGAAGTACAAAGTAGTAGCCAAAAACTTGATTATTCCATGATTTTTCCTACAATTGATGTTGCATTTCATCCATTCTAATAGTTTTTGTAAATCTATAAACTACAATTGAGTAGCCCTTTCATTTGAAAGAAAAAACTGAGTTTATCATGAATTCCAAAGGTCTTTGGCCTTACGCCAATTCCAGAAGAAAAGTTCTATGGATTCATGATCTAAATATCCCCATGGACAACAAGGTTTGTCCCCAATTTAGTGTGAATGCAATTATGTGGTAGTTGGGAGAGCATCATCAAGAAGATGCCACATGAAAGGTATCATTCTTATTTGTAGTTTGATATTCCATACCCAAGCAAAATTCTTACACAAGTAATGCTACTCCAAGGAGAGATTATGAAAAATAAAATTGGAATTAAACATTTTGTCTTCTTATTCAAAAACTTAAAGAAAATTCTTATTTTCTTATTTAGCCCAAGGTAGATGTTTAATGTATTCAACAAGTTCTTCCCCAAAATAATTTTGTAAATTCCTAGCAATCCACACAGCATGGCTGCCGACAACACACTCAAACCTCTTACACATTAATGTAAGTTTGCTATTTGCTTAAGGGGAGGAAAGCTAATAAATTATTATTAAGAAATGATGTATTCTTACTATCTGCAATTCTACATACTGCATTTTGTTGTCTATTCCAATGTTAAGACCATAAGCTTGCAAGTATATGAAGCCCAACAAGGAGTTTCCATCGAGTTCTGTTGCATGACGTATTTTACGCAAAATATTTGAAACCACCAATCATTTTTATTTGCATGCAAACATCTATAAATCTTTGTTACAAGAGTAATTTTCCACCTTGATAGGTTGTGAATACCCAAACCTCACAACTCCTTTGGTTGAGTAGCAAGCACCCTATTAACATATTGAATTGACCTCTATACAGAATCCCTAATCCATAAACAACTATGCATAAACTTCTTTAGTTTGTTAATAAGTCCACTTGGCATCAAGTAGTGTCCCAAATAGTAAGTAGGAATAGACGAAATTATTGAATTAATCATGGTGATTCTCCCAGCAAGTGACAGTGGTCTCACCCTCCATTTTTCCATGAATGTATGTACCTTATTAATTATGCAGTTGCACTACTTGCTTTGTAGTTTTCTTACTAAAATTTGAATATCCAAGTAATTCATATTGGAAGGTTGATGCAAATGTAACTTGCTTGCAATAATTTTCTTACGTTTTGGCCCCATCCCTTCACTAAATAGAATGCTTGACTTAATGATGTTGACAGACTAACTTGAATGATTCTCATTATGGTTTAATGTTTTCCTGATTGTTTTGTTGTAACATAAGTAATAGAGGCATAAATTATCACATCATCTACATAATGAAGGTGAGTAATAAGAGAAGAATTAGGAGTGATCCTAATCCCAATATCAGGGTCCCACTCCATCTATTATTGTAAAAGACATGACAAATAACTAGAGATAATAGTAAATAAATATGAGGATAGAGGGCATCCCTGTCTTAGGCTTATGGATGTTTCAATTCATTATAGGTGCACCTAGTTCAGAAGAATACCAAATTTGTGGTTCCAAATGCAAACTTCCACCCAATTGGGGAAGTATAAGTACTTAAACATATTAGTAATGAATTTCCAATTAATTTTGTGATATGCCTAATCCATATCCAATTTCAATGCCATAAGACCAACCTTGGATCTCAAAGAATGCCTATGTACTACCATTTCCTGAGTCAAAAATATATTATCAAAGATATTACAACCTAGAACAAAGGCCCCCTACTCTTTTACCATAATATCTGAGAGAACCCTCTTGAATTTTTCCACAAGAAGTTTTGCCACAACTTTGTATATAACATTAGAAAGGTCGATGGCTCATAATTTTTTGGGCTTGTTGGCCCCAGATTATTTGGAACCAGCACAACCAATTTATCCTTCAACTACTTAGGCATGTTTGAGTCAGTGAAAAATTACTTAACTACCCCAATAATATCTAATTGTGTGACATGCCAACAATTTGTAATAAACTCAGCCAACATACCATCCATGTCTGGTGCCTTCTTGTTGTAGACATTGCAGCACTTTTTAATTTCTTTGGGCTCAGGGGGGAGTATGGTCATAAAATTTAAACTTAAAGGAATTGATGGAAGGGCACCACCAGGAGTGGATCCTGCTGCTTAATTTGACTCAATAGGGGGAAGCTTACCAGGTCTAGACGTAGCAAGGATTGATAAATTGAGAGCAATTTCTTGATTCTATAGATGGTGGTGCATGATCGTTCTTAGTTGATGGAGTGATTTGCCTAGTTAATTCCATTAACAAATGATACCTCAGCTTGTTAACAAGCTATGTAGGGTGCAAGCCTTGTGGCTAGCTTCTTAGAGGGACTATGGCCTCTTAGGCCACAGAAGTTTGAATCAATAACAAGTTTATGATGCCCTTAGATGTTTACGGCCACATGCATGCTACACTGATGTATTCAACTTGTCCATTGCCTTTATTGAAAAGCCTTGTAATCTCATGAAAATTTCATCCCTATGGGGATAGATCATTACAATTATTGGACTTCAACGAGGAATTCCTAGTAAGCACAAGTCATTAACATGTGTTGACTAAGTTCCTACACTTTGTACACACTACTCGTCGCTCCTACCGATTGAATGGTCAAGTGAAGTGCTTAGATCACTATGATGCGAGCAATTTGCCATATAGGACTCAACAAGAAGTCCACTGAACCTCACCATTGATAGAAAGGAGAAGTCATAACAAAGTTTTTTTACGTGAAACCACAGAAGGATCATTTGATGAGAGGTAGAATGATGGAGCGATCTATTAAACATGTGGGTGTTCGATGATTGTTTGATGTGGCATTCTTTTATAGCGTGTGCCTTTGTTTTCACATGGAGCTCGACGCTATGGGGGATAAATAATAGCTTGTGGGCATCGTTAGATGACAACAAAGAGAAAATGTTAAGGCAAGAAAGGAGTATGCTTTGCATCGTTAGGTCTAGTGAGGCTTGGCAATCAAACATCAAAGGACTCTTGACAATAGATATATTGTCTCTCAAATCGGTGAAGAATGTAGAAAAATGTTATACGTGTTAGGAATTGTAGAATCTCGTGAACCATCCATTTTTTGAACACAAGTTGTGCCTTAGGATGTAATCCCAAGGCATGCTTGAATGGGTGTAATGCGACCTGTCGCTCATTACGAAATCCTGGAATCAATTGTTTCGGTCTTGGGCTTAAGTCTAGAGGTGATTGAAGGTACCCTATGCTGTTGCATGGCTTTTTGATGTGTTGGGTGATGGTTGACTATTGACATTATTAGAACATGATGCCATCGGCTGTCATGGTGTTGGCTAGTAATAATCAATGTTGAAGAGTGACAAGGAGATGCCCCTTAAAGATCCAATTCCATGCTTCATAGTGTCGAATCATCACCCCATGTTAGGTGAGGCTACTCACTGAGTTTAAGCTTATAAATAAGCATATGAGAAGGAACTTACAAGGATTCCCTTGGTAATAGTGAGTGAAAGGGGACTAACCAAACTTGGAAATCGGGCAGCCTGAAGCCGGACTTTTATTACATAAAGGTGTCCTCAGCAACGAATCGAGATCAAGTCCCATTGAAAAGGGGTGCATGGGAGGGTGAGAGCACTGTTCGGCTCGTACCCTACTACTACACAAGGCCTGTTAATGAGTTGAGTTGTTTGGAAATGTAGCCCAAATTGGGTGGTAAATCCAAGGCTAAAAATTTTGAGAGAAAGATGAAAAGGTCTTTGAAAAGAGAGTCAAAGAGTGCTTGAAATTGTCGAGAAGCAAGTAGATGGGGCCCAACAGTGTGGCTCAATCAAATGCAGAAAGTTGAATGACAGTTTGTTGCATGGCTCAAGGAGAAGACCCTCTGGGGCTATCGTAGCGATCGGAGGTCGGGTGGAGGTCGCCCGAGGTGAAATCATCGTGGTGGCCTGTCACATTGCTCGCACCGTCAAGGCATTCCATGATGACACCACATGGATGTGTGATGGCCAGTGGGCTCTCCATCTAACCATTTTAAAACACGGACCATGGAGTCTAACTTGCTTGTCGTTTGATGGGTGAGCAAAGCAGAAGGTGCAAGGAAGCTGATTGCTGAGATCCCCATTTGAGGGGTGAGCCATTGTTCGAGCCATATCTTCTGTGATGGGTTCGAGTGAGAGCACGCCTGTCATGACCGAAAAGATGGTGAACTAATCCTTAGTGGGGCGAAGCTAAAGGATAATCTGGTGGAGGCATACAGTGATATTGACGTGCAAATCATTCGTCTTACTTGAGTATAGGGGCGAAAGACTAATCGAACGATCTAGTAGCTGGTGCCCTTTACAGTTTCCCTCAAGATGGTAGGATCCATAGTTGGAGTTCTATCTGGTAAAGCCAATGATTAAAGGCATCAAGTGCTGAATGCTCATGATTTATTCTCAAACTTTAAATAGGTTGGATGGCTTGGCAACTTTGATGAGTTGAGCCAAGCAATCCCGGCTCCAAGTGGGCCATTTTTGGTAAGTAGAACTACCAATGTGGGATGAACTTAAAGTCGGTTTATGATGTCCAACTGCATGGTAAACTAGATTCCACAAAGGGTTTTGGTTGATTAAGACAGTAGGATAGTGGTCGTTGAAGTTGAAACCTGCTAAGGACTATGTAACAACTCACCTATCAAATCAACTAATCTCAAAAATGGATGGCACAAAAGCGTGCAACTCACAATTGGTCGTTAGAGCAATGCAAGTTCTCGATGAGTAGAAGGGTGCAATGGTTGCTATAAAATGCAGTTTGCAAGCCCACGTGGAGCTTTAGTTGGTGCAGATTTTTATGGTAGTAACAAGTATTCAAATAAGAACTTTGAAGGCTGAAGGGGGGAAAGGTTCCATCTAAACGGCACTTGCACATGGGTTAGCTGATCCAAAGAGATGATGGAAACCCATTGGAGAGTGTCGTTAGGAATGAGCTTCGAAAGCGAGTTCAGTTAAATTATTGTTCTGAGATGTGCTGGTCGATGGCCACGTCAAGTGGTCTAGAGACATTGGTGGGGACCTCGAGAAGAGTTATCATTTCATCTTCTCATTGGCCCTGGAAACAACTTAGCTTGAGGTAGGGCCAAGCGATTAGAAGAGCACTGCATGCTAAGCAGTGTCCAATGTGCCTCTAGCAACCCTTGAAAGTCTGGATGGCCAAGTGCCTTCCACACCTGATCATACTCATAATCGCATCAGGTCCCCAATGTGAACTACCTATGGTCAATGGAGCAATGTAGGCAAGGGAAGTTAGCAAAATGGATTCGTAACTTTGGGAAAAGGATTTGCTCTGAGGGGCATAGGGGCCTTAATCTCAAAGCCATCGACTATCAGTGGATCGCTCAAGTGGGGTGGTTAACAATGGTTGAGAAGGGAGGTACCAAGGTAGGTGCAGATCTGTCTCTATTGTAAGGGGAAGGGAACCTTTCAAGCAAGTATGGACCCTAAAGGACACATTAGGGAAGGAAGCTATAAACTAAGTGACTCAATCCATCGAAGGAGGCCAGTTTAGGAAGAGGTCAAAAGAGGACAACAATAGAAAGAGAAGATGGTAGCAGAGTGGTGATATGGTTGGGTGAGTTTCAAGCCTTGTGGCTGTACAAAACTTAATAGAGAGAGAAATCTCTCAGCTATAGTTTTTTGACTATAGCATATGTAGTAGATTGTGGTTGGTGATGATGTATAGAGGTGCAAACTATAGTGAGAGGTACATGCATTGTGTTCATGTCTCTATGTAGAGTGATTGGTTTGTATGCATTTGGCTGAAAATGGTGGATGCTCTCTTTATTTTTTGCTAGTAGGAAATTTGGTTGATAGGGAGATGGAAAGTTCTTTGAGACATGCTCATTGTTGTGTTAAAAGGCCTTCTAACTCTTCATGCACTAAGGGCTATGCACAAAGTGGGTAGAAGGATAAGGGAGAAGAAATGAAGATGTGAAGTTTACTGGAAATTAACTATATCGTTTTACGAAGTGTTGATGCTCCATTTAATTTGGTGATGCATTGACGAAGTAGGGAATGAATGGGGTTGTAACATTGGGATGTAGCTTCGCTAAATGCAAGAATAGAAATGAGTAAGGCATGCACTATTTGGTGGAGGTGAAGTTACTATTGGAGGACTGTTAGAGCTTTGGAAAATGGCAAGAGTTAGAGAATTTGGCTACTATTATGAATTCCTTTATCCAAGCTGGAATTCTAAGAAGTGGTTGATTATTGCTGGAGTGGTACTAGAGATGTGCTTGGTGGAATATCATAAGCAATATGAATGTGAGGAGGTAAGGAGAAATTTTGTGTGGAGACAGACAACTGTAGAAATTGTGTTGGTGGAGTCTACTAAGGTAGAGAGCTTACTGTATGATGACTCAAAAAAATGATAAGTGTAAGAATAAAGGGGGATGCTATAGATATGAAGTTGTGGAGCATTCTAGAAACAAGTGGAAGTTCAAAGAGACAAGACAAGTTGTAGTTTTTTCTTGCAGTTGACTGTGTGGTTCAAATAGGATAGCTAAATTTCTTGAAATGCTAAGATGATTGGGCTATGAAATGTTGTGCACAGTATGTGGAGTTATGTTGGAAGGCCAATTGCTGTTGGTGGGAAATATTGGAGGTTGCTATGCTTTATTAGTACCAAAAATGTTTAAGTTCACTATATGGAATAGTTGGGGAAAAAGGGATAAGAAATTGAGGTGTTACCTATAGTGGTTTATAAGAATAAGAAGTATTACAGTAGTGGCTCTTATCGAACTAGGGTGAAGAAATTTTGTAGGAGAGATGTGGATTTACTACTGGCAAAGATTGGGAGTTTGTAGTGTAACCATCAGTTGGATTGTTTAGAGGGATTATGCTTTTGTAGAGGAGCTGGGTGAATTTGAAAGTTATGAAGATTTTGGTATACATACTTGAAGTGTAGGCAAGGGTAGGGGAGGATAGGATAATAAAATGTTGTGTGGTGTGTGTTTCAAAGTAGCCTATAAAGAAAAATACCGTGTGGGAGATGTTAAGGAAGGAGGCTGGAGGAGGGGGACCCATGACTGTGGTAGGGGAGTTCAATGTTGTAATGTTGTAGGAGAAGACGAGAGGAAGGAAGAGGTTTAGAAGTGGGTGGGTGTAGCAGGAGTTTTATGAAATCATGCAAGAATTGGAGTTGATTGACTTGAGCTATGTAAGTAACAGGTACACTTAGTGCAATGGGAAAGAAGGAGGTGCTCGAATATTGGATAGGCATGATAGAGTGCTAATGAATCCCCAAGGAATATAAGACTTTCCCACAACTAAAATAGTCACACACGTGATGGACGGTGGGTTCACGTAAGGGCCCTTACTAGTGCATGCGGGGGACTGTTCGAGCACACATGGGGGACCTTTTGCACACTTTCACGTGCCTTGTTCGATCTGAGGGTGCCTTGGTGACTATCTATGCACTCAGCAGCAATCTCCATGCACTTCAAGCAGGTATGATAAAATGTAACATTTTTTGGGATTCTATGCATTGTAGGCTGCTGCAGCGTGGATAAGGTGATAAACTATTAGTGCTCTTACCTCTTGCCGGAATTGTCGCAACATAGAATTTGCGAGTTGGTATTTGGAATGTTGTACACCCTACAAAAATGTCTAATATAATTGGTGCAATATGCAGTATGGCTAGTACAAGGTGTGCGTTGTCTGAATCCATGCACAAGCTATGGCCTCCCTGTATGCGCACATGAGGATCTGCTTCTGTGCTTGTGCTTGTTTGTCTGCGTAGGCCTGGGGGCCTTTTCACCAGTGCACAGCGACAACCTATGCCTACTTCGTGTGGACAAAAGAATAAAATTTTTTTGGAGTTTTTTATCATTGCTGGCTGCTGTGACCAACTTGGAAAAGGTAATCACCTATTAGTAGTCTTGCCTCCTTGCTCGATAGAAATTTTGCATTATACAATCTACAAATGGGAATATGTGATGCTTTGCGGCTTGCAGCAAATCAAAAGATGGACGGTGCAGCATGTTCAACATTTTAATCATTTTGGGTTGTATCCTTCACAGAACATTGATGGTGCTCCGCAGGCATGTGCACAACGTGCACACTTGCGGTGGCACATGAACATAGTCCCTCTCAATATAACTTGCACCTCTATACTTCATCACCAAAGACATTACAGATACTTTAGCACACAAATTGTTGCTGAGATGGTCCTCTATCTCTCCATTTGGTTTTATACAGCCACATGGCTTGAACCTCCCTCAACCATATCACCACCATGTTGCAATCTTATTTTCCCATTGGTGTCCTGCCCTATTGACCTCTTACCAAGCTGGCCGCCTTCGATAAACTGAGTCACCTGCTTTGTAGCTTACTTCCCCAGTGTATCCTTTTGGGTCCATACTTTCCTGAAAGGTTACCCACCCCTTGCAATAAAGACACTTTTGCCTACTTGGGTTCCTCCCTTCTCCATAATTGCTAACCACCCCACTAAGGTCTTACTGAAAGTTTGGAGCAACTATAGGATTTTGAAATTTTCCTTACATCGGCATAGCAACCCTCCTTCTTCTCAATTGCATTAGCATCCAAGGGCCAAGCCCTTTCCATGCTCCCTCATCCTTATCCTGTTGGGTGCTAGGTTGTTCAGGTTCCTATTTCCTTTGCAATTTTTTGTTAGTCTCCTACTTCTTGCCTACTTGATGATAGATCCAACATTTTGAAGTTTTTGAAATGCCCTCATCTACACTATAAAATCCTCGTAATAATGTAGAAAGGGAGAGTATTTCCATAATGTCCCTAGTAGATTGAACTGATGAAACTCTTTGCATCTATACATGTCAAATGTGACATAATAATCTCATCCTGTACTTTGTAGTCCATCATCTTAGCAGTAACCTCTTTCATACCTATATAAGGAGGCCACTCAGTGGTTGTTGTAGTTGTAGTATTTGAGCTTCTTCTACTTGTTAGCACATCCTTGAAGCTTACTTTGTTAAAATTATCCTATTTACTACCCTCACCATATCCCACTCCTTGCATCACACTATCCTACCCTTCTCTATTCTGATCCTCATTAGTATGATTTTGAATGTTCCCCTACCCCAATGCTCCATTGTTCATAGAGTTATTGCTATCTCTGGTTCCACTTAATATGTCCTTAGTAATGACTACCCCTCAATCCTTATATAGGAGTTTGTCTCCTCCAACTCTCTAACAGATCCCATGCCAATCTCGCTCTAAGTGGATACAAAGTTTGTTAGTATTTCACTATCATTCAAATCTACTCTCACCTCACCATTAGTTATAAAAACTGCCAGTACAACTTAACTGTTTCTTGAGTTTATAATAAAACTGTATTCTCCAACAAGCAATTCATTACGCATAGGGGCACATGTTAACAACTTTTCACATTCTTGGTGCTCTTCTTTTATATGGTGCCAACCATACTATAGGTATCATTGTACACTTCTAGTAATTCCAGCACAACAAAAGCAACACAGCAATGCATGTGCAATAATTGTTTCAACAAGCACTTCTAACGAATATTTCAACTAGTAATTATTTCAGCTAACAGAAACTGTGTAGTTATTTTCCAGCACTTCCAATGCAATACATAGCAAAGCAATTGCAAAGAAATTGCACAACATAGCACTTACAGTAATTAATATAACCACTTCCGACAACAACATAAATAAATCTAGAAAATTATATGAAATTTTGAAGCTTCAGGTTTAGAATTGACCTTGATAAGTGAAATTTTGCTAAATTCATATAGCAATATACTATAGAAAATATTGCACGAGAACTACCCTATGCACTCGTTGGACCTCACAACACCCAAATTGAGTTATGCACCTGCTTGAAAAGCACAGTTTGTAGTCAGATTGTGTTGCTCCACCAAGTAAAATGCATCAAAATGTATCAATTCAAGATTAAATTCCTTGGGCATGCCCATGTGCACTACACCCCATGCTTCACTCTGCACACTGTGTGCTTTGCTCTGTACATCATGCTATTCACATCACTGTTCCACCTACTATCTACACCTCAACCACTTTCAATGCTAATTTGCATTTGTAGGCATTCATGCCTTTATGTGTGCTTCCCCTTCAACACCAATTTAAAACTCTACACGGGAGAACTACAGAAGCCGTGGAACCACCCACCACACTACCAAACTTCCTTTGCAAAATGTACATCAGCACCAAGTCTAAAGTTCATGACATTAGTGCCTTCATACTGTTGTCCTCGAACCCCCATACGTGCATGCAAGAGGAGCCACATGAGCACCCGTGCCATGAATCCTTCACACCTGTCACCCCACCAAACATCCTTTGCCTCAAGGTACAATGATTGATGACATTCGCACCTTTGTAGATCCCAGCTGAGCACGTTTTGGAACACCCTCCATTTCGGTTGTGAATGCCCGTGGGAGCACTCGTACACAGCTTCCTGCACACCCACCTAATCGATAGCCTTCACTCCATGCAGTGATGTGAAACCCTCACCACGCTCACAAAGTCTTTGGGTTCTCATCTGGAGTATGGTTGCAAGACTAAAACTTGAAGGAAATAATGGAACAGCACCACCATAAGTGAAGCTTGTGGCTTATATTGACTTAACACAAGGAAGCTTACTAGGTCAAGACAAAGCAAGGATTGGAAAATTGAGGGCTCTTTCTTGATTCTATGGGTGGTGGTGCATGGTCATTCTTAGTTGGTGGAGCAATGTTTTTGGTTAATTCTGTTAACAAATGAGACCTCAGCTTGCTAACTAGGTATGCAGGTTTCAAGGCCAGTGGCCAGCTTCTTAATGGGATTATGGCCGCTTAAGCCATGGAAGTTTGAGGCAATAATAGGTCTGTGATGCCCTTAGATGTTCTAAGCCGCACGTGTGCTACATCGATGTATTTAGTGAGTCCATTGCCTTGGTTGAAAGCCTTGGGTAATCTTATGAAAATTTCATCATGATTGGATAGATCATTGTAATTGTTGGTCTTCAATGAGGAATTCTTAGTAAGCACGAGTCATCAACTCATGTTGACTACATCCCTACCCTTTGTACACATTGCCTATCGCTCCTACTGATTGAATAGTCTGGTGAAGCATTCGAATTATTGCAATATGGGTGGTTTGTCATGTGCAACTCGGCAATAAGTCCGCTGAACCTTATCATTTAGAGGAAGGAGAAGTCGTAACAAGGTTTTCGTAAGTGAACCTATAGAAAGATCATTGACAAGAGGTATGAATGATGAAGCAATCTATCCAACATGTGGGTGTGTGATAGTTGTTCAATGTCGCATTCTTTCATAGTGTGTGCCCTTGCTTTCACATGAAGCTCGATGCTATGGGGGATAAAAAAATAACTTGTGTGTGTGGTCCGATGCCAAGGGAGAGCAAATGTTAAGGTAACAGAGTAGTATGCTTTGCATCGTCAGGTTTAGTGAGGCTTAGCAACCAAACGTCGTACGACTCTAGATAATAGATATCTTGGCTCTTACATCGGTGAGAAATTAGCAAAATGTGATACGTGTTGTGAATTGAAGAATCCCATGAACCATCCGTTTTTTGAACATAGGTTATGCCCTAGGATGCAAGTTGAGGGCATGCCTACAAGGGAGTAATGTGACCTGTAGCTCCTTGTGAAAGCCTGGAAGTGATGGTTTGGTCTTCGGCCTCAGTTTAGAGGTGATTAATGGCACCTTGTGCTATTTCATAACATGTTGAAGTGTTGGGGGATGGTTGACTATCGACATGATTAGAGTGGATGCCACCGGCTGTCGTGGTGTTGGCCATCAAGAATCGATGTTGCAAGGCGACAAGGAGATGCCCTTGATAGATCCAAAAAATGCTCCATGGTGTGGAATCATGACCCCATGTTTGTTGAGGCTACCCATTGAGTTTAAGAATATAAGTGGATGAGATAGAGCTTACAAGGATTCCCATAGTAATGGAGAGCACAATAAGACCAGTCCAATTTTTGAATTGGGTAACCTGAAGCTTGAATTCTAGTCTAGAGTGGTGTCCTCAGTGATAGTTCAGGATCAAGTCACATAGAAAGGGGCAATAGGGAGGGTGAGAACCCCGTTCAGCATGTACCCTATTACTACATGAGGCACTATGAATGAGTCAAGTTTTTTGGGAATGTAGCCCAAATTTCGTGGTACATTCTGTCTAAGGCTAAATAATTGCATGAAACTAATAGTGAATAAGTACTGCGAGGGAAAGATTGAAAGAACTTTGAAAAGAGAGTGAAAGAGTGCTTGAAATTATCAGGAGAGAAGCAGATGGGGGCCGATTGTGCTCCTCAACTAGATGCATAGCATCAAATGACGGTTTGTTGCACTACTCAAGGAGCGGACCATCTCGGGCCATCATGATGATTGGAGCCTAGATAGATGTCGCCATAGGAGAAATCATCATGGTGGCTTGTCACATTACTCGCACCATCGAGGCCTGTCATGGCGGCACCACTTGCATGGGTGATGGCCAATGGGATCCCCATCTGACCCATCTTAAAACACAGACCAAAGAGTCTGACATGCTTGTGAGTCGATGGGTGAGCAAGCTTGGAAGGTGCAAGGAAGTTGATTGGTGGGACCTTCATTTGAGGGGTGAGCCATAGACCAACCTAAATCTTCTTTAAAGGGTTCAAGAGAGAGCGTGCCTATCGGGACCCAAAAGATGGTGAACTATGCCTAAATGGGGCAAATCCAAAGGAAACTCTGGAGGAGGCCCGCAATGATACTGATGTGCAAATCATTCATCTGACTTTAGTATAGGGGCAAAAGACTAATCGAATCATCAAGTACCTACTTCTCTTCGAAGTTTCCCTCAAGATAGCTGGAGCCATAGTCAGAGTTCTATCAGGTAAAGCCAATGATTAGAGGCATCAGGGGCACAATGTACTAGACCTATTCTAAAACTTGAAATAAGTAGGATGACTTGGCTACTTTTTGGTAAGAAAAACTAGTTATGCAGGATGAACCGAAAGATAGGTTACGTTGTCTACTTGCATGCTAACCTATAGTCGAGGTGGTGGTCAATTAAGACAGTAGGACGGTGGTCATGGAATTTGAATTCGCTAAGGAGTGTGTGACAACTCACCTACCGAATCAACTAGCCCCACAAATGGATGATGCTTAAGCATGTCACCAAGACCAGGCCATTGGAGCAATGTAAGTCCCCGACGAGAAGAAGGGTACAACAGTCACTGCAAAATGTGGGGCATGAATCATCGTGGAGCATCCATTGTTGCATATCTTTAAGGAAGTAGAAAATATTCAAATGAGAGCTTTGAAAGCCGAAGTGGGGAAAGGTTTCATGTGAACGACACTTGCACATGTGCTAGTCGAACCTAAGAAATGGGGAAGTTTATTGGAGAGTGTCGTTTGGCAAGAGCTTCGAAAGGGAGTCGAGTTGAAATTCTCGTGCTATGATGTGGCAGTCGATGGTAATGTGAAGTGGTATAAAGATGTTGGTGGGGGCCATAGAAAAAGTTATTGTTTCGACTTAATAGGCAATCGAACCTGGAAATGGCCCAGCAAGAGGTAGGGCCAAGCAGTTGGAAGAGCACCACATGTTGTGTGATGTTTGAAGCGCCCCTGACATCCCTTGAAAATCCAGATGGTCAAGTGTCTTCTATTCCTGATCAAACTCATAAGCGCATCAAGTCTCCAAGGTGAACAACCTCTAGTCGATACGTAAGGGAAGTCAATAAAATGGATCCGTAACTTCAGGAAAAGGATAGGATATAAGGCTTAAGCATGGGGTTCCCAATCCCGAACCCATCGACTCAGAACTGGTATGGACATGGGGAATTTGACTTTTTAATTAAAACAAAGCACTGTGATGGTCGTTGAGGATGCTCATGCAAAGTGATTTTTGCCTAATTCTCTGAATGTCAAAGTGAAAAAATTCAACCGAGCACGAGTAAACTATGGGAGTAACTATGAATGGATTAACAAGATTCCCACTGTCCGTTTCTATTCTCCAACAAAACTACAACCAAGGGAACGAAAATGCAAGAATAAGCAAGGAAAGAAGGCCTATTGAGCTTGACTCTAGTTTGACTTTGTGAAATGACTTGAGAGGCATAATATAGTTGGACTCGAGGTGCTGACGGAATTGAAGTACCCCTCTTTTTGGCTCCAAGTCTCGCCTCGGTGAGTAAATTTGGGAGGAAGACATTGTCAGGTGGGGGTTTTGGTTGGGGTGGCACATCTGTTAAAAGATAATATAGGTGTCTTAAGATGAGCTCAATGAGAACAAAAATCTTGTGTGGAACAAAAGGGTAAAAGCTAGTTTGATTCTCATTTCCAGTATGAATACTAACCATGAAAGTGTGGCTTAGCGATCCTTAAGGCTTTCAGAATTTGAAGCTAGAGGTACCAAAAAGGTTACCATAGGGACAACTGGCTTGTGGCTGCTATGCGTTCATAGTCACGTTCCTTTTTTATCTTTTGGTGTTGGCTCTTCCAATGATTGTGAAGCAGAATTCACTAAGTGTTGGATTGTTCACCCACCAATAGGAAGCATGAGTTGGGTTTAGACCATCATGAGACATGTTAGTTTTACGCTTTTGATGAATGTGTCCGTGATAATAATTCAACCTAGTACGAGAGGAACCATTGATACACACAATTGGTCATCGTGCTTGGTTCAAAAGCCAATGGCACGAAGCTATCGTGTGTAGGATTATGACTGAATGCCTCTAGATTAGAATCCACACTAAGATGCAATGCTCAAGCCTGTCATTCTCCTGTTGGCCTATAGTAAGGGCTTGGCACCCAAAGAGCACATGACCACGTGCTAGTCTTGTGTTGTAGAAAGTTGGACGGCACAGAAATGACAACAAATGATAGTTAAGAATGAACAGTGAGTAGAATCATTTGTAGATGACTTAATTTGTAATAAGGTATTGTAAGTGGTAGAGTGACCTTACTGCCATGATCCATTGAGATCCAATCCTATGTTATAGTAGATTTCCCCCATCTTATGAAAGGTTGAAGTCATTGGAGTTTTTATTTAGAAAAAATACGAGCTTGCTTGCTTGCACTCACTTGTTCACGATAGCTTGACTTAGATCTACTTATTGCGATACTTTGTGCAAATACGTCTGTGTGAGTATTGTACAATTGGCTTTGCGATGTGCCACTTGGTGGCTCTACCTAGGTGTAAGGCTTACGCCTTACTTCAAAGTATGCAATTTGCACATTTGTGGAACGACCTCCAAAGCTTTATTAAAAGTTTGAAAAATTTCACTAGCTTTGTCCATCACATTTTTAAAGTAACGCCTTTTTAGTTTTGTGAGCTTGCCAATTTGCTCTAAAGATTATGCAAGTTGGGTTGAGACCCCATCCAAGTGCAGCTGGAGTAGCATGCCTATCCTAACACTGAGCACACCGCATCTAGTACATGCGTTGCAATTTGTCTGTGTGCACACACACGACAGACAATGGGTGCATGCACAGAGGCCTTTTCGAGCACACGGGGGGGGGGGGGGGTGGTGGGAATTGTTTGAGGGCACGTGGAGGCCTTTGTGCTTGTTCAACGACAAACTCTGTGCGCTTCATATGAGGACCAAAAAGTGTAATATTTTTTAGGATTCTATGCACTACGAGATGCTGCCACATGGATAACGTGATAAACTTTTGGTACTTTTACCTCTTGATAGAGTTGTCACAACATACAATCTATGAGTGGGTATGCAGAATGTTCTGTGGCCTGAAGAAATGTCTGAGATAATTGGTGTAATATGCGGTATGGCTAGTATAAGGCAGGCATTATTTGAATGTGCAAGTGGTGACCTCCCTGTGCACATGCATGATGGTCTACCTCTGCGTACACACTGTTGTGTGTCTGGGAAAGCCTGGTGGCCTTTTTGTGGGTGCACAGAAAAAACCTATGCCCATTTCATGTGGACAAAAGAGTAACATTTTTTTAGATTTTTATTGTTGCTGGCTGCTGTGGTATCAAAAGGTGATTACCAATTGGTAGTCTTACCTCGTTGCTAGAAAGACTTTTTTCAATATATAATCCACAAGTGGGCATGTGTGACGTAGAGCAGCCTACACCAAAATGAGAGATGGATGGTTCAACATGTGCAACAGTTTAACAATTTTGGGTTGTATCCTTCGTAGAGCACTAATGGTGCTTTGTGTAGGCATGTGCACCACATGTGTATGCATGTTGACATATCGCAGGTATGCATGTGGGGGCCTATCGATGCATGCATGAGTTGGAGCTTATTGACACTCGTTCGCAGTGGCCTACTGGCTCTTGCTAAGGCACAACGTGTGCCTGCATCATTTGGCTTCAAATAAGTTTAATTTTTCTTGAGATTTTTAGCTCAGTGAGCTGATGCCATAGAGATACAACGATTACCTATTGGTAGACTTATCTCATTCATGAATAGATTTGTTGCAATATACAATTTGAATGTAGGAATGTGTGATGCAGTGCGACCTACAATGAAGTGAAATATGGATGGTGCAACATGTGCAACGGTTTAAGTATTTTTAGTTCTATCATTCACAGAGCACTGGTGGTGCAACGTGTAGTCATGTGCACTGCACCCATGCGTGGGGGCCTAACTGCACGTGTTAATGTGCAATGTGCATCCCCATCATGTGGCTTCAGAAAATTGCAACTTTTATCACGATTTTTGGCTTTGTGGATTACTACCCTAGCAATTAGGCGATTACCTATAAGTTGCCATGCCTTCTTCCCTAATGGAAATTTGGCAAATATACACTTCACAGGTAGGAATGTGGGATACAATGTGGCCTACAGACTACTACAAGGTTGTTCATCCAATCTTTGGTATTGTTTAATTACGTAGTGCCAGTCCACCGCATGTGCGAATGGTGGCCAACCTACTCTTGCACTCAAGGTGCTTGTCCACACTCTCTCAAAGACAACTTACACATGTTGCATGTGGGGACACAAATTTGTAACCTTTTAGGATATTTTCACTAATACGAGCTGTTGATGCATGGTTAAGGTGATTACCTATTGGTAGTCTTACCTTTCTCCTTGATAGAGTTAATGTGATATGCAATCCAATCCACAAATGGTAATGTTGTAGGCTGTATGGCCTGCAACAATATTAGAAGTTGGATGGTACATTATGTGCAAGGGTTTAAGCATTTTGGGCTATAAGCAAGTGCCTTGCTCTGATGGCACGGCTTGCACTTCCCGCTCATGCTAGCATCTCTCTGTGCCAATGTGGGGGGCCTATTCACACGTGCTCATTGGCAATCGAACTGTGTGCATGTTGAACATTGTTCAACTTACGAAAAAATCTGTGATTTTAGTTTTAAAAAAAGGTATGATTTAATCATATATAGCGCCAATGCACTACGCATGCGCACGGTGGTGTGCCTACTCATACACAATGGGTGTCCTTGCTGAGCACCGTCACATGTTGCCCTCGTGTGCAGAATGTTGGTTCTAGAAGTCTAACTTTTATGAGACAATTACCCAACGCACTTCTAGTGCATGCATAAGTTTGATTACCTATTAGTGATCTTTTCTTGTTCAGAATTATCATAATAAATAATCCACATGCTAGTACACTGCTTATCTACACTCAGTGTCAACCTGCACGAGAGATTTATTTTGACCACAAAGAGTCGCTCTTTTCTCGATTTTTCGCACTGCCAGCTTCTGCAGCTTGGATGTGCAATATCTACTAGGGTTTGAGCATGTAGAGCTGCTACCCAAGTGGTCCACTACTGTGGTGGAGCACGGAGCCATGCACTATTTGAATTTTAGCTCTTTGCCCTTTGCTTTGGGCATTGTGTATAAGTGAAGGTTCTGTGATGCCCCTAGCACTTGGACAAGTCCTTGTCATCTATGCTCAATCACTTCCTGTGCTATCTATTATGGCTTTTCTCATGTGGTAGCAATTTGTTCAAGAAATGTGCAACTCTTTTTGACTTATCATATGTTGGGAATGCTAATGCAGGAATAAGAGGTTGCTCAAGTGGCATCTTCTAGTGGTGCAATTTGTGCATGGCTTTATGTCGATTAAGTGGGCTGTTCTCTTTGCAAATTATTCCAAGTATTGCTTGTCATGCCATGCGGGTGTTAGCTAAGGCCTTCATCCCTAATTAGACCCTTCACACTTCTTTTTTGTACATCTTCAAGGCTCTTTGGGCTAATGGAATTGGATTGGCATGAGAGCGTTTATGGACAAGAGATGTTGTTTGTGGTGTTGCTTTATATTGCTTGGCTACCTCATGGTGTGGCCAGTCATTATATGAGTTGGGCTTTGTAACTTCAACAAACCTTCTTTTGGAGGAAGTTCATTTATTGCTTGTTTATCTATCGAATGGGTAGTTCCATTCAATTACTTTTATGATGCCACAGTACTCTTGTGTTGGAACTACGGTGTTTTGTAATGTTGTTGAATGTGCGGTCATCCTTGCTCTCTTATTCGCAAAGACTTGGAAATCACTCATTTCGATCTCTTCATTCTCCATTAAAGAGGGTTTTCCTTGCCAAATGCAATTATCTAGAGGCAATGTTTCGAAACTTAGTGGATGGTATCCCCAACTTGGGAGCATTCGCACTTCCTTTGTGTGAGTTATCGCCAGACACAATGAATGTGTTAAGTTTGACTTTGGTTTTTTCCTGACACTTTATCATTGCAATCTTACCTAGTTGATCCTTCTAGTAGTCATATTCTTGTCTCAAATATTAAGCTATGCATGTGTAAGTATGAAAAAGTTTAGATTATGAAACTAGAAATGGCTCAATAAATTAGTTGTAGTTAGTTTGATGTACTTGCTACTTGAATAATCGTAGTAATTTTAGAGCTAGTACGTGCATCCAACCCCAAGTTTTTGAAGGGATGCATTTATTAGGTACAAGGTCAATGTGGGCTTTTGCCCGACTCCTTGACGACTATTGATAATATTGTCGGATAAGATGGCCTTCATGTCGGTGATGAATCATTCGAATTTCTACCCTATCAAGTTTCAATGGTAGGATAAGGGCCTACCATGGTGGTGATAGGTGACAAAGAATTAGGGTTTGATTTTGGAGAGGGAGCCTGAGAGATGACTGCCGCATCCAAGGAAGGCAGCAGGATAAATTAACAAATCTTGACACGGGGGTTAGTGATAATAAGTAACAATATCGGGCTCCTCGAGTCTGGTAATTGGAATGAGTACAATCTAAATCCCATAATGAGGATCAATTGGAGGTCAAGTCTAGTGCCAACGGTCACGATAATTCCAGCTCCAATAAAATATATTTAAGTATTGCAGTTAAAAAGCTTGCAGTTGAAGCTTAGTTTGGGTCGGTCGGTCCACCTTTTGGTGTGCACCACTTGCTCTAATCCTTTTGTCAACGATGTTGTCCAGCCTTAGCTAGTCGGGTCATGCCCTCGATGTTGTTACTTTGAGAAAATTAGAGTGCTCAAAGCAAGACCATGCACTGGATACATTAGCATGGGATAACATCAAAGGATTTTGATCCTATTTTATTTGGCCTTCGGAATCGGAGTAATGATTAGAAGGGACAGTCATGGGCATTCATATTTCATAGTCAGATGTGAAATTCTTAGATTTATGAAAGAGAAACCACCATGAAAGCATTTGCCAAGAATGTTTTCATTAATCAAGAAAGAAAGTTGGGAACTCAAAGATGATCAGATACCATCCTACTCTCAACCATAAATGATGCTGACTAGGGATTAGCAGATGTTGCTCATTGCACTCTGTCAGCACATTATGAGAAATCAAAGTCTTTGGGTTTCATTAATAATTTATTAATAACCAAAGTCGACAAAAGGTCCTCTACGGGGGATCAAACAAAAAGTAAAAAAACAATAGCATCAAAAGCAGTTTCGAAAGGGGCATGCCGCAGTCCAAAGTAAAATTAGATGAACATGCATAATGCACCATACAGTCTACTGGAGCATTTCTTTGCCTACAAATATGAATTAACCAAAAGGTATGCATTCCTCGAACGTACCAAAGAGAGACTTTGAATCTTCCTCAATGTGAATGGTGTCATAGAAGATTGCCAACCTCCTGAATAGCCCTAGTCAAATCTGATAGAATCTCAACATCAAGGTAAATCAAGAACTTGGACCTAAGCAATGTGAAGACCTCAGAATGCTGTGCACCTCCATAACTATGCTTGACTGAGAAACAACCCTCCTTCTAGTGACAAGCAATGGCTTACCAAGGTAATCTTTGACAACAACTCCCTGCCCCAAAGCATCGTCCCGAACCATTACTTCATAATTGATTTTGATCCATCCAGTTGGAGGAGCTCAAAATAAAGCTACATTCAACTCATGTGAGTTGTGTTGACTCTCGCAGGACCTAGATGAAGCCAAGTTGTATTTTTTGATAGCAACCACCACGTCAATTTGAGTCTTTCTTAATAGGACAGCATTACTCCTGACTTGCTCCTTGTTTTTTAAATTCCTATTAATCCAATTGTAATAAAGAGTTGTAGCAAAAATAGTAGCATGCTTAATCACATCTCCATACTTCAAATCATTGTCCTCCAAAGTGTTGTATACTTGCTGTAATGTAAAAGGGTTGCTACTTCTTCTATTGCTGCTTGGAATAAGAGCTACAGTAGCATCCTTCATGTGTTGCACATTCCAAACCTTTCTAACCTTACAACATTCACACAGTAGATGTTGTGAAGTTTTGGCCTGGTTACATCCCCAAATTAGCTGCCACACTCCACCATTTTCTTCTTAAATAGCCATTCAGTGATAGGAATACCATTTTTAACTAATCTCCAAATGAAAATCCTACCTTGGGTAGCGCCTTGAGTTTCAAAATCCAACTATAATTACTTATAGTAGGCCATGAGCTGTCAGTATTTTCCATAAATCCAGCAAGAACCATGCAGAGTATGGAATAGCGTTGTACACCTCCTTGGACTTAGTTTGTAATTATAGCAATTAGTCCACACTATTATTCAGTACCCAAGGAAAATGCAGCATCCTATCTAGTATTAATTGCTAGCCCAAGCATTAAGATTACGCATCCCATTCCCGATGCTCAATGATGCCTTCACTAACAAATTTTGGCCATTCTACCTCCATATTAATGTAAGTAGGCCACCACTTGATTGAAAGAAACCCCAGCCTGTTATCTTCAGCAAAACATACCTCCCTACCCTCTCTAATTCTCTACACAAAGTTTGGTATTGCCTCCTTAATTAGTCTACATGGCTTCAAAGCACCTCATAAAACACCCCCATCTTTTCTCCAATCAAGTATTTACTCCACATAACCTCCACTCACACATAGTCTTATTTTGCCAAGATCCTCCTATATTGCTTCATAATCAAGGCCCTTTGCCAAATACTAAGATCATGGATACCCAAACCACCCTCCTCCTTTGAAAAAGTGATAGTACTCTGATCCACATAATGCATTGCATGTCCTTCATTAGCTCACACCATAAGTATCTTCTGAACATCCTTTCTAATTCATTGATCACCCCCTTTGGCACCACACAATGGCTTAAATAGAAATTAAGAATCACTGTTAGCACAGAGTTGATCATAACAATCCTGTTTGCTAAGGAAAGAGGCCTGATTCTCTATTTTACAACTTGTTCTTCCACTCTTTGAATGATAAAGTTAAAGTCTCCCTTATTTAGCAACTTTGCCAAAATAAGTATCCCCAAATAATTAAGATTTCTAACCTGGGTCTTGTGAACTTTTCCACCCACCATCTTCCTTCTCTTTCCCATCATCCCCTTATTAAAATAGACTCTTGATTTAGCAACATTTACCTTCTACCTAGAATACCTCCCATAATCCTCCATAATTTGTTTTATTACCCTAACAAAAGCATAAGTAATAAGAGCATATATAATGACATCATCAGCATATTAAAAAAAGAAAATAATTGGAGAAGTTGGCCCACACTGAAATCCCATCAATGTCGTAGCTTCAAACTTCCTCACAAACCCAGATAGAAAATCGGATGTAATGGTGAGTAGATATTCTGTCAATGGGCATCCTTGCCTAAGTCCTTCCTTGGCCCAAATCTATAAGATTCTTTCTTAATTCAATAACACCACAAACCTTAGTGTTGAGATATATGCATTCATCCACACACACCACACTACTAGGAAGCCTAAGAATGTCATCAAATCAATGTCAAAATGTCATCTCATCTTATCACATGCTTGTTCCATATCCACCTTTATTGCCATAACCCTCTCTAGAGACCAAAGTGTGTATCTTGGTTGTCATTTTTTGACAATAAATATATTATCTGAGATAGATCTACCCAGTAGAAAACCACCTTATTCCTTCATAATTAGGTCAGGTAAAACTATTGTAATTCTTGCCACCAAGATCCTTGCCAATATTTTGTATATAAAATTACACAAACTTATAGGCCAAAACTATTCTAGTTTGTTTGTGCCCTAAACTTTAGGAATAAGTATAATAAGAGTATCTTTCCAGTCTTTTGGCATATACCTGTCATGAAAAAGTTATAGTATAGCTCTTACAATATCCTCCTGAGTAATCTCCTAATATTCATGTATGAACTCCATTGTAACCCAATCCATCCCCAGTGCATTATTCTTCCTTAAAGATCTGATAACTTTGATAACTTCTTTCTCGATTACCTGTATGGTGAGCATTCCTTCCTGTTCCAATCCAATGAATCTGTAAGGTTGGTATTGTAGTGGAGGATAATAAACATCAGCATTACACCACTTTGACTAAAAATGGTTCAACAACAAGCTTTAAATTTTATCTATCAAACTAACCACCTCCCCCTTGTCATCCTTCAACTATAGTATATGCTTATCCCTCCACTTAGACATCACAATAGATTGGAAGAAATAAGTATTATAATCCCCTAGTTGAGCCCATTAGACCTTTGCTCTTTGCCATCACCATCTCTCCTCAAGCTCATTGGCCCTATGAAAAGAAGAAATGAGATTTTTTAGTTGAATATGCTCCTTATCATTAGGACCCACCTAAGATTCCTTGAGTTGTAGACCTTGGATTTTCTTTTCAAGTTCACCATTCTTATTTATAAGATTACATATCTTAGTCTTGCTTCACCTACTCAAAGTAGCTAGGGATCTATAGAATTTTATAAAAAGCCTCTCCATGGGATTCTCTTTTGTATATCTATTCCACACTTTTTTTACAACCCCTATAATCTGAGGAAATGCAAGCCAAGTACTCTTAAATTGATTTATTATATTATTTTTCATCCCTTGATATGTGCCCAACTCAATAAGTAATCAGTAGTGATCTGACCCATTGCATGACAAATTAGTAACTATAGTTGTGGGAAAGTATTTGCATTCCCTGGAGATTCATTAATGCTCTATCTAGCCTCTCCAGCATTCAAGCACCTCCTTCTTTCCCATTGCACCAATTGTACTAGTTACCCATATATCCCAAGTCAATGAACTCTAATTCTTACATGATTTTGGAGAACTCATGCTACCCCTGCCCACTTCTAGACCTCTTTCCTCCCCTCTTCTCCTCCAACGACATTACAACATTAAAGTCCCCACGATAATCATAGGTCCCCTGCCTCTAGCCTCCTCTCTTAGGATCTTCCACACAGCATTCCTTTTGATAGGCACCTTAGAAGCATACACCACACAATATTTTATCAGCCAATCCTCCTTTACCCTTGCCTGCACTACAAGTACTTGCAACAAAATCTTCATAGCATTCAAATTCACCCAGCACCTCCACAGAACCATAATCCCTCCAACCAATCTAGCTGATGGTTGCACTACAAAATCTTAATCATTGCCAAAGTAGCAAATCTACATCTCCCTTACTGAATTTCTCTACCCTGGTTTCAACAAGAGCCATTGCTACAATACTCATTATTCTTACAAGCCACTACAGGTGACCCCTCGATTTCTTATCCCTTATTCCCCAAATATTCCATCCAGTGAACTTAATCATTTTTGGTAATAGTAAAGCATATCAACCTTTAGTATCTCTCACCAATAGTAGCTTGCCTTCCAACATACTGGAAGCACTTCCACATGAAAAGTACATCCAATTCCAACTTCTAACAAAGTAATTGAAGAAGCTATAACCACATAATTCCACACACCATGCCTAACATTTCATAGCCCAAACATCTTAGCTTTTCAATAAATTTAGCAGTCCCATTCAGACCACACAGCCAACTGTAAGGAAAAACCACTACTTGCCTTCTCTCTTTGAACTTTCACTTGTTTCTAGAATGCCCTCAAACTTCACTTCTACAACATCCCCCTTTATTCTTGCACCTATCAATTTTTTGAGTCATCATACAGCAAGCTCCTTGCCTCACTAGACTCTACCAGCATCATTTCAAGAGCCATTTATCTCCACACAAAACTGCCACCTACCTCCTCACATTCATATTTCTTATGATATGCCACCATGCACATCTCCAGCACCACTCCAGTAATAATCAACCTCCCAGTAGAATGCCAACACGGCATAATGAAATCACAAAAATAGCCAAATTCCCTTCCTCTTGCTATATTTTAGCACTCCAATAGTCCTCCAGTAGCCACTTCAACTCTACCAATTGGCCCATGCCATCCACATTTCTATCCTACATTTAGCATAGCTACATCCAATGCTGCAACCCCATTCATTCTCTACTTCCTTAAGTGTATCACACAATTAAGTAGAGCATCAGCACTTTGAAAAACCATACTATTGATTTCCATCAAACTTCTCATCTTCATTTCCATCACCTTATTGAATTTGCCTTAGCCTGTTGCCCACTTTGTGCCCAGCCCTTAGTGCATGAAGAGTTACACAGCCTTCTAATGCAATAATGAGCTTATCTCGAAGAAAATTTCTAGCTCCTTATCAACAAAATTCCCAACTATAACAACAATAACCAAAGAGAGCATCCACCACTTTCAACAAATACATACAAACTAATCACTAGCTTAGGGACATGAACATCATCTCTGCACCTTTCACTATACCTTACACCTCTATCCTTCATCACCAAACACATTCCATTACAAATGCTATAGCCCACAAACTACAACTAAGAGGTTCCCCTCTCTCTCCATTTTGTTTTATACAGCCACATGGCTTGAAACTCCCCTAACCATATCATCACTCTATAATCATCTTCTTCTCTTCCCATTGGCGTCCTCCTTTTTTGATCTCTTCCCAAGTCAGCCTCCTTTGATAGATTGAGTCACTTTCTTTGTAGCTTCCTTCCCAAATGCATCATTCGGTGTCTATACTCGCTTGAAAGGTTCCCTATGGGTGCCTCCCTTCTCCACCATTGTTAACAACCCCCTTGTCCCTCCAAACTTTGGAGCAGTTATATGATTTTAAAACAGGAATTTCAGCCCTCCTTCTCCTCGATTGCATTAGCAACCAAGGGCCTAGCCCTTTCCTTGTACCCTCACCCTCATCCCATTGAGTGTTTGGTTGTTGAGGTTCCTAGTTTCTTTGTGATATTCCTTCAATCTCCTCCTTCTAACTTACTATATTCCCCTCTACATTCCCTATCAAATCAACTCGTTTCACCATAATTGAATAATGATCTATGTAGTGGCCAAAATGGCCATAAGTTTAACACATCTGAGGAAGGCCCTCGTACTCAAAAGATTGGAATGTCTACCCCAATAGCCCACTCAACCACATTCCCAGCTTCAAAAGTTTCGAGAGGCCTATCCTCACACAGATCATTACAAATGAGGATTGTTGCAAATCAACGATCCATCTATCCAGTAAAATTCATTCTCCAATAGATTCAGGAATGCGTAAAATATTTTGTGTCCCAATATAGCAGAGGAAGTGTTGGGAATCTCACCCACACTGAGGCACCCATTATAGTCATGGAACTCGACCAAAACTCAGGGGTCCATACATCCAACCTTATAGTTTGTCATGTTACATACCAAGGTCCCCTAGGCCACATTGCATTCCTTTCCTCTATTGAATAAAAATAAAGAAAAAAGCAACCTTATGATAGATCCAATATTCTAAAGTATTTGAAATGTCCCCACCTATGCTGTAAAAACTCAGTAATAATGTAGAAAGAGAGGGTGCTACAATGGACTCCCCCTACAAGGTGGAACTGATGAAACTCCTTACATCTGTTGCATGCCAAATCTGACATAGTAATCTAACCCGATACAACATGATCCATCGTCTCAATAGCAACCCCTTTCACGTCTATAAAAGGAGGCCACTTCGAGGCTGTTGTAATTTTAGTATTTGAGTTCCTTCCAACTATCAGCACAACTTTGAAGCTTACTTTGTTGGAATTCTCCTATTTACCACCATCACCTCATCCCACTCCTTGCATCAGATTGTCTTATCCTTCTTTATTTTGATCCTCATTGGTATGATTTTGAATGTTACCCTACCCTGATGCTCCATTCGTCATAGAGTTGTCGCTTTCCCTGCGTCCACCTGTTATGTCTTGAGCAATTACTACCTTACACTCCATCCATATATAGGAGTTTGTCTCCTCCAATGCTCTAGTGGATCCCATTCTAGTGTCACTCTCAGTTGATATAGAGTCTATCAGTATTTCACTATCATTCAAATCCTCTCCCACCAAATCCTCTCCCGCCTCACCATTAGTTGTACAAACTGCCAGTATAACTTCTATGTTTGCTGAGTTTACAATATAACTACATTCCTAACAAGAAATTCATTATGTGTAGGGGACACATGTCATCAAAACCAACACAACAAAGAAAGTGCTATAATTGTTTCAACAAGCACTTCTAGTGATTATTTCAACCAACACAACCTGTGAAATTATTTTCCAGCACTTCCAACACAATGCACAGCAAAGCAATTGCAAAGAAATTGCACAACATAGCACTTGTAGCAATTAATATAACCACTTCTAGCAATGACACAAAGTAATCTAGAATATTGAGCTATATGAAATTTCAAAGCTCCAGTTTTAGAATTGACCTTGATAAACGAAATTTTGCTATATTCATATAGTAGTATACTATAGAAATTATTGCTCAAGAAACCACCCTAAGGATCCATCGGACCTTGCAGGGCCCAAAATGAGTTATGCGTGTGCTCAAAACACACAGTTTGTAGTCTGATTAAGTAGCTCCGCCCAACTAAATGCATCTAAATGTATTAATTCAAGATTAAATTCCTTGGGCATGTGCATGTGCATCGTGCCCCATGCTTCACTCTGCATGTCGCACACTTTGTTCTGTACGTCACACTATTCACATCACCATGCTGCCTACTATATACACCTCAACAACCTTCACTACTAATTTGTAGTTGTGAGCATTGGTTCCTTTGTGTGTACCTTGCCATTAGCACCAATTTAAAACCCCACACATGACCATTGTAGGAGTCATGAGACCACTCACTGCACCGCCAACCTTCTTGCACAAAATGTGCTTCAGCAAAAAGTTTGAAGTCATAGGCGTTAGCACCTTCGTAATGTCATCCCTGAACCCTCATCGAACTTTCTCTACCTCTACATACAGTGATCGATGAGGTTTGAACCATTGTAGATCCCAGGATAGGAAGTTCTAGAACACCCTCCACATGCATAGTGAATGCCCGTGGGGAGCACCCATGCCCAGCTTCTTGCACACTCGTAGCACTGACGGTCTTCCCTCCACACGATGGCATGAAACCCTCACCACTCTGACAAAGTCTCCAACAAAGTCTCTCACAAAGTCTTTGGGTTCCTATCTGGAGTATGGTCGTAAGGCTCAAACTTAAAGGAATTGATGAAAGAGCACCACCACAGTGGAGCTTGTGGCTTAGTTTGACTCAACATAGGGAAGCTTACCAAGTCTAGACATAGCAAGAATTAACAAATTAAGAGCTCTTTCTTGATTCTATGGGTGGTTGCGCATGGCCATTCTTTGTTGATGGAGCGATTTTTCTGGTTAATTCTATTAACAAAAGAGACTTCAGCTTGCTAACTAGTTATGTGTGGTGCAAGCCTTGTGGACAACTTCTTAGAGGGACTATAGCCGCTTAGGCCATGAACGTTTCAGACAATAATAGGTTGTTGATTCCCTTAGATGTTCTAGGCTGCATGAGCACTACACTGATGTATTCAACAAGTCCATTGCCTTGGTCAAAAGACATGGGTAATCTTATGAAAATTTGACCATGATTGGGATAGATCATTGTAATTTTTTGTCTTTAATGAGAAATTCTTAATAAGCACAAGTCGTCAACTCGTGTAGATCACGTCTCTACCCTTTGTACACATTGCCCATCACCCCTACCGATTGAATTGTCTGATTAAGTGCTTAGATTAGAGCGATGTGGGTTGTTTGCTGCATGCGACTCGATGAGAAGTCCCCTGAACCTTATCATTTAGAGGAAGGAGAAGTTGTAATAAGGTTTCATAGGTGAACCTGTGGAAGGATCATTGATGAGAGGTATGAATGATGGAGTGAGCTGTCTAAAGGAGAAGTTGTTTGATGTCGCATTATTTCATAGCATTTGTCCTTTCTTTCACATGAAACTCGATGATATGGGGGCTAAACAACAGCTTGTGGGTGTGGTCGGGTGCCAAGGGAGAGTAAATGTTAAGGCAAAAAAGTAGTATGCCTTGCATCTTCAAGTCCAGCGAGGCTTGGAAATCGAACATCAAATGACTCTCGACAATAGATATCTTGGCTCTCACATAGATGAAGAACTCAAAAAAAAATGCAATATGTGTTGTGAATATCAGAATCTCATGAACCATCCATTTTTTGAACACAAGTTGTGCCCGAAGATGCAAGCTGAGGGCATGCTTACATGCATGTAATGCGACTTGTAGCTCCTTGTGAAAGCTTGGAATCATTGGTTTGGGTCATGGGCCCTATTTCGGAGGATATTAATCGCACCTCATGCTGTTGCATGGTGTGTTAAGGTATTGGGTGATGGTCGACTGTCGACATGATCAGAGGTGGATGCCACTGACTTTCATGGTGTTGGCCAGCAAGAATCGATGTTGCAGGGCAACAAGGAGATGCTCCGCACAGATTCAACTCCATGCTCCATGGTGTGAAATCATGACCCCATGTTAGGTGAGGCTACCTACTGAGTTTAAGCATATAAATAAGCAGAGGAGAAAAACTTACAAAGATTCCCTTAGTAATGGCGAGCAAAACAGGACCAACCTAGTTTGGAATTTAGCTAGCCTAAGGCCTAAATTGTAGTCTAGAGAGGCATTCTCATTGACAGATTAGAATAAAGTTCCCTAGAAAGGGGCACCAGGGAGGGTGATAGAGGCCTCGTTCATCTCGTACCCCACTTCTACATGAGGCACTATGAATGAGTCAAGGTTTTTGGGAATCCAGCCCAAATTCGGTGGTAAATTCCATCCAAGGGTAAATAATTGTGATTGACCGATAGTGAACAAGTACTACGAGGGAAAGATTAAAAGGACTTCGAAAAGAGAGTGAAAGATTCCTGAAATTGTTAGGAGGGAAGTAGATGGGAGCTGGCGGTGTGAAACTCAAATAGATGTAGAATGTCGAATGATGGTTTGTTGCACTGCTCAAAGAGCAAAACATCTCGGGCCACCAGGTTGCAGCCTGGGTGGACATTGCTCGAAGAGAAATCGTAGTGCTGACTGGTCACATTACTTGCACCATCGAGGCATGTCATGGGGGCACCGCTTGCATGGGTGATGGCCAATGGGCTCCCCATCTGCAAGAATTGATTATTTTTAGGTTAGATACCTTGAAGGAAGACAAAATCATTGTCAGGAAGGTCATAGTAGCAAAAGCCATTGTAATTTAAATTTTTGATATCAAAAGAACTTGCATTTTTATTACTATGAATTGATTAGAGGAAAAATTGACAGAAAGAAAAGAAATCAATTAGTTATTCAAGAAAGTGGAATTTGATTCAATGACCAGAGTTCAACGAGCATATAAAGCTCAAAAATCTCAAACAAAAGTGCTTTTGTATCAACTTTTTTTGAGGGATCTTTAAACATAGACTAAGGGGTTTGACATGCTTTTGAGTCAATGGGTAGGCAAGCCTGGGTTCATGTTGAGTGCTATTCGCACGTGCTTATTGGCAACCAAAATGGGTTCATGTTGAGTGCTATTCAGCTTGCAGAAAAGTCCACGATTTTAGGTTCAAAAAAAAGGTATGGTTTAAACATATGTAGTGCCAGTGCACTACTCACGCACATGGTTGCATGCCTATTCATGCTTGTGTGTGTCCTTGCTAAGCACCCTCATATGCTGCCCTCGCATGCAGAATGTCAGTTGCAAAAGGGTAACTTTTTACGAGATGTTTTTCCTTACTTACTTTCGGTGCATGAATATGTTTGATTACATATTGGTAATCTTGCCTTGCTTAGAATTATTTTAATAAATAATCCACATACCAATGCATTACTCATCTATGCTTTAAGGCAACCTGTGCGGGAGATTTGTTTGGACCACAAATAGCAGCTATTTTTTTTATTTTTAGCACTACAGGCTGCTGCCACATGGATGTGTAACAACTATTATGGTTTGAGAATGTAGGGCTACTGCACAAGTGGTGCACTACTGTGGTGGAGCACGGGGCAATGCACTATTTGAATTGTAGCTCTTTATTCTTTTCTTTTGGCATTATGTCTCAATGAAGGTTCTGTGGTGCGCTTAGTGCTTGGACAAGTCCTTGTCGTCTATGCTCAATCCTTTCCTGGGATTGCCTATTGTGGCTTTCCTCATGCAGCAGCATTTTGCTCAAGAAATGTGTGACTCTTTTTGACCAAACATATCTTGGGAATGCCAATGGAAGAACGAAGGGTTGCTCAAGTGTTCTCTTCAAATGGTGCAATTTATGCATGGCTTTATGTCAGTTTAGTGGGTGTTCTCTTTGCATGTTGTGCCAAGTATTGCTTATCATACCATGTGGGTACTAACTAAGGCCGTCATCCCTAATTAGACCCATTGCACTTTTTTGTACATTTTCAAGGCTCTTTGCACTAATGGAATAGGATTGGCATGAGAGCATTTTGGGACAAGAGATGTTTTTTGTGCTGCTGCTTTGTATGGCTTTCCAACCTCATGGTGTGGTCAGCTGTTATATGAGTAGGGCTTTATCACTTAATCAAACCTTCTTTTGGAGGAAGTTCATTTGTTTCTTGTTTATCAATCAAATGGGTAGTTCCATTCGATTATTTTTATGATGCCACAGTACTCCAATGTTAGAAATGTGGTGTTTTGTAGTGCTGCTGAATGCATGGTCATCCCTACTCTCTTGTTGGCAAAAACTTGGTAATCACTCATTTCAATCTTTCAATTCTCTGCCAAAGAGGGTTATCCTTGTCGAATGCAAATGTCTAGAGGCAATGTTTTGAAACATAGTGGATGATATCCTAACTTTGGAGCATTCTTGCTTCCTTTGTGTGAGTTATCGATAGACATAATGAACATGTTATTTTGACATTAGGTTTTGCTTGGCACTTTATCATTGTAATCTTACATAGTTGATCCTGTTAGTAGTAATATACTTGTCTCAAAGATTAAGCATGCATGTGTAAGCATGAACAAGTTCATATTATGAAACTGTGAATAGCTCAATAAATTAGTTATAGTTAGATTGATGGTATTTGCTACTCAGATAATCGTAGTAATTATAGAGCTAATACGTTCACCAAACCCCAAGTTTTGGAAGGAATGCATTTATTAGGTAAAAGGTCGATGTAGGCTTTTGCATGGCTACTTGATGATTAATGATAACTTGTCGGATCACGCAGCCTTCGTGCCAGTGATGTGTCATTTTAATTTCTGCCATATCAAGTTTCAATGATAGCATAGGGGCCTACAATGGTGGCAATGGGTGACGGAGAATTAGGGTTCGATTCTAGAGAGTGAGATTAAGAAACAACTACCACATCCAAGGAAGGAAGCAGACACACAAATTACCCAATCCTGACATAGGGAGGTACTGACAATAAATAACAATACCAGGCTCCTCAAGTCTGGTAATTGGAATGAGTACAATCTAAATCCCTTAACGAGGATCCATTGGAGGGCAAGTCTAGTGCTAGTAGCCATGGTAAGTTTATCTCCATTAGCATATATTTATGTTGTTATAATTAAAACACTCATAGTTGGAGCTTGTTTAGGGTCAGTCGATCCACCTTTTGGTGTGCACTGCTCACCATGATCCTTTTGTGAATGTAGTCTGGCCTTAGCTAGCTTAGTCATGCCCTTGGTGTTGTTACTTTGAGGAAATTAGAGTGCTCAAAGCAAGACCATGATCTGGGTACATTAGCATGGGATAACATCACAGGATTTCAATCCTATTGTGTTCGCCTTTAGAATTATAGTAATGATTAGGAGGGACAATTATAGGCATTCGTATTTCATAGTCAGAGGTGAAATTCTTAGATTTATGAAAGAGGAACCACTGCAAAAGCATTTGCTAAGGATGTTTCAATTAAACAAGAAAAAAATTTGGGAGGCTCGAAGACGATCAGTTACCATCCTAGTCTTAACCTCAAACAATGCCAAACAAGGTTTGGCAGATGTTGCACTTTTGACTCAATCAGCACCTTATGAGAAATCAAAGTCTTTTTGTTCCATTGATAATTTATTAATGGTCGAAGGCTACAAAAGGTCCTCTATGCAGGATTAAACAAAAAGTCTAAAAACAACAACATCAAAAGCGGTTTAAGAAGGGGCATACTCCAGTCTCGAGTAAAATCAGATGAACATGCATAATGCACCGCCTTGTCTGCTGGAGCATTTCCTTACCTATAAATATGCATTATCCGAAAGGTATCCATCACTCGAACATACCAAAGGGAGTTTTTGCATCTTCCTCCACATGAAGGGTGTCGTAGAAGATTGCCAACCTCCTAAATAGCCATAGTAGAATCCAACTAAATCTCAATAGCACGATAAGTCAAGAAATTTGACTTGAGCAATGTCAAAGCATCCAGAATGTCGTGCAGCTCCATAACTATGCTGGATTGAAAAATAACCCGCCTTCTAGTAACAAGCAATGGCTCACCAAGGTGATCTCTGACAACAATTCCTAGCCAATATGCATTGTTCCAAACCATTGCATCAAAATTGATTTTGATCCATCCAGTTGGAGGAGAAGCACAAAATAAAGCAACATTCAACTCATGTGAGTTGTGTGGACACCGATAGGACATAAATGAGGCCAAGTTGCATTTTTAGATAGTAGCCCCACATCAACTTGAATCCTTCTCGATAAAATAGCCTTACTCACTTGCTCCTTATTTTTTTAAAATTCTTACTAGTCTAATTGCAATAAAGAGTTGTAGCAGCAATAGCAGCATGTTTAAACATGTCCCTACACTTCAAATCATTGTCCTCCAAAGTGTTGTGTACTTGTTCTAATGTAAAATTGCTACTGCTTCTTTTGTTGCTACTTGGAATACGAGCTACAATAGCATCCTTCATGTGTTGAACATTCCAAACCTCTCCAACCTTCCAACATTCACATAGTAGACATTGTGAAGTTTTGACCTGTTTACATCCCCAAATTAGCTACTACACTCCACCATTCTCCTCTTAAAATGCCATTTAGTGGTAGGAATATAATTTTTAACTAATCTCCAAATGAAAATCCTCACCTTGAGACATACCTTGAGCTTCAAAATCCAACTATAATTACTTATAATTAGCAATGAGCTTCCAGCATTTTCTACAATTCTAGTATGAAGCATTGTTGAATAGGGTATAGCATTGTACACCTCCATGGAAATAGTTTGTAATTATACTAGTAGGTCCATTCTATTATTTAGTGCCTAAGGAAAATGCAACACCCTATAAAGTAATAATTTACTAGCCCAAGCTTTAAGACTGCACACATCCCATTCCTAACGCTTATTAATACCTTCACTAACAAATTTTGACCATTATACCTCGATATTAATGTAAGTAGGCCACCACTTGATTGGAAGAAACTTGAGCCAGTTGTCTTCAGCAATAAGTACCTCCTTACCCTCTCTAATTTTCCACATAAAGTTTGGCAAAGCATATGACATTGCCTCCTTAATTAGTCTACATGCCTGCGAAGCCCCCCGTGGAACACCCCAATCTTTTCTCCCATCAAGTATTTACTCCTCATCGCCTTTTCCCACACACAATCTTCTCTTGCCAAGATCCTCCTGCATTGCTTCATAATCAAGGCCCTTTGCCAAGTATTAAAATCATGGATACCCAAACCCCCTCCTCCTTTGAAAAAGTGATAGTACTCCTATCAATATAATGCATTGCATATCCTTCATTAGCCCACACCATAAGTATCTTCTAAACATCCTTTCTAATACATTGATCACCCCCTTTAGCACCACACAATGGCTTAAGTAGAAATTATAATTCATTGTTAGCACTGAGTTGATCGTAATAATCCTACCTCCCAAGAAAATAGGTCTGATTCTATATTTTGCAACTTGTTCTTCTACTCTTTGAATGATAAAGTTAAAGTCTCCTTTATTTAACAACTTTTCTAAAATAGATATCCCTAAATAATTAAGATTTTTAGCCTGGGTCATATGAACTATTCCAGCCACCAACTTCCTTCTCTTTCCCATCATCCCTTTACTAAAATAGACTCTTGATTTAGCAAGATTTACCTTTTACCTAGAATACTTTCCATAATCTTTCATAATCTGTCTTACCATGCTAGGAGTAGCACATGTAGTTGGAGCATATAGAATGACATCATCAGCATATAACAAATGGAAAATAATTGTAGTTAGCCCACACCAAAATCCCACCAATGTCGTAACTTCATACTTCCTCACAAGCCTAGATTAAAAATCAGATGCAATGGTGAATAGATATGGTGAGAACAGGCATCCTTGCCTAAGTCCCCTCTTGGCCCTAATCCATGGGATTCTGACCCCATTCAATAACACCCCAAACCTCAATGTTGAGATACAAGCATTCACCACTCACGCCACACTACTGGGAAGCCCAAAAATGTCATCATCTCAATGACAGACGACCATCTCATCTTATTATATGTTTGTTTCATATCCATCTTTATTGTCATAAGACCCTCTCTAAAGACCAAAGAGTGTATCTTGGTTGTTATTTCTCGAGCAATAAATACATTATCTTAGATAGATCTATCCAATACAAAACCACCTTGTTCATTAACAATAAAGTAAGATAAAAACATCTTCAATCTTGCAACCAAGATCCCTGCCACTATTTTGTATATAACATTGCACAAACTTATGGGCATAAATTGTTTTGATCAGTCTACACCTTGAACTTTATAAATAAGTACAATAAGAGTATCCTTCCAATCATTTGACATCTATCTATCATGAAAAAATTGTAGTACAATTATTACAATATCCCCCTGAGTAATCTCCCCATACCCCTGTATGAAGTCTATTGTAACCCCATCCATCCCTAATGCATTGTTCTTCCCTAAAGACCTGATAGCTCTGATAACTTCTTCCTCAGTAACATACATGGTGAGCATTCCTTCCAATTCTAATCTAATGAAACTATAAGGCTAATATTATAGTAGAGAATAATCAACATCAATATTATACCAATTTGACTCAAAATTGTTCACCAACATGCTTTTAATTTTATCTACAAAACTAACCACCTCTCCCTTGTCATCCTTCAACTATAATATATGCTTATCTCTCCACTTAGAAGTCATAATAGGCTGAAAGAAACTAGTATTATAATCCCACAGTTGAGCCCATTCGAGCTTTGCTCTTTGCCACCACCATCTCTCATAAACTGCATTGGCCCTATGAAAAGAAGAAATGAGAAGTCCGAGCCAAAAATGCTCTTCATCATTAAGACCCATCTAAGATTCCTTTAGTTGTAGGCCTTGAATTTCCTTTTCAAGTTCACCATTTCTATCAATAAGACTGCACATCTCAGTCTTGCTCCACTTACGCAAAGCAGCTCGGGATCTATAGAATTTTGTAGTAAGCCTCTCCATGGGATTCTCTCTTGCTGATCTATTCCACACTTTTTGTACAACCCCTATAGTCTAAGGAAATGCAAGCCAAGCACTCTTCTTTCATTTGTCATCCCCTAATGTGTCCCCAACTCAATAAGTAATAGGCAGTGAATTGACTTATTGCATGACAAATGAGTAATTATATGGAGGGAAAAGTCCTACATTCCATGAAGATTCATTAGCAATCTATCTAGCCTCTTCAATATTCGAGCACCTCCTTGTTTTCGATTGCACCAAGTGTACCTGTTACCCACATATCCCAAGTCAATGATCTTTAATACTTGCATGATTTTGGAGAACTCCTACTACGCTCAACTACTTCTAAACCTCTTTCCCCCTCACTCTTCTCCTGTGGCATTACAACATTGATGTCCCCTACCAAAAGCATGGGTCTCCCACCTCTAGCTTACTCCTTTAGGATCTCCCACACAATACTCCTCTTGATAGGCTCCTTGGAAGCCTACACCACAACACTTTATCTGCTTATCCTCCCCTACCTTTGCCTACACTACAAGTACTTGCAACAAAATCTTCATACTTTCAAGTTCACCCAGATCAAAAATAGAACCATAATCCCTCCAGACAATCCAGATGATGGTTGCACTACAAACTCCCAATCATTACCAAGAAGCAAATATGCATCTCTCCCACTGAATTTCTCCACCCTACTTTCAACAAGAGCCACTACTACAATACTCCTTATTCTTATAAACTGTTGTAGGTAACCCTTAGATTTCTTATCCCTTATTCCCTAAATATTCCATACGATGAACTTAAACATTTTTGGTAACATTAAAGCATAGCAACCTTTAGTATCTCCCACCAATAGCAGCTGGCCTTCCAACATACTGATAGCACTTCCATATGAAGTGTATATCCAATTCCCACATCTAGGAAACCATTTGAAGAAGCTATAACCACATAACTCCACACACCATGCCCAGCATTGCATAGTCCAAACATCTTAGCAATTCAAGGAATTTAGCAATCCCATTCGGATGACATAACCAGTTGTAAGGAAAAATTACATGTAGTCTTGCCTCTTTGAACTTCCACTTGTTTCTAGAATGCCCTCAAACTTCAATTCTATAGCATTCCCATTTATTCTTGCACTTATCATTTTTTTGAGTCATCATACAGCATGCTCCCTACCCCAGCAGACTCCACTAGCACCATTTCAATAGCTACATGTCTCCACAAAAAATTGCTACCTACCTCTGCACATTCATACTGCTTATGATATGCCACCAAGCATCACTCCAGAAAACATCGACCTACCATTAGAATACTAACAAGGCATAAAGAAATAATAACAGTAGCCAAATTCCCTTTCTCTTGTCATCTCCTAGCACTCTAACAGTCCTCTAGTAACAACTTCACCTCTACCAATTGGCCCATGCCATCCTCATTTCTATTCTGACATTAAGCATATCTACATCCCAATACTATAACCCCATTCATTCCTTCTTCCTCAAGCGTATCACCCAATTAAATGGAGCATCAATACATTGCAAAACCACACTATTGATTTCCAACAAACTTCTCATCTTCATTTCCAACACCTTGTTTGATTTCCCTTTAGCCAATTGCCCACTTTTTGCCCAGCCCTTAGGGCATGAAGTGTTACATGTCCTTCTAATATGATAATAAGCTTATCTGAAAGCAACTTTCCAGCTCGTCGTCAACAAAATTTAACAACAATTATAACAACAATAACTAAAGAGAGCATCCACCACTTTTAGCCAAATCCATACACACCAATCACCCTGCTTAGAGACATGAACATAGTCCCTACACCTTTCACTATAACTTGCACCTCTACACTTCATCACCAAACACATTCCATTAGAAAATGATGTAGCCCATGAAATGCAGTTGAGAGGTTCCCCTCTCTCTATTTAGTTTTATATAGCCACCAGGCTTGAAACTCCCTCAACCATATCACCACTCTACTACCACCTTCTCTTCCCATTGGTGTCATCTTCTTTTGACCTCTTCTCAAGCTAGCCTCCTTTGATAGATTAAGTCACCTACTTTGTAGCTTCCTTTCCCAATGTATCCTTCAAGGTCCATACTTGCTTGAAAGATTCCCTACCCCTTGCAATAGAGTCATTACCTGGGTACCTCCTTTCTCCACCATTATTGGCTACCCCCTATGGTCCCTCTAAAACTTCAGAGTAGCTGAATGATTTTGAAATCTTCCTTACATAGGCATTACAGCCCTCCTTCTAGATTACACTAGCATCCAAGGGCCTAGTCCTTTCCTTATGCCCTAATCCTCATCCCACTGACCGCTTGGTTGTTGAGGTTCCTAGTTTCTTTATGATGTTTCTTTAATCTTTTCCTTCCCACCTATTGCATTTCCCTCCACATGGCCCCATCAAATCAACTCGTTTCCCCTAGTTAAACATTATTCTGTATAGTGGCCAAAATGGCCACAGGTGTAATACAACAAGGGAAAGCCCTCATACTCAAATGATTGGAATGTCTTTCCCAATAGCCCAGTCAGCCACATTCCTAACCTCAATGATTTCAAGAGGTCCATCCTCACATAGACCCTTGCATATGAGGATCGTTGCAAATCAGAAATCCATCAATCTAGTAAAATTCATTTTCCAATAGCTTTAGCAATGTGTAAAATATTTTTCGTGTCACAGTATAGTAAAAGAAGCGCATGGAATCTCACCTATATCGAGGCAGACATTAAAGTCACAGCACTTGGCCTAAACTCATGGGTCAGTACATTCAACCTAATAGCTTGTCTCGTTACTTACCAAGGTCCCCAAAGGCACACTGCATTCTTTTTCTCAATTGAATCAAAATTAAGACAAAATCAACCTAATGATAGATCTAATATTCTAAATCTTTTGAAATGCCCCCACCTATGCTATATAATACTCACAATAATGTAGAAAGGGAGGGTACAACCATGTACTCTCCCCGCCAGGTCGAACTGATGAAACTCCTAACATCTGCTATATGTCGAATCTGACATGGTAATCTCACCCTATACTACGTAATCCATTATCTCAGTAGCAACCTATTTCAGTTCCTTCTAACTGTCAGTACATCTTTGAAGTTTACTTTGTTAGAATTGTCCTGTTTACCACCATCACCATGTCCCACTCCTTCCATCACATTGTCCTGCCCTTCTTTATTCTAATTCACATTGGTATGATTTTGAATGCTCCATTACCCCGATGCTGCACTATTCATAGAGTTGTTGCTATCCTTACTTCCACCTGTTATGTCCTAAGTAATGACTACTTTCACTCCATCCCCATGTAGAAGTTTATCTCCTTTAAATCTCTAGTAAATCCCATGGCAATGTCATTATCAGTAGATATAGAGTGTGCTAATATTTAACTATGATTCAAATCTGCTCCCACTTCACCATCAATTACAGAAACTAATAATGGGACTTCCCTGTTTACTGAGTTTATAATATAACTACATTCCCTAACCAGCAATTCGTTACGTGTAAGGAACACATGTTCACAACTTTTCCCCTTCTTGGTGCTCTTCTTTGATTTGGTGCCAGCCATACTATAGGTATTGCCCTACACTTCCAACAATTCTAGCACAACAACAACAACACAGTAAAGAAATTACAGTAATTATTTCAAGAAACAGATCCAATGATTATTTCAAACAACACAACCTATGCAATTATTTTCCAACACTTCAAGCACAACAGTACAACAAAGAAACTACAAAGAAATTGCATAGCACAACACTTGCAATAATTAATACCACCACTTCCAGTAGCAGCATAAAGTAATCAAGGAAATAGTGCTATATGAAATTTCAAAGTTTTAGGTTTAGAATTGACCTTTATAGGTGAAATTTCGTTCAATTGATGTAGCAGAGTACTATTGAAATTATTGCAAGAGAAGCCACCCCAAGCACCCACTGGACCTCATAGCACCCAAAATGAGTTATGCATTGCTAAAAACATACGATTTTTACTCTGATTACATCTCTCTGCCATATGAAAAGCATCAAAATGTATTAATTGAAGATTAAATTCCTTTCATGCACACATGTGCACCATGCTTTATGGAACACGTTGCATGCTTCGCTCTGTAATTCATGCTATTCACAACACCATGTTGCGTACTTTATTCTCCTTAACCACCTTCAGCACCATTTGAATTTGTGAGCTTTACACCTTTGTGAGCGATTCCTCAAACCCCCTTGCATCCATTCAATAGGAGCTGCATGACCAAACTCCCTCTATTTCGTGCAAGTCCTCCGAACTGACAACATTTCTCCATAAAAGGTACTTCAACGCCAAGCCAGAAGTAGCTAGCCTTTGCATCTTTTTAATGTTGTCCCTAAACCCCCGCACATGCATGCAGCATGAGCCGCGTGAGCACCTACGCCCTGATTCATTCACACCTGCCACACCGTTGAACTTTCTTTGGCTCAACGTATAGTGATCGATGACGTTTGCATGCACCGTAGGCACCCCCATGAGCACTCACACTCAGCCTCCTGCACATCCATCACAATGACAATCTTCCATCTACTTAGTAATGTGAAACTCTCACCACCACTACTTTTTGGGTTCCTTTGATAATGATAAGGGACTCAGCCTACAAAGTTACCTCCTTATGGAGGTTTGAAAACATAATCAATAAACAAAAGCTTAGTAAGTACCTTAGGATGGGGCATAACTTGTTCCCATAAAAATCAAAAGATAAGGCTTATTATGCAATCCAATGTGTAGCAACATTTCTTTCCTGTAGCATATACATGGTTTTAAAAGCCTTCAGTTGCTGAGCATAGCTGATAGCATCCTAAACATATAGTAGAAAGGATGGGGTGCATCAAAATGAGTGAATAACCCCATTGAGTTTCATAATCACCTTATTGTAGCCCAATTGTAAATGAATTGTAGTAGCATTTGGGTAATAAAAACTCAAGTATTCCAATGCCTGTAGCATTGCTATAAGTTCTACCATAGATGAAGAGGCTGATATGACTTTTCTCTTCATAAAATTAAGGGGTGCTTCTGCATAATTTCTAACTATTAAGGCAATAACAGCCACAGAATTTATATCCAACGTCGCATCATAGTTTCATTTAATCCAGCCAGCTGTAAGGACGAGTCCATTGTAGCTTTACTGAGAACCCCATGGGGTTGATTGGATTCCTCCTTTGGAAATGGCAATGTTGGATCCTGCAGAAATATGAGGATAACAACAGCAATATGGTAATGCGGAGCTTTTAAATTAAGTACACTTTCACCAAGTTTCTTTTTGTTCCTATTAAACCATAGAAAGTACAGAGTAGTAGTCATAAACTTTATTGTTCTATGACTTTTCCAACAATTATTGTTGCATTTCAACCATTCTAGTAGTTGTTATAATTTAGGAAACTTCGGTGGATCATCCCTTTCATTTGTGAGCATGAAATTGGTTTCTCATGAATTCCAAAGATCTTTGGCCATGTAGTAATTAGAAAAGCAGTGCTCCATGGATTCATGTTCTAAACAGCCCCAAGGATAGTAGGAATTTCCCCAATTTTGTGTGAATGCAACCATGCATTAGTTGGGAGAGCAGCATTAAGGAGGTGCCACAAAAACAAAACCATTCTTGATTGTAGCATAATCATCCAAACCTAAGCAATATCCTTAAAAGTATAGCACTACTCCAAGGAGAGATTATGGTAAACAATTCTAGCATTGATCATTTTTTCTTTAGACTCAATAAAGTAGTGATAATCCTTATCTTCCAATTGAGCCCAAGGAAAATGTTTAACATGGTCAACAAGTTCCTCCCCAAAATAATTTTGTAAATTTCTTGAATTCCACACACCATAGTCATCCACAACACATTCATCTCAGTTGGGTTGCAACTCTTGCACGTTGATGTAGGTTGGCTGTATGCTTAGAGGGTAGAAAGTTAACAAATTATCATCGAGAAAAGATGTATTTTTATCATCTACAATTCTCCATACTGAGTTTTGTTGTGTTCATTCCAATGCTAGGTCCATAAGCTTGCAAGTGTGTGAAGCTCATGGGGAGTTTTCATCGTGTTTTGTTGCATGAAATATTTTTTCCAAAATATTTGAACCCAATAATCAACTTCATTTGCAAGTAATCATTTGTAATACTTGGCTACAAGAGCAATTTGCCACCTTAATAGTTGTGGAGACCCAAACCTCCCACCTCCTTTGTTTAAGTAATCAACTCAAAATTAACATAGTGATTGGACCTCTTTGTAGAGTTCCCAATCTATAGAAAACTATGCATTGCCTTCTCTAATTTATTAATAACTCTGCTTGCCATCAAGCAGTGTCCCAAATAGTAAGTAGGAATCGGTAAAATTACTGAGTTAATCATGTTGATTCTCCCAACAAGTGACAGTGGTCTCACCCTCCATTTTGGCATGCATGTATGCACCTTGTAAATTATGTGGTTGAAATCCTTACTTTGTTGTTTCATTGTTGAAATTGGAATTCCCAAGAAATTCATTTTAAAGGCTGGATACAAATATAACTTGCTTATAATTATTTTCCTATGCTTTGGCTCCATCCCTTTGCTAAATAGAACTCTTGACTTCATGATGTTCAAAAATTGGCCTGAATGTTTCTCATAGAGCTTTTATGTTTCCCTGAACATTTTTTTTGTAGCATATGTAACAAGGGCATAAATCACTGCATCATTTGTATAAAGAATGTGAGTAATGAGAAGAGAATTGGTGTGACCCTAATCCAAATGTCAGACTCTCACTTAAGCTGTTGTTGTATAAGCCATGATAGATAATAAAAAATAATAGTAAATAAATATAGGGATAGAGGACATCTCTGTCTCAAGCCTCTAGATGCTTCTATGCATGGTAAGCACACCCCATTCAAAAGGATGCAAAATCTAGGGTTTTTAATGCAAGCTTCTACCTACTAACACCATCTATTGGGGAAGTGGAGCTACTTCAACATATCAATAACAAATTTCTTATTAACTTTGTCATATGCCTGATTCATAACCAGTTTCAATGCCATAAGACCAACCTTGGAAGTCAAAGAATGCATATGTGTTGTCAATTCTTGAGCTAGAAACACATTATCAAAGATGCTAAAACCTAGAATAAAAGCCTTCTACTCTTTTGCCACAATAGCTAAGAGAACTCTCTTGAGTCTTTCCTTAAGAATTTTTACAATAATTTTGTATTAAACATTGCAAAGGCTAATAATTTTGAATTGTTTTAGCTTGTTAGCCCCCTGAGTTTTTGGAACTGACACAACCAGTGTATCCTTCCAATGCTTAGGTATGTCTAAATCAATAAAAAATTGCTTAACTACCCCAATGATATCTAAATATGTGATGTGCCAAAAACCTGTAATAAACTCAACAAAAATACCATCCATACCTGGTGTCTTATTTCTCCTTATTGACATTATAGCACTTTTAATTTTTGTCATTTATAATAATGGCCACAAGGGAGTCTTCCTACTTAATTAAAATTGACTTTAAGGGGGAATGAGATGAAATGTCTTAAGGGTCCCCTTGGGTACACCATTTCTTAGCAAAGAAACTCATAAGAGATTCCTTGATGTCATCATGTGAGTTGCATAATAGCCCTCCTTGATCTTTCATCTAGTGGTTATAATTATTTCCGAAGTTTGTAGTAGTAGTAGTATGAAAGAAGTGATATTGTAGTCACCCATCTTTGCTCACTGGATTTTAGCTCTCTACCACCATCATGTTTCCTCGAAGGCCACTAACTTGTGATATGCCTTAATATGCTCAGTAATTGTATTATTTTCCCCCTCATTGAGTCCACAATTTGATTCCTTCACGTACATTTCTTATATTGACCTTTGTAATTTCTTGTGCTTTTCATGAATATTTCCCAGTTTTGTTTTGCTCCACTTTTTCAATAGAACCCTGTCCCTTCGAAATTTTGTTGATAAACAAGCCATTTTGTCCTCTTCTGTAGGCCTACGCCATTGTCCCGAATAATTTCTACAGTCTTTAGGAATATGAGCCAAATATTTTCAAATTGCAATCTTCTCCTAATCTTATTGAACATCTTTTCTTTAAATGTGATCAGCAAGGGACAATGATCCAAACCAATTCGAAGGAGGTGAGTAACAGTAGTGTTAGGAGAGGCATTTTGCCCCATTTCATTAAGAAAGGTCCTATCCAGCCTTTCCTAAATCCTTGTATTTCCAACTTTGTTGTTGCACCAGGTGTACCTATTGCCCAAAAAGCCAAGGTCAAAAGCTCCATTTCTTGTAAGAAATCAGCAAATTTTTGTTGTGGTTGGCCATGCAAAAACTTTTCCCTCCCTTCTTTTGCTCTTGTGATAGAAGCACATTAAAATCCTCAGTAATCATAAGTGGCTCAGAGTACTAAAATCTATTTCTAGTGTTGTTCCAAACATCTCTATGCTTTATATGATCTTTCGAAGCAAAAACAACCAAGCACCTCCATGAGCTAACAGAACTATTTTTGACATAAAAGGAAATCATCTGCGAGGAATAGGTGATGTCGATCAGTATCCAATCCCTCCACATTCGAACAATCCTACCTGATAGGACCTATGAAGGCTGAGTATAAAACTTCTATGTTTTCCCCAACAACCTATCCACCTGGCTCCTCTCAAACTTCCTAACCCTTGTTTTCAATAATGCTACCATTGCAATATTATGTTCTTTTACAATATGTTGTAGATAACTTTTTGATTTTTTTCCTTAGATGCCCCTAATGTTCCAAAAAATCAACGATAACATGATTTAAGAAATGAGGTAAGTATGTTCTCTTGTCTATTATGCATTAGCCCTAACTACTTTTCAAATTCTACAAAACCAACAAATGTCTTCTTGATGTAGTTCCCTATCCTTCCAACTGCTAAAGTTGTTGCTACATTATTGTTGTTGTAGCTTCTATAAAGAAGGCAGCACACATGCAACCAAATTAGAAGAGACCCTAGAATTACATCAAAAATTACTACTACAGTAATTGCATCTATAGCATCTTCAATTGCACTTATTGCTACAGTAATATCAACTATATTTGCTACTATAGTGACAGTAAATGTATTTGTGGCTACAGCATAGTTGAAAAAGCACTCTCTAGAAATCCCCAATTCACATCTACAATGTTCCCTTGTATTCCTAAACATTACAAATTTTTGAGTCACCATACAACAAGTTTCCTACCAGAGTACACTCCACCAACACCATTCCAATAACAGTTTATCGCCAAACAAAGCTATTGCCTACATCATCTCATTCATACTACCTATGATATGCGCCCAAGCACATGTTCAACACCACTCCAATAGCAATTGACCTCCTAATAGAATGCCAACATGGCTTAAGGAGTTCATAACAATAGCTAAATTCCCTACCTCTTGCCATATTCCAACACTGTAGCAGTCCTCTAGCAGCAACTTCACCTCCACCAATTGGCCCATGCCATCCTCATTTCTATTCCTGCATTCAACATTGCTATATCTCAATGCTACATCCTTACTCATTCTATGCATCTTCATGTGTATCACTCATTTAAATGGAGCATCAGCACTTTGCAAAATCACACTATTAATTTCTAACAAACATCTCAGCTTCATTTACAGCAACTTGTTGGATTTCCCCTTAGCTCGTTGCCCACTTTGTGCCTAGCCCTTAATGCATGAAGAGTTGCACGGCCTTCTAATACAGCACTAAGAATGTCTCAAAGCAACTTTCTAGCTACCTAAAAAGTTTTTTTCTAGCAGTTATAGTAGCAGTTACTAAGGAGAGCATCCACCACTTTTAAAATGCATACACAACAATCACCCTGCTTAGAGACATGAACATAATCCCTACACCTTTCATTACAACTTGTAGCTTTATACTTCATCACCAAACACATTCCATTACAAATGCTGTAGCACACAAACTATAGCTGAGAGGTTCCTGTTTCTCTTCATTTAGTTTTATACAAGCACGTGGCATCAACCTCCCCAACCATATCATCACCCATTGCAATCTTCTTTTCCCATTATTGTCCTCCATGTTTGAACCCTTCCCAAGCTGGATTCCTTTAATAAATTGAGTCACTTACTTTGTAGCTTCCCCCCTCAATGCATCTTTTTGGGCCAATACTTGCTTGAAAGGTTCCCTACCACTTACAATAGAGACATTTCTATGCCTACCTGGGTACCTCCCTTCTCCATCATTATTAATGACCCCTCTTGGGTCCCTCTAAAAGTTTGGAGCAACTATGGGATTTTGAAATCTTCCATGCACAGGCATAGCAGCCCTCCTTCTCTATTGAACTAGCATCCAATGGCATAGTCCATTCCTTGCTCCCTTATCCTTACCCCACTAAGTGCTTGGTCCTTGAGGTTCCTGGCTCCTTTATGATGTTTTATCAGTCTCTTACTTCTTGTCTACTGCATTCCCCTCCACTTCCACTATAAAATAAAAATGTTTCCCCTCAGTTGAACATTGATCTGTGTAGCGGCCAAAATGGCCACAGGTGCAACACATCCGAGGAAGGCCCTCGTACTCAAATGATTGTAATGTCTTCCCCAATATCCCATTCAACTACTTTCCCAACTTCAACGATTTCAAGAGGTCCATCCTCACACAAACCCTTACATATAAGGATCATTACAAATAAGTGATTCATCCATCCAATAAAATTCATTCTCTAATGGATTTAGCAATGTGTAAAATATTTTGTGTCCCAATATAGCAAAGGAAGCACTAGGAATCTCACCCATACCGAGGCACACATTATAGTTGTGACACTCAGCCTAAACTCAGGGGTCCATACATCCAACCTTATGGCTTGTCTCGTTACCTGCCAAGCTTACGCAAGACACACTATATTTCGTTCCTCAATTGAATCAAAATGAAGACAAAAGCAACCTGATGATAGATCCCATATTCCAAACTTTTTGAAATGCCCCAAGCTATGCTGTATAAACCTCGCAATAATGCTGAAAGGGAGGGCACAACCATGTACTCTCCCCACCTAGTCAAACTGATGAAACTCCTTGCATCTACTATATGTCGAATCTGACAGATTAATCTCACCCTGTACTATGTAATCCATCATCTCAACCGCAACCTCTTTCACATCTATATAAGGAGGCCACTCAGAGGTTGTTGTAATTGTAGTATTTGAGCTCCTTCTACCTGTCAACGCATCTTCGAAGCTTAATTTGTTGGAATTGCCATGATTACCACCATCACCATATCCCACTAATTGCAGCACATTGTCCAACCCTTCTTTATTCTAATCCTCATTGGTATGATTTTGAATGTTCCCTTACCCCAACGCTCTGTTGTTCATAGAGTTGTTGCTATCCCTGCTTCCACCTGTTTTGTCCTGAGCAATGACTACTTTTCACTCCATCCAATATAAAAGTTTGTCTTTTTCAACTCTCTAGCAGATCCCATGCCAATGTCACTCTCAGTAGATATAGAGTCTGCTAATATTTAACTATGATTCAAATCTACTCCCACTTCACCATCAATTAGCACACACACACAAACACATATAAATACACTCATGCATAGACATGCACAAATAGAAGTACACATATATTTCCACACAGCTACTCAAACATAAATGCATACACACACATATAAACATACTCAAGCACACAAACATGCAAACACACACATACATGTAAACTCATATACATATGCAAAAGCATGCACATAGACACATATATGCACATGTGCCCACGCACACACATGCAATCATAGGCACAAAAAAATAGACATACACACTGACAAACACATGCATATGTATGCCTAAGCCTTGGCAGACATTCATATAGGCAAAAACATACACACTTATAGACGCACACAGGCACATATAAAGATGCACACACACATACACATGCATGCATGCACTCACACATGCAATCACACAGGTAAATCCACACACACACTTGCTAATATGAACACACATGCTCACACAGACACACACACATTCACAAAATGCACACACACACCCACATATGCGCACTTACTCATGCATAGACCCACACCCAAACATAAATACATGCACATATGTTCATGCACATGCATATAGATGTATAGACACACACAACCACACATGCACAAAAACACACACACTAAAGACATGCATGCACCCCTATGGACCAACACTCATATGCGCACAAGAAAACTCATGCACAAACACATATAAACACAAGAACACACACACGCACATGAATACCCACATACACACACACACTTACAAGCACACATACACATGAATTCACATGATAACACATATATAAACACATACACACATATGCACACATGCATATATGCATGCACCAAAATGTGCACATAGATATGAACATAATTGTACACAGACATGCATGCACACATGTACACATATGTACACTGATATGAACATGAATAAATGCACACATACACACATGTACAAAAGTACACACACATACACACAAACACAGAAACAAATGTATATGCACACATGAACACCCATGGCATGGCATGCAAAAACATATGCACTTACACAAGCATGCTCACAAAAATACATACACACACACACACATGACCACACACACAAATACACATGTACATGCACAAGAACATGCACACAAACATACACACACATGAATGCATGCAAGAACACAAATGCACACACACACATAAAGACACATGTGTACACACATGCATGTACACATGCCCAAAGGCACATACACAAAACTATGCATGCATATGCATACTTACAAACACACATGCATGCACACCCATGCACATGCATATGCGTACCAATGCACATATACTCACAAATGCACATGTATTCACACAAACATACACACATGTATACCTATGTACAGATGCATATGCACATACACATACCCTAACACACACTCACATAAGTACACACATGCACACATATAAACATATGTGCACACACTCACGCACACACACATGCACTCATAAACACAAACACACAATCATACCCATGAACACATGCACACTCATTCACACTCACATAGGCACATGCATGCAAACATATAAACACATGTACACAAGCCTACACACAAGCACATGCATAAGCACACTCATACACATAAGCATACATAAAGACATGCACATAGACTCGCACACCCAAGCACACTCACATGCACACACAAACACAAGCATGCATGCACACATACATACTTACACACACTACACCCACATAAATGCACTCAAACATTCATGAACACACCCATATGATTACACATGCACAATTGTATAAACACACAAGCACAATTACACAAACACACATGAATGGACATGCTCACACAAATACTTGCATGAACACACAACGCACAGATACTAAGATGGATGAACAAACACATACACACACGTGTAAGTACATTCACACCTGCATACATGCAAATGAACAAATACACACACACAAACACACTCACACCCACACAAACACATATGCACACATGCACATACACAAACACATACATGCACATGCACACATAATCCACAAACATACACACATACACACAAACTCATAAACCAATACAACCACACACATCAACTCGCATGCATGCATGCATACACACACAAATGTACACAATGACTAACAAACATATCCACATGCATGAATGCATGCACACAGAAACATTAGCATACACACATGCACACACACACAAATGCACACACATATGCACATTGACTCACATGCACACACACATGCATACTAATGCACACACATACACACACACACATGCACATACACAAACCCACACACACTAACACACATGCACACATACCAATACACATAAGCATAAACACATGCCAATGCAGACAAACATGCTCACTCATAAGCACATGCAACTTCACTTGCATACAAACAAATGAATGCATAGACACATACACACATGCACATGCAAACATGAACACAAAAAAAAACATGTGCACACACAAAAAAAACATACACGCACACACATACATTCACACATGCACAAATGCACACACACATATACACATGCATACAAACACATGCGCATGCACCCACACGCACAAGCACACACACACACACCCACACTCATGCAAGCACACATATACACAAACACACACACACGTGCAAACTCACTCGCACACAAACATATATATACACATGCACACACATGTACACATAGACACACATGTATGTATGCGAACACTTCAACATCCTCACACCTATACATGCTCATGCACATATATGCACACCTATTTGTACACACATATGTACACACTTGTACATGTCCATGTGCACTATTATGACACACTTGTACATGCACACACTCACATACATCCTCATGCACAAATACACACATGAACAAACACAGAGACACACATAAGCACACCTGGACACATTGATACAAACATAAGGGCTTACACACATGCACAAAATAAAGAACTCATGCAAGAACATACACACACAAAAAAAAGTTGATAGACATGCACATTCACACATATGCACAAGCACACACATGAACACAAATGCATACATGCACCAACACACACATGTTTTCGTGTACACACATGCAAACACATGCATAAATGCTCTCACTCATGCACATAGATATTCACAAACACAAAAACTAACACAGAACTACACACACACTCACACACACACAAAAATGCAATAACAAAGACACATTTGATCATGTGCACTCACATACACACACAAGTACACACGCATATAAAGATATGCACACACACATGCATATATACACACCCCCCACACACACACATGCAATCACAAATACTCACATAACATACACATACACATACAAAATGATGCATACATGCACATTAATGCAAAGGAACACCCACACACATAAACATGTACATACATAGCAACACACACACACACACACAAACATATGCAAACACATGCACAAAACAAACACAAACAAGAACACACATGCTCACACATAAGCACACACACCCAAACACACACACACAAGCATACACATGCACATAAACACATAGACACACACATGCATACACACTCACGTGCCCATGCACACACACATATGCACCCACACATGCACACGCACACATGCAAAGCACAAACAAACATGCATGCACATGGACTTGCACAAAACAATACACATGTGCACACACACACACACACACACAAAATGCATGCACACACACCAATAGGAAAGCACACACACTAAAATGCACACACATACAAACACATGCAAACACATGTATACACAAACACATATGCATACACACCCATGCATACATATGCACAACCTCATAGAGATAAGTACCCGTGGACACAGATGTTGACAAACACAAAAACACGCATGCATAAAGATACATACACATACACATACTAGCTCACACATGTGTAAACACACACACTCACATGCATACAAATAAGTAAACACATGCACACCCACACACTTTCATATGCCACAAAAGCTCATGCACCCACACATAACCACACAAACATACACGAATGCACAGGCACACACATGATCACACACATCCATAATTCCATAAGCAAACACACATATGCATATGCATACATTCACACACGCACATGCACAAATACATGCACACAGACACATGCACAAAAACATACACATTCACACACATGTGCTTCTGAATATACACACACAATGTCATACACACATATACATGCATGTGCATGAATACACTAACATGCACACACACTTAGACACATGCACGTGTACACATAAACTAACACACATTCATAGACATAAGCACATAGACATACACAGAAACACAAACATCGATGCACACACATGTATAAAAACATGAACATATCTCAAACAAAGACATGCACACACACACACCACAAGACATGAACATGCACAAATAGTCATGCACACTCACACAAATTCATACACGCATTTGCACACATGTACACACACATATACACAATTGCATACATGCACATGCACACCCATACATGCAGCCACACACCCACATACACACACGCATACAAACATGGATGCACACATAAACACATAGACACAAAGGCATATACACAGACCCACACATGTACAAATAAAATCACATGCACCTAATGACATGGATGTATGCACACATACACACATATACACACACACATGTACTTAAACATGCATAAAACATACATGTATAGAGACACACACTCATGCATGCACATAGCTCACAAACTCATGAACAGACACACATGTATGCACACATATACACACTTAACCATAAATGTACACACTTACATGTATACACATGCACATATACATATGCACACATACATACACACATATGCATGCACACACACACACACACATTAAAACATGTGTGCATGCAAACACAAAAAAATTCACAAAACACAAAAATATTTGCATACACAAACATGAATACATAAGCACACACACACACCCACACATGCACACAAGCACATAAGAATGTACGCATGCACACACAAACATGCATGTAAGCTGAAACAAACACATGTAGGCAAAAAAATGCATATAGATTTATACACATGTTCTCCCTCTCACACAAGCATAGTCACATATGCACACACACACACACACACAAAAAGAACATGTACACACACATGGAAACACAAACACAAAAAATTAACACATGCACATGCAAACACAAATGCACACACGCATTTGCACACATGTACACACACATATACACAATCCCATACACGTGCATGCACCCACACACCCACATATGCACATGCATAAAAACATGGATGCACACACAGACACATAGACACAAAGGAATACATACACTACCACACATGCACAAAAAAAATCACATGCACCTAATGACATGGATGTATGCACACATATACACATATACACACACACACATGTACTTAAACATGCATTAAAACATGCATGCATGTTGACACACAATCATGCATGCACATAGCTCACAAACTCATGAACAGACACACATGTATGCACACACATACACACTTAACTATAAATGTACACACATACATGGATACACATGCACAAATACATATGCACATATACATATGCACACATACATACACACATATGCATGCACACACACACATATTAAAACATGTGTGCATGCAAACACACACAAATTCACAAAACACAAAAATATTTGAATACACAAACATGAATACATAAGCACACACACACACCCACACATGCACACAAGCACATAAGAACGTACGCATGGACACACAAACATGCACATAAACTGACACAAACACATGTAGGCAAAAAAACGAATATAAATGTATACACATATTCTCTCTCAGACACACACACATAGTCACATATGCACACACACAAAAAAAACATGTACACACACATGGAAACACAAACACAAAACAATAACACATGCACATGCAAACACAAATGCACACACGCATTTGCACACATGTACACACACATATACACAATCGCATACATGCACATGCACACTTATACATGCCCCCACACATCTACATACACACAAGCATCCAAACATGGATGCATGCATAGACACAAAGGCATACACACACACCCACACATGTACAAATAAAATCACATGCACCTAATGACATGATGTATGCATACGTACACACATATACACACACACATGTACTTAAACATGCAATAAAACATGTATGCATGTAGACACACACTCATGCATGCACATAGCTCACAAACTCATGAAGAGACACACATGTATGCACACACATACACACTTAACCATAAATGTACACACATACATGGATACACATGCACATATACATAAGCACACATACATACACACATATGCATGCACACACACACACACACATTAAAACATGTGTGCATGCAAACACACACAAATTCACAAAGCACAAAAATATTTGCATACACAAACATGAATACATAAGCACACACGCATACACATGCACACAAGCACATAAGATCGTATGCATGCACACACAAACATGCACGTAAACTGACACACACATGTAGGAAAAAAACACATATAGATTTATACACATATTCTCTCTCACACCCACACATAGTCACATATGCACACACACACACACACACACAAAAACATGTACACACATGTGGAAACACAAACACATAATAATAACACATCCATATACAAACACAAATGCACACACGCATTTTAACACATGTACACACACATATACACAATCACATAACTGTACATGCACACCCATACATGCACCCACACACACACATATGCCTACATGTACACATACATGCACAAAAATAGACACACACACTCATGCAAATGTAGACACACAAAGACCCTCACACACAGACACAAAGTTACAAACACATTTATCAATACACCAACTCACACACATGCATGTATGTATGTGCATTCACACGCACACACGCATATCTTTGCACAAGAGCACACATAGACCCACAGACACACACACATACACACACTCAAACACATATTCACATGCACAAATACATTCATATGCATATACACATGCAAACTCATACACATGCATACACACATACATACACATAAACATGAACAAGTGCACAATGACACACAACCACAAACACACATATGCATACACATGCACCAACATACACACCAACACAATGACACACACTTGCACATACATACAAACAACACTCATACACACACGCAGACACACACAACCACAAAGAAGCACACACAAGCACATACAAAACACACAAACATACAAAGGCTTATGGACACATACACATACATTTCCATAGACACACAAGCATGTACCATAAAGCACATATGCACATGCACACAAAAACACACCTGTGTACTCACCCACAACACATGCACAAAAATGCACACCACAGTAACAAACAAATAAGAACACACATTCACACAAGTATGCAAATATACAATTGCACACAACCACACACACTCCATAGTACACACTTGCACATACACACACACACACCACACACACACATAAACATAAGCCCATGCACAAACACACACATGAACGTAAATGCATATATGCATATGCTTATTCACACACATGAAAAAAAATCACACACACACTCACATGCACACTCATTCAAATACATATACGCATACATACACACATACATGCATAGGCACACATTAACACACACACTTATGCATACACATGCACATATGCATGCTTACACATTAATACACTTACACATGCACATATGCACAAACACATACCATACATGCATCCACATGCATACACGCACATACATGCACACGCACACTTTCACAAACATTTGCAAAGACACACACAAACACACTAGCACATACCATACATGCATACACATGCATACACGCACATACGTGCACATGCACATGCGTGCACACGCACACTTTCAAAAACATTTGCACAGACACACACAAACATACTAGCACACACATGCATATTTGCACATGTCGAACCACTTGGACACACCTCCAGATCATGCACATGTTTGCGATTGCACAAGCACACACACATAAACAAACATGCACCCACACATGCTATGATACACATGAGCTTACACAGGCATCCGCACATAGAAATAAACACATGCACATACACAAGAACACAAACTTATGGATACACACATAAAAATCTACTTGCACACATACACATGTAGAGATACGCACAAACACAAGATGAGCACATGTAGACACACATACAACATACACAAACATGCCAACACACTTGCATGCATAGGCACGCATGAACACACAATTATGCACACACATGCACATCTGTATGCTTACACATGAATACACTTGCACATGCACACACATGCACATTCACATATGCACAAACACATACCGCACATGCATACATGCACATGCATGCACACAAACACTTTCGCAAACATTTTCACAAACACACTAGCACTTGCACATGTGGAACCACTTGGACACACCTCCAGATCATGCACATGTATGCGATTACACAAGCACACACACATAAACAAACATGCACCCAAACATGCTATGTTACACATGAGCTTACACGGGCATACACACACAAAAACAAGCACATGCATATACACAAGAACACAAAAACTTATAAATACAAAGACATACAAATCTACTTGCACACATACACACGTAGAGATACACACAAACACAAGATAAGCACATGCAGACACACACACATATGCTCACAATCACACACACACTCACTTAGACACACGTATGCACACATGCACACATATGTGAACACATGCACAAACCTACATATCTGTATGCAAACACATCCACACAAACCCATGTAAACATATATCCACACACACAAACATGCATGCACCCACACAAGCACACACACACACATCCACACATTCACCCACACATACACAGGCCAAAAAAACACTCACACATACAAGTACACACCAAAACATGACCATACACATGCATACTTATGCATTCATACACACACATTCACTTGCATACGTACACACACATGTATACACCCTCATAAGTACACAAAAATGCACAAACAAAGATTCACATGCATGCACACACACAATTACATACAAGCACACATATACATGCAAGCACACACACATGCACACACACAGATGCACACACTCACACACTCATACACCCAAGCACTTACATATATTGACACTCACACACCTAAAGATGAATGACCATGTGCACATTAATAGGTACAGACACGTTCACATATGTGCACATGCACACAAAGACAAACATACATGTATGAACATATGCACATACAAAGTACAAACATATGCAAACACACATACACACTCTAACACATGCACACATGTACACACACACACATTTACATAGCACACACAAACACACCTATACACACAAGTGCATGTACATGCACACATACTCATATGTATGAATACACAACATGCATACAAAAATGCATATGCATATACACACACAAATACACACACACAAATACATTAGCATGCATACGCATATACACAAATGCACACAAACACATGCATCTGTGTGCATGTGTTCACACATGAAAACTCGCACACATACACAGTTCATGCACATGTTAACAACCTACACACACATGTGCACAAATACATAAACACACAAAAATATATGCAAACATACATGCACACACACAAACACACACACACACACAAACACATGCACACATGCACCAAAATGTAGATACACATACACTCACATGCACATGCACATAAGCATGCCCATGCACACATACTAACACATGCATAAACATGCACATACAAATGCACACACTTGCACACAAACACAAAAACACACAAAGGCACACACACACTCTCCCATGCACACAAACACAACCATGTACACATTCTTGTGTGTGTCACATGCACAATCACATGCAAACACAAACACAACCACATACACATGCACACTTTGATATAGGCACACACACACACATAAATACAAACACACACACATACATTCACACATGCACACACACACACACATGCACAAGCACACAAACAAATGCACACAAGCACACCCACACACACACACATGCACAAAAACATAACTAAACTCACACTCACACATGCTCACATGCACACACCCACACACATGCTCACACAAGCCAAAATGCATATACACATGCACTAATATACACACACACACACACATTCTTGCACAAACACATGCTAACACACCTATGCTTGCTCAAACATGCACATATAGCCACACACACACACATACACATGCAAATACACATGCATAAATATTTGCACAAACACACATGCATGAATACATGCACACACACACATGAAGACACACACTGCATGCACTTGCCTACACCCTCACATATGCATGCATGTGCACATGCACATAAGCCCATGATATATGCATGCATGCACACACAAACAAGCATACATGCAAATATCTAAACATACCCACACATATGCATGCATGCACCTACACTCACTCCTATATGCATATGCACAAACACACATGCAAAGACATACACATGTACACATGCACTCACATAAGTACACAAACACAGACACCCACATACACACCACCCCAAACACACACACACACACACATGCACATACACATGCACACATAAACAAATATAACAGCACACGCACATACACAACCAAACACACACAACCACACACAAGCACGTACACACATGAACATTTGACACAGACTAACACACACACACTCATAAGCCACACAAACAAATGCACATATCAAAGGTTTGCATAGAATCAGGAGCCAACATGCAAGCACACTCACAAACATGCACACTCACATGCACACATCCACACAAATGCAAGTGCAGCACACACACGATCTCACAGATGACAGAGACACCCACATACACACCACCCCAAACACACATGCATGCACACACACACATGTACACACAAACAAATACAAGTGCACACACACACAACCAATCACACACACCCTTACACACACAACCACACACAAGCATGTACACACACGTATGTATGCACACACACACATGAACATGTGAGTGCCTGCAGAAGCACACACACCCACACACACATACATAAGCACACAAACAAATGCATACCCACAGACATGGACACTCACATACACACATCCACAAAAATGCAAGTGCAATACACACACATATGCACACACATAGACACATTTAAATAAACACATACACATATGTGCATGTAAAAAGGCATATACACACGAAGACAACATAGCATACACCTGCACATATCTATACATATGCACGCATGTGTGCACACAAATGTGCACATGCACACAAGAAAGCACGCAAACCATCAAACTTCAACACCAACAAGCATACATCACCTACTCACACACATTTGCATGTAAGTACAAAAATACACACATGGATGCTAACAGATGCAAATACACACACACACCACCCCACACACACCAACACACACACATATGCACTCCATTGCACACACAAAAAAACACACACCCACATAGACATACGTACATCCATACGCACGCACTTATTAAAACAAAACCATACACACATCCATACACGCACAAGTATAGCCAAATACACACACTTTCACACGCACAAACACAAGTACATACACACACACACACACACTATAGTGTACACACATGCGAGAACATGCACACACACTCATATGCATAGACACACATGTGCAAAAATACATGTGCAACACACATGCTTGTAAAAAAATGTTTACACACACATATACACAAACACACATATACACATGTATACACAAACACATGCATATGCAATCATGCACACATATGCATAAATAAACAAGCATGCCTACAGCCACACACACCCACATGCACACATAAGCATGCTCTCACACATATAAAATTACACAAATATGCACACACACTCACACACGCACATGACAAAGACAAATGAACATGCACACGTATACAAAAGCATGCATGCACATCAACACCCAATGATACCCACGCATACACACGCACACAAACACAACCATGCATACACAAACACACATATGCACACATACACATGGACATACATGCACATTCACACAAGTAGGTACACACACAACAACACACATGCACACACATGACCATGCACACACACGCATATAGACATGTGCACATACACATGCACACATAAATGCATGTGCAAGCACACACTAACACATGTGCAAGAACACACACATGCTGGTATGAATGCACACACACAAACACACAGATACATACAAATGCACACACAGATGCATGCATATGCACACCAACACACATACACACACACCTACATGCATCCACACACACAAACACACTATCATACACATTTATGCCCATACATATGCTCCCACTCACGCACATGCACATGCATATGCACTAACATGTGTGTACACGTTCACACACATGCAAATGAGAAAGCACATGCATATGCACACACTCGCATGCATAAGCACATGCATACATATGCACACCCATGCCCACAAATATGGATACACACACAGACAAAATAATAAGCATACACACATACACACACACATGCACCCCTCTCCTAAACACATATATATGCTCACACACACATATATATGCTCACACACATATATACCCACATGCATGCATGCATGCATGCATACATGAACGAATACACGCACATACAAATTCATAACACAAACAAAAAAACTTATACACATATGCACGTGCACTCACATGCATGCACCCACATAAACACATACACACATACACACATACGAACAAACATAGGAACATGCTCTGACACACGAACAAGCCAAAAGCACACAAACTCATGCATATACATGTATGCATGAACGCACAAAGGCATGGACACACACACAATAGAAAGATGCATGCAAACACATATGTATGCACATGCACATAAGCATGCACATATGCATGCACACATACATAAAAAAGTACATAAATACATACATGGATAGAGACATACACATCCACACACAAGCTCAAAGACATGTGCACAAACATACACACAAGAATGCAAACATGCACATTCATGCATAGAAGCAACACACTTGTACACACAGATACACACTGACATGCATGCACACACACACTCACATAGGCCTACATAAACACATGTACACAAACATGAACACACATGCCTACACATACATACATGTACACATGCCCATACATACACACACACAATCACACATGCACATTAACACACATGCATACACTAAACATACACATGCACACACACATAGACATTCACACATGTACACTTGCACATGCATACACACATCCACACATTCACACATGCACACAAGCACACACATGCATGCACACATACACACACAAAACTTCACATAGTTACACATAAACACAGAAACACACACACACACATGAACACATACACACGCATACACACACAAATGCACACATACACTTACGCACACAAATGCACCCATGCACACAAATGCACACGCACACTAACACACATACGCACAAAAATACGCACGCACGCAAACGCGTGCATGCACACACATACATACATTCACAAGCACACATGCATATGTCCACATAAATGCACACACACTCATACATATACACAAACACACATTTAGGCACATTCGCACTCATGCATACACACATGTACAAACATGCATGCACACACACATAGTCATACACAAACACATAGGCTTAAGAATGTAAACACATGCATAAACACATGTGCATGCATGCACATGCACACACACATTCTCATAGATGCACACTAATGCATGCATGACACACACAAGCACATGCACTTGCACTCACAAACATGCACACATTGACACATATGCACATGCACATGTCCACATTCATACATACACAAAAATTCATGCACACACACACCCACACATACATATGCATAGCATCAAACTCATGCATGAATACATGCACATGAAAATATGCACACTCACAAATATATACACACCCATGTAAACATGCAAACACAAAATCACACACCCATGACCCACCCACACACACAACCAAAGTCATACAAAAGCACACACACACACACACATCAACATGCACATATACATATAAACACACACAACATATGCACAAAGACAAACATGAACAAATGCATGCTCACCCACACACACTCGCTCACACCCATATGCACACACACAGCCTCACACAGACACAAACACACACCTACACACACATGCACAAAAACATAGACATGCATCCACAAGCACACACACACACACCCTTGTACCTGTGTGTGCACACAAACATAGGCATACTAGCCCACATGCATGTGCATGTAGACACACAAATGCACACACACACATAGATATGCATGAACACACACACACACACACACACACACACACAGACGTACACACACATGGACATGCTTACATACACACAAATTCATGCATGCGTATAGTCACACACACATTCACACTCGTACACACACTCCTATGTACATGAGCATACAGACACACACACACATGCATACACCCATATCAGTGCACACACACACACCAACACACTCACATGCACAAATACACACATGCATTGAAACATGCAAACACATATACACAGACATGTGAACATGCATACACACAAACATGCACACACACAAACACACACATGCATTCTTCCACACACACATAGCATGCACACACCCATAGATGCACACATGCAAGAACACGTGTGCTTACATATGCACACATGCATACATGTACACACACATGTCAGTCAATAAGCATATGCAAGAAACAGCAAAGAAACTTACCTACACACACAAATGTAGATGCACACAAATGCACACATAGGATAAAAATAAGTATATACACACAAGGACATAAACACAAGCATACACACACACATGCCAATATAGGATAAAAAATAAGCATGTACACACAAAGACATAAAAATAAGCACACACACACACACATGCACACACATGCATGGACACACATGTTCTTGAACACACAAATGCACACACATTTATGCACACAAAAATAAACATGCACAGGCACGTACACAAACACACTGACATCCACGTACACAAACCTACACACACATACACATATGCGAGCATGCTCACACATGAATATACATACACAAAAACATAACCATGCATGCTCACAAAGACTCATGCACACACACACACACTCATAGGCACACATATACATGCACAGACACGAATACACATAAGCACACATACACACACAAGAAAATGTGCACACATAAACACACTTACATACATGCATGTGCTCATGCACACGAACACACACACACACACATATTTACTCACACATGCACACACATAGACACACTCACAAAACCCCAAGCACACAAATACTCCTACACACACAAACACATATATATTCACGTAAAGCTACACCCTCATGTATGCATGCACATATGGGTGCATACATAAGCATGCACACCCGTACGCACCCACACTCACACACAGGCACACACATACATAAACACATAAAGACACATTCACACACTCACACAAATGCAAATAGGCATGTGTAGAATCACAAACACAAATGCACATACACAAGCATGCATACATGCACACACATGCACATACAGATTCACACACACATGCATATAGGCACATGCACGCTAAGACATGCAATCAAACACGCACATGCACACACATGTGCATCCACACCAATAAACAAATACACATAAAAACACACGTATGCATACACACATACACACACACAGGCACACAAGAAAAGATACACACACATGCTTAGTCACACACAAACACATGTGCATATGCACATAACAACATGCACATGCACAATCACACAAACACATGTACACACAAGCATAAAAAAAAACACACTTATATACAGTTGCACTTGCATGGACAAACACACGAACACACATGCATACAATCATGCACACAAACATAATGCACACACACATGCCCATGCACAAATGAACATACACACAAACACATGCATGCATATAAATATAAACATAAAGGCATGCAAATATATACACAAACATACGTAGATGCATATAGATACATGCACATGCTTGCATACATGAATGTACACAAACAAATACACATGCATGCGCACAGACACATAGATGCATGCACACATATATATACACACACATGCATGCACTCATAGATGCACTCTTGTAAATACTAATGCAACGATATGCACATATACATGCACACATATGCACACACACTAACACACATGTTTACACCCAAACACACATGCATGCACACATATGCACTTCAACAAACCATGCACACACACATATACAAGAATGCTCACACACATGCACACACACAAAAACAAATACATGCACGTTGATACATGTGTGCATGCACACACACATACATGCACATGCACGCAAACACTTTCACATACACACACATGCACATAAACATGCACACACACACCCTTATAAGAACGTGCACATAGTCACACATGCACACATCCACATATGCATAAGAAACCATAGACACGCACACATAGGAACACTTATAGACACATATACAAATGCATGTATACACAAACATGCATACACATGTGCACAAGCATATGCACATGCACTCATAATTACACATGTACATGCATACTCACATGCACACAAGCACACACATGCACACATACACACACCCATGCACATACAAACAAAATTATGCACACACACACACATGCATATGCACACATGCACACAAAATTGAATAAACACATATGAACACATAACCACATGTAAACATGTGCATGCATATATACATGTACACTCGCGCACACAAGCATGCACATACACACACCCACCCACCCATACATGTGAACATACATCAGAACCCATGCAATCACCCACACACACATGTATGTGCATGCACACATTGGCACAAATACATACAAGCACACACACACACACACAAATACACACCCCAAATCCATGTGCACTCACACATATGCATGCTTGCATGTGCACATGCACATAAGCCCAACAAGCACAAGCAGACACACATGTGCATGCACACACATGGACACATGCACAAACACATGCACACAAATAGAATTATGTATACACACACATGCATAAACATGTGCACACTCACACACAAGCAAAAAGACACAAATTCACACACAACCACATATAAACATGTGCATTCATACACACACACACAAATGCATATAGACACTCCAGTATGCACACACTTAACTAAACACTCGAACATATGCACACACTCACCCACACACACATGAATTCTTTTTTACACACACACATGCATGCATGTACACACACACACAACATGCAAAACCCATGCCCACACACACACACACATGGATGCTTTCATGCACGCACAAACACAAACCCGCACACAATAACATGCACACATGCACACTCACATGACATGCACATAGATACACATACACATAGACACATGCATATACACTACCACACTTACACATGCTAACACATGCATCCATAGAAATAAAACATACATGCTTGCACGTACATACACACATTAGCACAAATGAACACTTTTAAACAAACATAAGCATACACACATGTGTACTACCACACACACTCACAAACATATCCAAACCCACATAGTTGTATGCATGTAGGCATAACACACCCACATGAACACACACACACATTCACATGAACACAAACAAACAATCACACTCTCAAATGCCCATACACACATACACATAAGCACACACATACACACACACATGCAAACACACACCCACATAGACATATGCATGCATGCACACATGATCCCAAAATGCAAGCAAACAAGCACACATGCATATGCATTCATAAGCATGTGCACATGCATGCACATGTGCACACAGACATACACATACATACATGAATGTACTTGCACACACACATGTACATGCACACACATGCAGACATATTCATGCATACATGCACTCACACATAGAAGAATACATGCACCCACACACACAAATGCACATAAATATACACACATGCATGCACATATAGATGCATGTACACAGGCATAAACACACACACAAACACAAACACATATACCCATACAAATGAACAACTACATGAACCAACAAACTCACCAACACCCACATGTGTGTTTGTGCACACTTATTCACATAATATGACACATACCCTAAACACACGCACATGCACATGTGCCCACACACACAAACCCACACACATACAAGTGCACACGCACACACACATGCGCACACAAATGACATGCACGAAGACACACACACACCCACATACACCCATACAGGCATGCAACCTCTCCTACACTTACGCACACATGCACCCACGCCTACACATACATGCACACAAAAATAGACATTGGAACATTTATGCATATGCACACACACAAATGTACACATACAAACATACACAAGTATACATACATGCCATGCACAAATGTAAAAGCACTAATGCTCACAAACACATGCATGGCATAAACAACTGCTCACAAACACAACAAACTCACATGCAAATATGGATGCACTTGTACATGCACACACATAAGCAAATACTACCATGTCTAAATACACAAATACACCTGCATGCACTCACAAAAAAACACATACATTCACACACAAACACACGCATTCATGCTTGCATGCACAAGATCAATGCACACAAGTAAACAAGAATAAAGCCATAAACATACTCAAGCACTCACATAAACACACACATGCACACAAAAGCACAAATGCATACATGTGCACCCACACACAAATGCATGCACACACAGACACACACGCAAAGAAAAACATACACAAATACATGCATGCACTCACATAAACATGCACACACAAACACGTGCACACACATTTACATGCATTCTTACACACATATAAGTAAAAATGTACAAACAAACATGCCAACAAACACGCACAAACAACACACATATGACTACTCATGCATAGACAAACACACATGCACACAAACATATGCACAAACACACATGCAAACACACATACAAACAACACACATGACCATGCACACATGCACATGCACATGTACATGGACACACACATGACCGAACACATGCACAAATGCATTCATGTGTTCACAGACTCCCATGCATATCCACACACACATACATACACATGTTTGCATGCAGACAAACACTTACATGCATGCAAACACAAACATCGTTACACACACACACTTGCATACACACATGTGCTCACGTGTAGACAAACACTCATTTACATAGGCACATATGTACACATGCACTCATGCACACACGCACATAAACACATACAGACAAACACAAACACATGCTTGCACATGCACTCACAAAACTATGCACACATACTTGCACAAGTATGCACGTGCACAACCACAAACACACAACAATAGAGGCACATAAATATGTGCACATACATGCATAAACACACACATACATGCAGGCATGGCCACACACATAAGCACACTTATGCACACCATAAACTCACATAGATGCATGCTCGCAAAAATACACAAGAAAAGCTCATAAACATGCTCACGCATGCATGTTCACATACTCACACATGCACTCATACACACACAAGCCCACACATAACACACATATAGACATGCACACTCAACAAACACAAACTCACTCATACAAAGGAATGTTCTCACATGAACAAACAACACATGTACACACAAATGCATGAGCACATACAAATACATGCACACACACACACAAACAGACACACATACACACAGTCGAACATATGAACATGTGCACGCACACATGCACGGACGAACACACACATAAATACAAAAATACATGAACACACACACACACACCAACATGCATAATCCCCACACACAGGTGCACACACGTGCGTACACATGCTCACACACACATGCTAATGCATATAAACACACACATATAAAAACACACAAATAAACACACATGTATGTGCATTCATGAACATAATCATACATACACATGTCCACAAACATAAACACACATGAACACACATGCACCAACAAAAAAGCATTCATGCAAAGACACACATACACACTCAAAAATATACAATCATGTGTACACAAACACTTGCTTAAGAACATGCAAATGCACACATAGGCACACACACATACATAAGCACACACATATGCAATCAAACACCCACAAGCATGCACACAGCTAAAGGTCCATAGGCACACCTCCACACTATTGCATACATGAATGCAACAACACAAACACACACATGGATGCACACATGTGAACACACATGCACACACACATGCATACATGTAAGTACATAGTGACATGCGTATACATGCAAATACACACACATACAAACACGTGCACATGCACACACACACACCCCTAAACATATACACAAGGACAAACAAGTGCACGAATGCATGCACTCCTAACTACATGCTCAAACATCAACACACACCCACACATGCACACCCATACATGCACACCCACACACGCACTCACACAGACATGCACAAACACACATGCATGCATGTGCACTCACACACACACACATGCACTCACAAACATACACATACACAAATGCAAGAATAGTCACATGCATAAGTACACACATACACACATAAACACATGAACACACATCAACAAGCATGCATGCACACACATGCATACATGCACACAAGGGTGCATGCACATGTACACAACCCAGACACAAAATCACACCCCCCACATACAGACAAATAGATACATGCACTCATGCACACTCATATAGACACGCATATGCACACACATACACGTTGACACACACTTACACCAAGGCACATGGATGGCTTCACACTTAGTTGTGTGCAGACACATAGAAAAGCCCACATGCATGAACACATATGCAAATGCATACATGCACATACATTCACACACATGCTGCACACATGCACACACGTGAGCATGCTTATGCACACATGTAGTCCCATATGCATACACACTTGCACATAAGCACAAATGAATGAACATATGCACAAACACACACACACATGTAGGAACACATGCAGGAACACATACACACATGAAAGTATCCACACACACAAGTACATATAAATGTCTAACCACACTCACTGACATAGAAACACGTACACTTAAACAAACACAAGCACATCCTCATGCACACATAAACATTGCACATCTACACACACAAAGACACACACAAGAATACAAATGTGCACACATGAAGATGTACACATACACAAATGCACAAAAAATACAAATGTGCACACATGAACACATGCTTACATGAATAGGTAGATGCAAGTACACACATGAACACATGCCTACATAAACATGCACACAAACAAACATCCACAGATAAGAAAACAAAACATGCACACATACACATGCATAGGTAGATGCAAGTACACACATGGAGATGCACATACAAACATACGCACATGCAGACACTCAAGCATAGACATGCACATGCATGCATACAAACACACACTCTCACACACACACACATATGCAAGCACACACATACAAGCATATAGAAACACACACACACACACACCCATGCACATGCTGATGCAAATAGTCCCAACCCATCCGCATGCCAACCAAAATACACATGCACACCCATAACATAGACGCACACACCTACATGAGTAAATGCACACACACACACAAATGTTTACATGCACTCACATGCACGTGAACATGTGCACACATATTCAAACCAACACATATCGAGATACACACACATACATGTCTGCACAGAAAAAAAAAACCTGCATAAAAGCATATGCAAGCATGCACAAACAAGCATGAACACTCACAAGGACACACACACACACACAAGGATGCACAATAACACAAATACATGCACACATGCATGCACCAAAATGCACACAAGAACATATGAACAGACAAGTACACAGACACATACATCCAAAAACACCCACACACCGACACTTGCACACCCCCACACACACACATAGACAAATAAAAGCACAAGCACACGAACACCAAGACATGCACATACACATGCTTGTGCTCTTACATATACATGCAAACACACACATACATATATGCAAATCCAAACATATACAAATGCACACATGCACACACACAAAAGCAAATGCACATATATGCACACATATGTATGCATACACACTCACAAATATGCACAAACGCACATATGCAAACATGCACACATATAAGAACATACAGGAACATGTGCACACACACACACATGCAAACACAAGCACACATGTATGATGGCATACACGCATGCATGAATATGTGCACAAAGACACAACATGCATGAAGACACACACACATGCACAAACACTTCCACATTTGCAAACAAACAAACATGCTCAAACACACTCACACAAACATCCAAGCACATGGACAACCACATAGACACATGAACATGTATAAAGACACACATGTACATGCACAAGCTTATGTATATGCACACCTGTCAATAACACACACATCCACAAAGACATGCATACACATGCATAGGCACTCCTAAAGGTACATGCACATGAGCATACAGGCACACACACTCACATGCGCTCACACATGCACATAGATATGCACACACCAACACATGCATAAACATAAACACACATAAACATGAGCTAGCATGCACACACGCACATGCACACACACACACACATGCACATGTATATACACACACATACGCACATGCACAAACACACACACATGTACCCTCACAAGCAAGCACATGCATGCATAAACACACACAAACACACACACACACATAAAAACACATACATACATGTATGCTTGTGCACACATATTTTTGACTGCAAACACACATGCACAAACACACTCATGTGCACTCACAAATAAATATGTACATGCAAATCCACACACACAAATGCATACAAACGTCAAGACACTTGTACACACATTCATATATATTGGAAAACACATACCCTACACACACTCACATAAGCACACACGAACACACATGCACACACAAGAACATACACACACAAACACATGTGCACAAGCACACACACACACAAGTGCACACACACATGCTCAACCACACAACCATGCATACACACATGCACACATATAGACATGCACACACATAAATATGTGCATACATGCACATATGGATACCTCACCACAAACATAAGGACATGCACACACACAAACATTCACACACACACACACAAAGGTATACATGCACTCACGGAAGCTCACACACATGTACACACACATACATAAACACAAACTTATGCATGCATGAAGACATGCGCACACATGCATACACACACATGCATACATGCACATGCATACACAAGCATACACATACACATTTGCACACAAGCATGCAAACATAAAAAACCATAGAGGAAGGCAAATATATTCACGTCAACATGCCCACACACGCACAAACCCATATCCACACATGCATTTAAGTGCATGCATTCACAAATGCAAAAAAAAATACTAACACACATATGCACAAACTTTCACACATGCACAAATGCACACACACGCAAATGAAGTTACATCGACACAAGTACATGCTCATACAAACACACACACACATCCACATATGCTCTTGTACACACACAAACATGTGCCCTTGAACTCGCGCACTCATCCACAAAAGCATGCATGAAAATGACAACCTACACAAAGATTTACACAAAAACATGCACACACATGCACACGCATGCATGTGAAAATGCACACACAAATGAACATACACACATAGTTGCACACATGCAAGCACAAGCTCACAAACACAAATGCTCACTGATACACACACTCACACATGCACACCCAATGCATACACACAAACACACACACACACAACCACAGACCAACACATGTACATCTATATATGCACAAACACACACACACACACATACACATATGCATGAGCTAGCATGCACACTCACAAACAAGCATACACACATGCACATAAATGCACACTTAGATGTGGGCACACATTCACACATGCACACGTGCACATAAACAAACACATAATACACAAGCACGTAGACACATTCACACATGCAAACACATGCACACACATACACAGATATACACACACACACACTCACTCATGCACATATGTATAGACAAATACACATGCACATAAGTGTAGGTATACAAGATGTACTTGCACACACACACATGCACGCACATGCACATGTGTAGAAGCACACACTCACACGTATGCACACATGGATGCACAGAATCCACATACAGGAACACACACATGAATGCACACATACACATGTGTATACAAACAAATACATACACACACACACGTCCCTACACGCATGCACAAACACACATAAGGACACACTTGCATGCATGCAGCCACACATGCACACGTGTGCATGCATGCATGCATGCACACACATGAACACACACACAAATGCATGCATACACATATCGATGCACACATAGAAACTCACACACAAATGCACTCATAAGGAAACATAGACACACACATGTGCACATACGCATACAGATACTTACACACTCACATGTGCTCATGCAAGCATTTAACTATGCATACATGCCCATAAACACATGCATGTATGTGTAGATGTGCACTCACACATAAACACATAAGCCCATGCAAAAGCACACACATGCAAAGGCACACAGGAACTAAAACACACATGAACACACACAGCTATGCACACATTGGTAGCCACACACATGGGCACACACACGCACTTGCTCATACATGCATGCACACACACAACACATATGCACAACATACACTTGCATGCATAAACATGCATGCACACATAGATAGGAACACAAGGACACATGTGCACACAAACACATGCACATGCACTCACAAAAAGATGCACAAATGCATACACTCATAAGCAAGCATATGCATACATGGTCACATCCACACATGCCAATATTCTGACACACATACATGCAAAGACACACACACACACTTAAGAGCACACATGCACATTTACACACACACATACATGAATACAAATGCACACACACATGTACACACACATGCAAACACATCTATACATACTCATGCCCACTTGCACATCCACATGCACACACAAACACAAATGCAATTAAACCCACACATGTATGTAGACCCATGCAAATATGTACATACACTTGCACACACATTCTCATAGGTACACACATAAGTACACACACAAGCACACATACGTGCACACAAAGGCATACACACATGCACATCCACGAGATCACACATTTAAACACACATACATATGCACACACCCATGCACACGCACACAGATGCACACTCGCATACACATGCACATGCACACATACACCTATACAAATACATATAGATGCAAAGGCATGCACACATTTGCACACTCACACATATACATGCACACACACACATACACACAAATAAACACAAACTCTTTCACACTTGCAAATGCACACATGCAAGCACATGCACTAGATATAAAAATATACAAACACACACACACATGCACTTACTCATACACATACTCGTGCATGCATGCAAACATGCACACATGCACAACCACACATAGACGAATGCACACGTAGATCAATAAACATGCACGAATGCACACATACACACACACACATGAACATACACATACAGATGCACACACAAATACACATAGGCACACACATAAAAAACTTGCTCACACACCCCTGCATGCATAGCCATGCACACAGATCAACATACACATAGACATAGAAAACACATAGATAGACACACAAAACATATGGATGCACACACTCACATAGATAAGCACACCAACATATGTCTATGCATACTTAAGCACAAGCACCACCATACATACTTACACAAACCCATCGTGCACACACATACATGCACAAGCACATAGACGTACATATGCAAAAGTGTTCACACAAGCACACAAACACACACACACACACAAAACACTAATGCATGCAGACAAATACATACATACACACCTATGTCAATGAAAGCATATGCATTCACATGCATATCCACACATGTCAACATATAGACACACAAGCACACCCACATACATGCATAAATACAAAGATATAGACACAACACACACACATATACAAGCTACATGTGCAAACATACACACACAAACATAAACATGCACACAAACATAAACATGTGCACGAACATGTACTCACATGCACATGCACCAACATACACAAACTAAGCCACCTTTCTTACAACATTTACATGTATGCTTGCACACACACACAAGCAAAATCACACATAAGAACATGTGTACACACATACCACATGTACACACATATGTTCATACACACAAGCACATACATGCATTCACACACATATGTGCACATGCATCCATGCATATGTACACACATGCACATTTGCACAAACACACATGTATAGACAACAACAAGCACATGCATGCACATGGACAAGCACAACACACACAAATCACACAAAAACATACATGCACTGGCATATTTATGCACACACACACACATACACAGCATAAGCTTCAAGATATGCACATGCATACATAAACACACTTACACAAACACAAGTGCACATGCACACATTTACACACACACACTTATGAGCATGAAACAACACATGCATATGCCCACATGCACATGCACATGCACATGTGCATGCATACACCTATTTGCTTGTATGAACACACAAAAAAACATGCATGCATACATACAAATATATAGAAACACATAGACACACACATGCACACACACATGCATATACACACACAAACACAAACACAAAGGCACACATGGACACACAAAGATTCATGCACATACATACACATACACATATGCATGCACACATGCATACATGCACATGTGCACACACAAACACACATATTCAAACAAGTTCAATTGTACACACCATACAAACATTCATACATACAAAAACAAGCACACACATTCACACAAATAGACACGTGCACACACACTCATGCCCACACACAAACCTACAAACACTTGCACACGCACACGCACATATCCACCCATATATGCATGCACACACATACACTGACCCACAAATGTGAGCACAAGCACACACATGCAAAAAAAACATGCAGACACCCACACACGTGCACAGGCATGGAGATGCATATACACACACACAAATATAAACATACAAAAACAAACCCACAAACACACATGTGTGCACACCAACAAACAAACACCTATACACATGCTTGTGCACACCCACATGCATGCACCTACACACACAAACCACACACTCACATAAACACACATATGCAAGCATGAAGACACATATAGATGAATGTATATGCATGTGCATTCACAGCCACACATACAAACCTACACACGAATGCACACATAAGCACCCACACACAAACACACATCCATACACTCACACATACACATACACACACACACGAGAACAAGCACATACGCACTCATGCACAAACACAAAGAAGCACACAAGTACATATGCAAACACACACAAGTATACACACACCTACACGTGCACACACCCACATACACACACACACACATAGATGCACACATGCATACACAACCATGCACACACACACACAACTACATATACATGAGCACACATGCACACAGATAACATAATAACATCCAAACACTCGAAAGCACACACATGCAAACACACATCTATATGCATGCACTTACATACACACACACACACACACCCACAAGCACACATTCACATGAATTCATGCACATAAATACAAAAGTAACACACAAGTGCACATGCACACACACTTACACACTCACCAACACACAAAAATGCACACACACATATGCAAATAGACATTTGCTCACACACCTGCATGCACATGTACACAAAATACATGCACACACAAAAGAAACATGCACATACACACAACCACATGCATATATATGCACACACAAACACATGCACACGAACACATACTATTACTTACATGTACACAAACATACACAGACACACAGAGACACATGTACATAAACACTCGCAGGCACACATGCCTGAATGTGTGCACTAACACATGCACACATGGATAGTAGCACACACACACATACACATGCATACACACTTATGCTTGCATGCACACGCATGCACACATATGCACACAAATGCATGGACACACTTAGACGTAACCACACAACACACTAATTGCATGCACTCTGAACAAACGAGACACATAGATGTGCACACACAAACACACAAATGTACACATGGTCACGCACACACACATGAAAGAACATGCACAAAACATACATGCCAACACATACTTACATGTACACACATGCACTCTCAAACACACACATGCCCACACACACACACTTGCTTGCATGCTTGCACACTCACACACACAACATCATAGACACACAGATGCATGTATAAATACATGCACCAACACACATAAAAAAGAACACATGAGCACAGAACTACATAGACATGTACAACCACTCACACACATATGAGCAAACACATACAAACATAAGCACAGACACACACATACACTCATGCAAAGATGCTCACACACAAACTTATACACATGCAAATGCAAAAAAATGCAAATGGATTCCCATGTACATGCACACACAAGCATACACAAGTACACACACACAAATGCACACAAATGTAAAAACAATGCACACATACATGTACGTATGAAAACATAAATGCACACACATGCATGCATAACACATTCATGCACTAACAAACATATATACATTGAAATCCCTAAGCAAACATATACACACACACACACAAGCACACATGACCACATGCATATGCTCACATGCACACACACACACACATATCCACAGACACACACATGCATACATATGCTCACACACATTCTTACGCACACACACAAATGAGCACAAATACTGCCATACATGCACACACATACACACACATCCACTACCACATAGTCATAAATGCTGCACATGCACATATGCATTGCATATACTTGCACACATGCACTCGTGTATGCACAAACTAAAAGAAAAACATTAGCACACAAAAAAGCATACACACATGCATGCAATGCATATAGTTGCACATGCACATGCATAGGTACTCAGTCACACACACTACAGAGAACTCACATGCACACACACTTGCGTATTTATGAACAGAAACATACTCCCAAATAAATCGATACACATGCACAATCACACTCATAGAGGCACACTCACATATGCACATAGCACATAAACATGCACATAAACACATAAACACACACATGCACACATGCACAAACACAACCACATACACATACGCACACACACATACATACACACATGTGTGCATGGTCACATACACACATGCACACACACGAACTCGCATAGAGGTGCACAAATACACACACACACACAAGCACATGCACACATAGACACAAATACATGTACAAACACACACACACACGAACTCATAAATATGCACAAACGTGAACATACAGACACATGCAAACAACAAGCACACACACACACATCCATACAAGCACACACTTAATTACATGCACACATACACACATACACACTCATACAAGCACATACACAAACATGCACATACTGACACGCACACACAAACGTATGTAGACCTATGCATGCACATGCACATGCACAAGAACACATAATCAACACATACCCATAGACAACACACTGACAAAGATAACCACACAATCACAAACATGTACACACGTGCTCCTACACACATGAACACATGCCTACACACACATGCACACATATAAGCACCCACACAGACACCCACCAACACCAATGCACACATGCTCATGCACACACACAAATGCATATAAACACACACACACATACATAAACATGTGCATGCATGTACACATACACACATGAACACATACAAAGAAATGCATGGACACAATCATATCCACAAAGATGCACACACTTGCACATGCACAATCACACACACCCAAAAACATAGGCATACTTGCAACACACAAGATCACACATTTGCACAAATCATCGCACACATGCAAACACACAAGCACACAAATGCACACACATGCATACACACACTCACATACACACACATGCACATGAATACACACACACTCACTCACACACATGCAAGCACACATGCATAAACACACAAGTATATGCACACACAAATGTACACACAAGTGTATGCACACATACACATACAAATATAAACACACACACACACACATAAGCACTCATACACACTTGCATAAACATGTACACGCACACCCACACATTTGCATATGCACACACAAACTCATACACCCTTGCTCATATGCATACAAGCCTATAAACAAATGTAGACATATGCATGCCCACATGCACACACACACACCTACACATGCACTCACATACACACACATGCACACACAAACACACACTCAAAAGTATGCACAGACATATATGTGCACACATACACAAGCACACAAACATAAGCACACAAATGCATGCACACACTGCCACACGCACTCATACACTTGTACACACCCACATAAACATGCATATGTGCACATACACAAGCATAAGCACACACAGAGAAACACACATGCATATACACAAACACATGCAAGCTCACTCACCAATACACATATGTGCTTGAATGCAAACACACATAGGAACACACACACATGCATCTGCACAAACACAAGCATACACATACACAAAAATATAAGCACATTAATGCACACACACACATGCGTGCATGTGTGCACACCCTCACAAACCCAAATATGCATCAACAAATGCACACACACACACACACAAATAGAGATCCAAGCATGCACTTGTACATGCACATGCCCATGCATACATATACATGAGCAAATGCAAACATAAATGCACAAACCAATGCACATACACCCCCATAAACACATAAGCATAGACATTCATTCACATATAGACACATACACATATGTGCACATGCATAGACACAAATATGAACACATGCATGCATATACAAACACGAAGACACACATATGCACACCCATACAAACACACACACACACTCATTCACTCACACACATGTAGGCACACACACATATGTACACAAAAAAATGCACATGCACACACTCACATGCACATAGACATGCATGCACATACACATATACAATTGCTCCCAAACACAGACATGCACATGCACACGCATACTTACATGCATATGCTCACACACAACTACACATAAACACATACACGATCGCACACACAAAAACATACACACACATGCACAAGCACATATACAAACTCAAGAACAAACACACCCACACAAACCTTCACACACACACACATGCAGCTACATACATATATACACGTGTGCACCCACATATATACACTCATTCCCACATGCACATGTGAATGCAAACACACTTGTACATGCACAACTACACACGTACATGCCCATATACATGCAGCATTCATGATCGCTTGCACCCACACACCCACCAACATGTATGCATATACAAATGCATGCCACTAACACACTCACAAGAATATATGCATAATCACACATGTAGACACACAAGTTCATACATAGACGAACATGACCACACACAAACCTAGACATGCATGCATACAAAAATTTGATCAAGCACATGCACAAACATACACATGCACTTGCACACAAAAAAATATATAAACACATTTACAAATACACACATACATAGGCACACCCAAACACATGGGCATAGGAAAAGACACACAATCACTATGCATATGCTCATGCACACACACACAAACATGCACACATAAAAAAGCACATACACAAATATGCACACATCCACACATGCTCTCACACATGCACAAACACAAGCACACACACAAAATACACACACACATGCACACAAATATGCACACATGCACACATAGACACACACATGTAAGCACACACACATATACACATGAGTGTACCCACACACATGTAGGCACACCCACACATTCACATACACACCTTCACATGCATGCACACATGGATGCACATGTCCTCACACACAGATACTCACACACATGCACATGCACACACAGACATACACATATTGACAGGAACACGTACAGACAACACATGCACCCACATGCACACAAACATGCAAGCACACACATAGAAACACTCATGCACATACAAGATACCCACATGCATGTAAGCATGCCAATGCATAATATACATGCACTCACAAACAAATATGTGTGGACACACACCCATAGGCATAGATACACAAAGATGTATGCATCTAAATATGCACAAAGACATGTGTTCTTTTGCACACACATTCATATGGGCACACAAACATGTACCCATGAACACATACACAATTGTACATGTACAAGCACACATATGCATGCATGCATACAAAAATATGCCAAATCGTACATGCACAAACGCACTTACAAGCATTTACATGCTTACATGTACAAGCATAAGAACACACACAAGCACAAATTTATACTCACGTATACACACCCACATGCACACACACACACACATGCATGCACACACATGCATGCATGTGTACAAATGCACATGCACACATATATTTCTTATCCCACACACATCCAAATATAAGCACACACATACACATGCAAAAACACACCCAAACGTGCACATGCTCACACACACACCATTGCAAATATGCAATAACACACACACACACATGCACACATAAAAGAGCATTCATACACACATGCACATACACATGTAGTCTCACAAACACACCTGCACAAACCCATGCACACACATACGTGCACATAGACTTGAATACATGCCCACACATGCACATGCAAACACACATACACACATGCACAATGACTCAAACATACACCCACACACACACATGCATGCACACACACACTTTTAACACACACTTATGGTCACATACCAACACAGATGCACATGCACACACAAGCACACACAAGCACACATGCACACACTGGCGCACACACACACACCCACACACACAGACATGCATGTACACACATAGCCACACACTCATACACACATGCACACAAGCACACATACACATATGCATAAAGTCTGACGCACTCACATACAGTTGAAGATGCACACACACATGCACCCACACACTCTAGCAAGCACACATACACATACACACAGATAGACACACATATATAAAAAGTAACATATGTACACAAACACACAAGCACACATATGCTCACAGCTATGCACATACACATACACACATGCACTCACTCACAAGTATTTGCAATAGAACACACACACACACACAATTAAACAAAAAAACACATATTCCCCATGCACATACACACATGCACAAAAGAACTAGGGCACATGTGTGAAAATATACAAACATGTACACATAGAGACACATGCTTGAGCACTTGCACATAAAAACATAGGCATACAATTGCACACACCCATAAACACACACATACATAGACACATGTTTGTATACTCGCATGATATTCAAACATCCACACACCCACACACACACCCAAAAACACAAACATATGCAAGCACACCAACATACATCGACACACACAAATACTCACACACACACACACACAAAAAGACTCATGTGCACCAAAACTCACACATGCATGCACATGCACATTATACATGCAAAAAATCATGTACACACACACACACTTGCATGCATGCATGCACACTCATACATGAACTAGTTGTGCATACACATATACACACATTCAAACACACCAACGTGTATACACACACGCACACATACACACACATGCATGTACACACACATGTGCACACAAATGCAGACACAAGCATAATCACATATTCACATGCACACACATGTGCATAGTTCAGAATAGATAGACGTGTGACCCACAAAAACACACATGTGCTCCCAAGCACACACAAAGACTCACAAGCATATGAACTCCTACACTGACACATTAACATGCACACATACCCACACATGTCAATACACATGACACACACACAAACATTTGTGCATGTGCACACACACAGATGCATACACATGCATACACACTCACCTCTAAACACACACATGAACATGCACACTCACACTTGCACAAACAAGCACATGCACATAATGAAGACCCACACTCAAATGCACACACATACACACATACACACACACACACATGCATATGCAGACAAAGACACAAATAAACATGCATAGTAACACACACACTTGTAAGCACAAACATATGCACAAATAAAAAAACAAACACACACTAGTATGCACACTCTCAAACACAAATGTACACATACATACATAAACATAGGTGTATACACCCACACACAGACATTTGCATGCACATAAGAATGCTCATGCATACACACACACAAAAGCATACACAACACACACAAAGATGCGCACACGTGTGTTCAAACGTAGTTCCTTATGCACACAAAAGCATCAACACACATGTCCACACATACATATAGATTCATACAAACACACAACCACTTTCTCAAGCATGCACAGACACATGCATAAATGCATGCACATATATACACATGCACACACCCTTGGACACACACCACACATGCAAATCGACACACACATGAAAAACTATACACACACGCATACACACATATAAGCACACATAAAACACACAAACATGCACAAGAAAACAAATTGGCACCCACAAATGCACATTCACTCAGCAATACAAGAATACCCACACACACTCACATTCACCCACATGCACATGCCTACATCAACATACACGCATAAAGGCACAAATGCAAACATGCTCATGCATGCTCATACATGCACAAAAACATGCACTCACGAGACAAAGTACAGACAGCCACTTGTGCGTGCACTCGAACAAACACACACAAACATTTTCATGCGTACACAAACATGCACACCCATAGGTACACACACACACACTTATACATGTATACACACACATGCATACCCACTTACACACACATGACCACAGGAAAAAAACACAATAGACATAGAGATGCACACACATACAACTTTATATGTGTATAGATTCATAATTAGACACTCACATGCACATCCATATATGCACACAAGCACATAAACATACATACACAAATGCAAAGATATAAGTGCACCCACACATGTACACACATGCACAAGCACATGCACACAGACACACTCACACACATGAACATGCATCCTTGCACACTCATATAGCATGCACATAAAGATGCACCAATACATGCATGCATAAGAACCCATGTGTACATAGGTACACACACATGCACACACACATACACATGTACACATATGCAAACATGCACATAAAAAACAAATATGCAAATCTACTAATTGACATACATTGATGCATTTACACTTATGAGCATATAAATGTAGAAGCACATGCATAGACATGATTATGCACAGATACACACAAAAGCTCATACATTGCTTCACATATATGCACACGTAGGAACACACACACACATACACAAATATGCGCACACATACACATGGACATTCACATCGTACACACATGTAGATACACATGCAAACACATGCACAATCTTGTATATAGTTTCACAAATGCACTCACACCCACTGACACATCCACATGAACACACACACATATATATATGTACATGTTAACACATATACACACAAACTCTCTCTCACTCTTACACATTTGCTTGCATGCATAAACCCATATATGCACAAATGTACACACATGCACATGCACACACAAACTTATGCACACACACATGCATACACATACAAACACAAGCTGGCACACAGACTCATAGACATAAGCACATGCACACACACAAACTTACTCACATGCATATGTGCTTACACACTCAATCACACACATGCACACACATACATATAAGAACTCACATATGCACACACATACATATAAGCACTCACACATACACAAACACACACTCACACACATAGACACTCCTTGAGGCATGCACATAAACATAAACAAACACACATGTAAACATGCATGCTCTTACAAAAGTACATGGACATGAACACTTATGCTTGCATACACATGCATGCACAAACACACGCTTGCACACTTACACATGAATACAGACATAGACATGCACAATAACATGAAAACACACACATACATACATGTATGCACACAATCACATACACAAAAAATTAAGCTCTCTGTCATATAAACGTACCTACACACACATACAAACACACACACCAACACGAACTCACACATGCACACAGATAGATACGTACTCGTATACATGCAAATAACTGCATGCACACACACATGCACTTACACACACATATGCATGCACAAACAAAAGTACTTGTTGACACACATATACACGGGCATGCACAAATGTATGCACATTCCCACGCATCCAAGAAGACACACTTACATGCATGTGCACCCATATGCACGCACATGTAATCACATGCACACATATAAAGACACACATACACACAGACATAGGCACACACATGTCTGCCCATGCACACACATGTACATACACACAAACACACCACCAACCACACATACACACACACACTTGCATGCATACAAAAGTGTGCACACACATGCTTAAAACATGCTCTCACAAACACACCCACACACATTGACACATGCATGCATATCTGTAAAGATAAAAAACATGCATACACACACAAATACTTTCACATATGTGCACATGTATGCACACATGCACACACTTATGCACACAAACAAAGGCACACCCACACAAATGCACACACACACCTATGCATACACATAACACACATGCACACCCTCACCCACACATGCATATGTACACACACATACACATAAACACACACCAAGAAACTCACAAATGACACACACAAATGCAAACACATGCACTTACTAACACATGTGCACAGACATGAACATGCACACATGTGCATATGCACACGTAATCATGCACACATACACACACATAGAAGCATAGATGCTCACATATATATGCACAAAAGCACACACACATACATGTAGGCACACCTACATGCATATGCACATTGATGCACACACATATGTACATGTAGGCACTCACACACACATATGCATTGTACATACACACATGTGTGTATCTACACATACAAAAAGGTGCACATACATTAGCACAAACATACCCACATATCTAAACATACATATGCATCCATGCACTCACAAACACAAACATGTGCATGCATGCACACACCAACTAGTACACACACCCGCCCCACACACACACACATGCATGTGCGCACCACACAAATCTAGATACAAACATACAAACATCCACGAAAACAAACAAAAACTCATACATACATGCATACACACAACTACATATACACATGCATACACATGCACCCACACACACATGTTTGCACATACACTCAGACATAGGAACATGCACACAGATGTGCACACAATTACTCATACAAACATACAAAAACGTATACAAATATGTGCATGCACACACATGCAGACACACACACTTACTCATACCACTTTATCACCCACAAGGTTAACACATGTTGGCATTGCAAACAAATATGCCCACACACCCACCCATATGCATGCACATACACTCACACACACACATGGACACACATGCATACACACACACATGCACAACACTCACATGCACACATAAACATGTGCACACATACACACCCACACACACAAAAATAGATACACCCCTACACACACATGCACACACACACAAGCACAAGCACACATAAACACATGCAAATAAACATGCACTAACGCACACACAAACACACATGCATATACACATTCATACACATACACACTCACAAGGATATGCACACACATATACAAAAGCTCACTCAAATAAAAAACATAGACACATTCATCAGTATAGGCATGCACACACAGACATTATCACATGCAAACACATGCACATGCACACACACCCACAAGCATGCTCTCACACATAGACGTAATCAAGCTCGTTTGCACACATGCAGATGAATGCATGCACACACACACATGACCATGAACATAGAAGTACATACATGAACACATGCACACACAATCATCCACACACACAATCATCGGCACGCAGACATGCAACCACATGCTAACTCACATACATGTATGCACACATGCATCCACATACGCACACACCCACACACACACATGCACTACACACACATCCATTCACATGCACACACACAAACTTGAACACATGCACACACACACATATGCACAAATGTGTATGTGTGTTCACACACATACACATGCAATAAAACATGTACACACAGAGGCATGCACATATGCACAAAGTCATATACATGCATACACACACACACACAAACACACACTTGCATGCATGCACACAAACATTCATGCAAGCATGCACATGAACACACAAAGATGGTCACTAACATGCACATGCCCATAAGCACAAACACACAATCATGCATGCATATGCACATGTTCATACATATGAATACATCCATGCACTCCTACAGATGCACATGCACACACATACCAGTACCCACACATGCAAATGCACATACACAAGCACACATGTGCACAAACACAAACACACACACACACACATATGCATACACATGATAACTAACATGTATACCCAAGCACACACAAGCAAATGCGTATACACTCACAATTATTAACACACACATTCATGTGAATGCATGCACACCCATTTGCATATACACACATGCACAAGCATGCACACTTGCACATGCACACACATACACACCTATACTTTATTACACACAAACATGTACCCACATGCATGCGCACACAAATACATTAGCATACCTGCACAAGCAGCAAATACACACATGGATGCATACCCACACATACAAACACATGCATACAAAGACATGTATGAATACACACATGCACACACACTAAGACACATGAACACACATGTGACTACACACATAGTCACATATAAAAAGAGCATTTACACATACTTAAATGCACACACACACACACATAGACACATGCACATACACATGTAATCATATACACACATGCATGTACATGTAGGCACATTCATACACTAAGATACACATACACATAGGCACACACTCATGCACACACATGCATACACACACCCAAACACATGCATGCACACAAACCTAAACATACACACACACATGCACACATAGATTCATGTACACATACATACAAAACCACAAATGTGCACACTTACACATATACACAAACACACAAGTACACACATGCACACACACCTACAAAAAAGCACATACATATACACACACACATAAGCACACAAACACACATTCACATATGTGTGCATGTATGTTCATGACCACACATGCATATGCATAGACATGATGCACACACATGCATGCATAAAAACACACACACACCCCAATAAACATAAATAATCAAACACACACACACATATTCACTTGCAAATAAATTCACCCTTGTACTCGTAGGCACAAATACACACATACACACACTTGTGCACATACAGACACCAGCATAAGCACATACACACACATTGGCACAAAGATAGACATGCACACACAAACACACACACATACATGTACACTAGTACACAAACATGTACACACATGCATGCACACACACTCACACAAAGGCACACATATGCTAATATATGCACATACACACACACTCTCATGTGCACACATACCCATGCACACACACACAAACCCACACATGAATGCATGCAAATACGCACACATGAATATACCTATGCATGCACTTAAGCGCACACAAACATGCACTTACACTCACACACGTACACAAACACTTCATGCGTGTAAGCACACACACAAACACATGCATACACTTGTGCACTAATAAGCACACACACATGCAACGACACATGTATACAAGCACAATACATACATGCACACTAATATGATCACAAACTCGCGCACACACACACTTGTACTCACAAAAACTCACACACACACGCACTTACGCTCTTATGATGCATGCATGCACATATTCATACAAGCACATGCTCATGCACACACACACATGCACATACACACAAATATGCGTGCTTGTATGCAAACACACACTCATGCATCCTTACACCTCTTGTGTGCTTTAGCACATAGAAATGCACACACATGTACCCACACACATGCATGCACATGCATACGCAAATACATGCACACTTTATGGATACACACTTGCAAAAATAAGAACACACACACATTATCACACACAAAATCACAGATGGAAATAGCCATGCACACACATGTGCACGTACAAACATGCGCACATACATGCATAATAACAACCATCACACATGTACATACACACAAAGACACATGTATACCTATACACACATGTACCTACATGTGCACACACATCCACATGCATGTAAACCCACACACACAAGTTCCTGCATCCACAAACAATAGTCACATTGACATACACACAGATGCACTCACACACACTCATGTACATGTGTGCACAGGCACAAACACACACTTGCACATGCATGTGCACACATCCACGCAAACACACCCATACACACACTCACATGCAAACACACACAAACCAACACACATGCACACACACCCACACACACATGCACACACACACTTGCACACACGCATGCACATGCATGTAAACACACACACACGCACAAACATACACGCGAACATGCAAACAAATGCAGAGCTACACACACACACTTGGGTGTGCATGCACACCAATACACACAAATAGAGCAATACACTATTTCACAGACACAAGAACATGTACAAACATAGATGCACATATTCACACACACACTTGTGCACACACAAGCACACACATGCATAAACACACACACATACACACATCAATCTGTGCACACATATGCACAAACACATGCACACACATGCACACACATACACAAACACACTCATGCACTCTTATACCATGCGCATGTTCATGCATGAACACACACACATGCACACACATGCATACACATATACAAACACACTCATGAACTCTTATACCATTTGCATCTTCATGCATGTACTCACACACATATGCACACACATGCACACACATGCACATTCACACGTGCACCCATGCACACACACATGCATAATTACATGCATGCAAAATCACATGCATGAACACACATAGATGCATGCACCCACTCATACACATGTGCCTACATGTGCACACACATGCACATCTTGATAAAGCCACACATAGACATAAGCATGCACACACATATGAACACACACACACACACACTTGCACTCTTACATAGTCTTGTATGCATGTGCACAAGCTCATAAACACATACACATGCATGTACGTGTACACACACAAATGCACCTTAACACACACACATGCTCAGAAGCATGCACATGCACACACACAAACCCACACATATGCCCACACACACACATACACATATGTATGCATAAACACATGTACATTCATTCATACACACATTAAACATGCACATACACATAGATGCACACCCATGCATGCACACACACACACATATGGGTACATGCATACACTAATACAAACACACAAAATAATACACTCTCATACACATGCAAATACTTGCCCAAGTATAGATGCAAAAATGTAGACACACATAGACACATGCATACGCACATACATATCTACACATATGCATTCATACACCCATAGAGCAATACATAAGCACACGTGTGCTCAAAAGACATAAAACGTTGCACACACACAAGCATATATACATGAACATAGACACTTGTACACATAGAAATATATACGCACACACACAAACTCACAGACACGCACATGCACAAATATATGCACACCACCTCCCACACGCACACTTCTATATGAATGCATGCACACACATATCTAGTGTGCACACAACTTATGTACACACTTATGCACACACAAGCACCAACACACAAGCACCCACACAAACAATAACACACACATGCACACATGCATACACACATGCACACACATAGATGCGCACACACAGATGTATAGACATACAAACATATGGATAAACATGTATATAACATCCGTGCACACTTACACACACTTAATTGCAAACACATGCATGCAAAAACACATGAACAAGCATAGATTTATAGACATGCACGTAAATATAGACACAGGCACACACACTAGCACATACTCATGAACACATGCACTCATGCACACATGTGCTTGCAATCACACATGTAAACACACACTTGTACACATACATGCACACACACACACACACACAAATGCATGCATACTCACATACACACACACATGCACACCCACATACACACACACATGAACACTCTGACCCACACATAGATATGTTGAAACACCCACACATAGCACACATACACATTACAAACCTCATAGTACACGCATGCACACACATAAACACAAACATGCACATGCACACATGTACACACACATGAACACATGCACACACACGTACACACATGCTTGCACATGCACACTCACACACACACATATGAACACACATACACACAACCACACACCAAGATATATTTGCACAAACAAATATGCACAAGTAATTACACACACAGATCACAGACAGGCATAGGCTCATGCACATACCACATATATAGGCATAAGAACACACACATGCACACAAAAAGGCTCTTAGATGTGTTCCCCCAAGCATTCACACATGCACACAAACATGCTTATGCACATGTACACACACATGCTTGCAAATGCACATACAAACACACACGCACACGAGTAATCACATGCACAAATAAATGCACAAATTCATATGTGTGCATAAGCATGCACACATGCACATACACAAACACATATGCGCATGCACACCCACACACTCACACAAAAGAAAAAAGAGACATGCACCCATACATGCATATACATGCACATGTGCATGCATGAACTCACAAACACACACATGTGTAACCATACATGGATAGAAACATGTATGCTCATATACACACACATGCACAAACACACATACACACACACATATGTACAAACACATGCATGCATGAAAACAAGCACACACATACACATAGAGACATGCACAAACAGACACATGCATATTCACACACTTTCATATAGGTGTGCATGCACACACAAAAACATGCATATGCACACAAGCACATGAATACACACATGCATAATTACATAAACATGCACACATATAAAGACATGTGCAAGTACACATTTACATGCATGTATGCAAAAGCACATGTGCACACACATTCACTACAAGCACACACACACACGAACACACACAACACACACAAACACAAAATTACAACATGCAAAGATGAACTTGTGTTCACACACAAGCATGATTGTATACACACACACATGCACACACAAACCCACACACACCAATGCACACAAACACACAAATGAAACCATGCAACTATACGATAGGACACACACATAACTGTGCATGTGCACACATACACACACATAAACACTTATGCATGCATGCATGCACACACACACACAAACACTAACATGCACAACCCCACCCACAACACACATATGCATAAATGTGAACACACATGCACATGGTCAAACACACGCATATACACATGCACATAGGCACATAGATACACACATACACTCATGCATGTGCAAAGCCACACATGCACATGCGAACACACAAGCACACATATGTAAGTGCAGACACACACATATGCACTCGCATGCATAGTCACGCAAGAACATGCACATACACACACACACTAGCATACATGCATATGTGAAAACATGCAAGAATACCCACATATACATGTATACACAACAAAACACATGCATGCATGCATGTACAACACACACATGCACTGGCACACATGCACAAAAAGACATGCACAAAAAGACATGCACAAACAAAACTAATACACAGACTCATTTGCACCTACATGCCCACACATGTATAAACACACAAACATTCATACACGCATGCACATTCATACACACATATGCATACACCCATGCATGCACACACAGACAAAAGCACCCACATGCATTCACATACATACACGCATGCACCAACACACACACATGTACATACACTTATATACACAGACAACCACACATGAACACATGAACACCCACATGCACATGCACATGCACAAATATGCACACACAAGAAAAAAGGCACACGCACACATGCTCACAAGTACATGTGAGTGCACAGATAAACATGCATATATAAGCACATGCACACACACACACACTCAAGCACACAAACACACATAAATGCATGCATAGAAACACTCATACACTCACACACATATGCAAGCACACACATACAAGCATATAGACATACACACACACATGCACATGTTGACACAAATAGCACAACCATCAACATGCATACCTAAACACATCTACACACACAGGTACGCAAGCATGTTAACATGTGCAAACATATACATACCTACACACATGCACATGTGCATACATACATGTGCACACATATAGAAAAATAGTTACATACAAGTGCATGCAAGCATGCAAACACAAGTATGAACACTCATAAGCACACACACACACACAAAAGCATGTACAATCATATAAACACAAGCACACATGCATGAACACACACAAGAACACACACACACAAACACTTCCACATATGCACATGCTCAAACACACCCACACATTCAAGCATAAGCATATCCATGTAGACACATGCACATTTATGGGGACACATATATACATGCATGCAAAAGTACACATTCTTATGCTAAGAACACACACATCCACAAAGACATGCACACACATGTGCATACATGCAAAGATACCGACATAGGCACACAAACACAACACACACATGAACACACATACGCACGAACACACACACTCATGCACAAAACTAGTAGCACACAAACATGAACACACACACACATAGATATGCACAACATGCATACATGTATGCACACAAATACACCCATGCACACATTTGCATATGCACACACAAATACACATACACATATACACACACAAATTTTCCCTCAAAGCTATACACACACATGCATGAATACACACAATTGCAAATGCATGCACACTTGCACAAACACACAAAGGCACACACACACCCAAACATGCATACATACATGTGTGCATGCACATACACATATGCATACATCCATGCACACACACACACATGTGTGATACGAAATACACATTCACATTAATAAAATAATATATACATACACATGCACACATGCACACACATGTGTGCAAACATGAGTACACATGCATATATACATGCAAATACACACACGCCTCACACACTCACAAAAGCACACAAACACACACATGCATAAAACACATTCACATACACACATTCACATACACACATACACATAAACACACATATAAGCATAGACACACACACAAGTGTACACACACTCATCCACTTAAGCATGCATACACACATACACACATATAAAAATACACACACAAAAATATGTGCACACATACACACATGCATCCCTAACAAATGCATGCATATGGACACGCACAAACATTCACATATAGAAGCACCCACACTGGTACATACACACACACAGAAGCTCACACACATGCACACATACGTTTATAAACACAAAATCATTCATGCACATAGACATGCACACACTTGGACACACATGTACAAACATGCATACATATGCATACACACATGCACATGCACACACAGACAAGTATAGAGAAAGGCAAACATACACACATGAACACACACACACAAGTACACCCCCATATCCACACATGCATGTAAGTGCACATATGTATAAATGCATAAACACACAAACACATTGGCACATGCATGCACAAACATGCAAACACACACAAATGCACACACACACATACAACCACACACATATATAGAATCACATAGACATATGCACATGCTCAAACAAATACATACACATTCACACATGCTCTTATACACACACACACATGTGTGTTTTAACAAAAGAACTCATGCATACAATTGTTGACAAAAATGATAACAACCTACACACAAATGTACACACTATTATATAATATGAGGTGATGATCCAAAAACCAAGACTAAGTTTATACTAATACCATGTTAAGCTTAAAGTTGTTTCAATGATCAAAAATTTTTAGAGTAAGAATAGTTGTAACATAAAAAATGAATGTAATTTAATGGCTCAACTTATTGACTTTGGAGCCAACGATAATGATCTTTGAGGAGTAGCTAATCTACAATGAATTTCATTTCTAAATCTTTACTGTTAGCATGTTAAACCTTTAAATTCCTCATAATTGCGATACAGAGGACTATCAAACTTCATGTATATATGAATTTATATTAGGTTACATTTTATTTGAAGGCATTTGAGTTTTTGAATATTCAATATTTTTTATAAAAATTTTTGTTATTGAAAAAATTAAAAAAATAAAAATAAACAAATTGCCTAAGCACCCCTATCACTAAGCCCAAAGGGCTCAAGTTGAGTAGCCCAAAGGCAATCTAGGCCTTAGGGACCTATAGGCCAACAACCCAACTCAAAACAAGACACGTCAAGCCTAAGCATAAGTTAAGTTTAGTTGCTATTGTGGTCTTCAGATGAGCCAGTTATTACTTTTGGATCAACTTAGGTGAAATGAGTTATGATAGACTCATTATTTAATTTATGCAAATCAGGTTTGGTCAGACCCCGTATGTGCACATTGATAATTCAAGCCATGACCTCTTGAGAATATAAAAGGGTAGCCAACCCTATTAGGCTGATAATAATACATAGTGAATGCATTATTAGCACAAAACAATTAAGAAGTTTTGTAATGTGAGACTAATAATAATCTTTGACAAACTTGAGATCTTTGCTCCAACCAATTGTTCAATTTAATGATCGAACGATCCAGATCATGCCAATATTTGTAAATAGTCTTTTGTCTTGATTCATTCATCCATAATGCTTAATCAAATGGCCAAGAGTCTTTCTACCATTGTGAATAGCCTCATCATCAATATTGTCTATCTAGGTTTCGAATCTTTTTAATGGTTTATCTAATCTTGGTAAAGAGTTTTCTCCTGGTGAATTGGTAAGGAAGATTCTATGAGTTCTTCCTCATTAATATGACCCATTGGTGACAGCATTGAAAGCAATAAAAATTATTTTGACTATGCCATTAGATGAGTTATTGGGTGAGATTTTCACAAATGAAATTGAGCTTGCAAGATGAGGGCATGAAGAACTTGTGATTAAAAAAGAGAAGAAAAAGAAGGATGAAAGAATAGTATTTGTAGCTAACTCCTTTATAGACTCAGATTTCTTAATCTCAAATGAAGTAGCTCTTATCTCAAAATATTTATCTAAATATATAATAAACAAAAATGTAGGTAAACACTTTATGAATAATAGTAAACAAAAGAGGAAGATGGTCTTTCATGAAGAAATAATTTGTCTTATGACCAATGATAATATTCCAGTGGAAAAAATAAAAGATTAGGTATGTTTCTTTCCTCCTTTTCATTATCTTCTTCTATTATTGATCATGAAGAACAATGTATTAGGGTTTGCATAAAGTATAAAAAATTGTCTTCTAAAAACCTTAAATTGAAATAAGAGAAAGAAAACTATTAGGTATGTGTGAATAATTGAATGAGTCAAATGTTAATTACTTGCATGAGATTAAGATTATGAGAGATAAAAAAATGTTTTTATTATTTTAAAAAACACATGCTTATTTAAAGAGCTGAATAATTTAAAGAATTCACATGATCATTATAAGAATCCATTTGGATATGCAAAAAATACTACATATTCTTTTACTCCAAATGTTGTTTGTAATTATTACATAAGATTTGGATGTATTTTTACTTATTTTAGATGGAAAATATTGTTGATAGTAAGTCTTTTAAATTTATATGGAATGGAAAGGATAGTTCAATGAATAATCAAGTTAAGACATATGGACCCAAAAAAGGTTTGGATCCTAAAAACTAATAATTGATTTGTTTTGTGGATATGCCTTCCTTCAAGGATTAGGGGGATATGTGGTACTTGAATAGTGGATGCTCATTACATAGATAGGAGATGTATCTTTATTTATTCGCTTGATGTCTTATGATGGTGGTTAAGTTACTTTTGACAACAACTACAAGAAGAAAGTTATTATAATTAGAACAATAAGCAATACACACTTTTATAAGAAAGATCATTCTTTTTTAAGACTTAAGATATAATCTTCTTAGTACTATTGAATTATGTGATTCAAATTTTAATATTTTATTTAATAAAAATTAATAAATTATTAGTAAAGATAATGTTCCACATATCATTAGAATAAGAAAAAATAATACATATGTTTTATTTTTACACATGGTTAAGGATAGTGGTTTAGAGTGTCTCACGACACATGATAATAATTCTATATTATTGCATAATAGATTTTGTCATTTAAGAAAATCTTTTTTGAAAAGATTTTAAAGTTTAATCCAGTTAGAGGTTTGCTAAACTTGAGTTGGTCAAATGATAAATTATGTAATCCATCGCAATTAAGAAAACAAACAAGAGAGAGCTTTAAACCACTTAAAGATATTGTAATGAGAAAACCATTAGAAATTTTTCAATTAAACCTATTATGTTCTATTCATGTAGAGAGTCTAGGTAGAAGCAAATATGGGTCGATTGTTGTAGATGATAATACTAGGTCTACATGGATTTCTTTTGCAAGAAACAAAAGAGATGTATTTTAATAATTTATTAGATTGACTACTATGATTAAAAAGGAACATGAAGTTAGTCTCCATTAGGAGTGATAATAGACAGGAATTTAAGAAAGAGTTATGCGATGATGTTTTTGGCAAAAATGGAGTGAAGCATACATTTTTTTACCTAGAACCCCTCAACCAAAATGGTGAATTTGAGAGAAAAATAAACCCTTGTTAGATGTCACATGGTGTATGCTCTATGAGTATAATGTTCCTAAGTATTTTTGGGTAAAGGCAGTTAATACTACCTATTATCTATTTAATAGAATAACACGTAGTCCTTTACTAGATATTTCTTCTTTTGAATTAAATCATGATAAGATGCCCAAGGTATTCCATTTTCAAGTCTTTTGATGAAAATGTTTTATTTTAAATAATAGAAATAGGGATTTAGATAAATTCAATGCTAACTCTAATGAAGGAATGCTCCTAAGATACTCACTAGTAAAGCATTTAGAGTATACAATAAGGGATCATTAGTTATGAAAGAAATAATTCATGTAAAATTTATTAAATCTCTTATTGAAGCATGTAATAGTTATCATCAAGATGATCATAATGATGAATTAGAAGATTTAAATCTTAGAGAATAAAGATCAATAGATATGGCTGAAGATAATGAATCAATAAAAGAAGAAAATTAAGTTAAGAAGTAATTAAGACATTCCAAGGATTATCCTTGTGAGTTGATCATAGGAGATGTAAAAGAGAAAGTTAGGACTAGAAGCTCTTTTAATCTTGCAGCATTTGTGTCTAATATTGAACCCAATTCTATAAAAAATACTTTTGAAGATAAGTCTTTGATTGTTTCAATGAATGAAGAATTAGTACAAACTAAATGAAATCAAGTTTGGGATCTTGTACTAGGACAAATGATAAAATAATCATTGGTACAAAATGGTTTACAAATAAATTAGATGAAAATGATGAAGTTTTAAACAATAAAGCTAGATTAATATCGAAAACATATTGTCAAGTTAGAGTAGATGTGGATGAGACATTTGCTCCTGTAGTAAGACTTGAAGTACTTAGGATCTTACTTGCTTATACATGTCACAAAAGATTTAAATTATACCAAATAGATGTTAAGAGTATATTTTTGAATGGATATATAACTGAAGAAGTGTATGTAGAATAACTCTCAAAATTTGAGAGAAATGAAAATATAAACTATATATACAAACTTAAGAAGAAACTCTATGATTTAAAATAAGCTCTAAAAGCTTAGTATGAAAGATTATACATTTTCTTTATGTCAAATGGCTTTTGTAGAAGCAAGATAGGTAATACTTTATTTATTCAAAATTCATCAAAAGAATAGTTAATTTGTCAAGTTTATGTGGATGATATAAATTTTGGAGCCTCCAAAAAAGAAATGTACATGAAAATTTCTAATTTAATGAAAAATGAGTTTGAAATGAGTATGATAGAAGGGTTAACCATCTCCCTAAGACTTTAAGTCAAACAAATAAGCAAAAGAATATTTATTTCTCAAACCAAGCATAAATTAGAGTTGTTAAAGAAATTTGAGTTAAGAACATGAAGTATAGGAAGACTCCCATTAGTATAAGTACTATCATAGATAAGGACAAAATTAGAGAACTTATTAACACAAATTTGTACAGAGAAATAATTTGATCATTATTGAATATTATTATGAGTAGACGAGATATTTTGTTTTGTGAAGGTATGTATGCAAGATTTCAAGCTAGTTTTAAATGATCACACCTGTAAGCAATCAAGTATATCCATAAATATCTTATTGGAACTAAGACCCTATGCTTATGGTATCCTAAGTGTGAGTGTGGATTTGATTTAATAACCTATATAACTATTGATTTTACTAGTAGTAAGACTGATAAAAAGAGTATCTCTAGTATGTACCAATTGATGGATGGTTCACTAATTTCTTGTATTAATAGAAAATAAAATTGCATGACACTATCAACAATAGCGGTCGAGTACATTACTATAGGTAGCTATGTTACTCGAGTTCTTTGGATTAAATAACAACCTTTTATTATGGCTTAGAATTTAAAAACATTATAATCTTTTGTGATAATTCAAGTGTAATTTATTTAATTAAAGATCCCATTCAACACTCAAGAATAATACACATAGAATTAAGATATCATTTTATTAGAGAGCAAGTGCAAAAGAAAGTGATTCAGTCATCATTTGTGTATCATCTGTCTAATTAGTTGATACTTTTACTAAGCCATCAGTTATTAAAGTATTTAATAGACTTAGAATAAGTTTAAGTATAATTAACCCCTTTGAATGATTACAAAAAGGGAGAGAACTTAGTGCTAGAATTTGGGCGGAGTATAGGATATCAAACAAGATATGCTAAAATGTTGAATTTTTGGATTTATTCATTAGATTATATTTTCTTCTAGTATTGTTTTTGTAATCATCAAGGGAGAGATTATTGTATGCTTTGAGATGATGATCACAAAACTAAGGTTAAGTGTTTACTAATATCTTGTTAAGCTTAGTGTTGTTTCAGTGATCTGAACTCGTTGGGGCAAGATTATTATAACATAAATTGTTAATGTAATTTAATGGCTTGACTTATTGACTTTGGAGCAAAGCAAAATGGTCTTTATGCAGTGGATAATCCACATAGAACTTTATATCTAAATCTTTATTATTAGCATGTTAAACATTTAAACCCTTTACAATTATGGCACATAGGACTATCATCTTTTATGCATATGTGAATTTGGTTTAACTTACTTTTTACTTGAAAGTATTTGCATTTTTAAACATTAAAATCTTTTAATAAAAAATTTTATTATTAAATAAAAATAAAAAATTCCTAAGCACTCCCACTAATAAGCCTGTAGGGCTCAGATTGATAGGTTTAAAGGCAACACGGCCTTGAGGACATGCAGGGTAGGAACCTGATCAAAATCTAGACTGGTGAATCCCGAGTATCAGTTAAGTTAGGTTACAATTGTGGTGCTCGGGTGATCCAATTTAGGACATTACATCTAAATTGACTTAGGTGAAATGAATTAGAGTAGATGTGTTATTTAATTTATGTAAATCTATTTTGATCGAACCACGTACGCATGCATTAGTGACTCAGGTCATGACCTCCCCAGAACACCAAGGTGACCCAACCCCATTAGGTTGATAATAATACACAGTAGATGCATTATAAGCACAAAATAGTTGAGAGCAATTTTGTAATGTAGGACTAAAAATTAGCTTAGCCAAAATTGAGATTTCTACACCAACCGATCAAGTATTTTGCAATCGAACGTTCTCGATCGTGCCCGTATTTGCGAATAGTCTTTTATCTTCTGTCGTTTATCCATAATGCTTAATCCATCAACTGTGAGTCCCTCTATCTTTGTGAATGGTAACCTCACCATCGTTATCATCCATCAAGTTTTCAAATCCAATGCTCCAAATTTTATTTTGCTCTTATTAGATCTAGACCCTATATCCTTTAAGCTCATTTGATGGCTATCGCTCCATTAATTCATGTAATTAGATGGTAGTTGTATAGTCTTTTCTACTATAATAGTTAGCATTTTGAGAAACATATTCTAGTTGTTGGCAGAGTTATTTTTGGTGTTTTTTATTTTAATTATAAATAGGTATCATTTACCAAAAATAAATATTATTAAATCAAGTTTGAAAATTTTCATGCAAGTCCAACAGAAGTTCAAACAATGAGAAACAACTTTCTATGCAATTATGAGAGTTATGAATTTTTGTTAGTCTCTATTTATCTGCTTCTATTAATAATTACTTATGCATTTCTTAGTAACATCTATTTCATTGATTAGTAGTGCCTCACTTATTTAAGGAATTAAAGGTATAAGAATTTGTAAGCAAAAAATTATGAAGTTTTGAATTAGAGCATTGGTGTGTATTTGGTTTACCCTTACTGGCTTCAGCAAAAGGGAGTGGTTAATAGAAGCCCAATAGGGGATAAAGGGTGTTTTTAGGCACAAGGTTTGACCAAACCACCTAAAAACTCTTGTCTATATTTCGTTTATTATTGAGCAATTTTATTTCGTCGTTAAAAGAAAAATATTTTAAGCTCAAAATTTTTTTTTCCTATTTTTAAATTAAAAAAATTGTTAAACATGATTCATCCCTCTCCTCTTATTCGTTTTACCTCTCATGTTTTACAATACATGCACATATACACAAACACATGCATGAAAAAATGCACACACTCACCCACATGTACACAGACATACACAGATGCACACATGCAAACAAGGAAACACATGCAAAAACACACAAGCATACCAATGCACACCCACACACATACACACACACGCACATTAACATGCATGCACACCAACACACAAACACACATGGCCATGCACACACACATGCATGCTCACACAAACGCATAGCCAAATGCTCACACATTACATCCATATATGCACACATACACACATGCACATACACACATGCATAAGCATGCATGCACATACACCCATAAGCATGCACATATGCACACACAAATTCACATAGATATGGACATACATTCATGCCAACACATTTGCACATAAAAACACAAACATACACAAGCACACAAATGCATGCACATAAGCACATGAACACACAAACACATGTACACACACACATAAACACACATGCACACACACACGCACTCACTAATGCACATATGGGTACACATACACATACACATAAGCATACACACAAGTTGGTACACAAATGCACAAAAAATGTACTTACACACACATGCATGCACATGCAAACACATAGAATTGTGCGAACATGCGTGCCCACATGCAAAAGTGAACAAACATGCGGCACACATGCATGCTCACATACATGCACACACACATACACAGAGGCACAAGCACATGCTTACGCACATTCACATGTGTGCACCAATGCACACATGCCCACACACACGTCCACACACACACACACTTGTGCACACACATATGCACACACACACACACATGATATCACATGCACATTAGGACACATAGGTATGCATGCAACCACACACACACATGTGCATGCATCATGCACGCACATGGATGCACACACATGCATGCATGCACATACAAATACACACACAAAAACTCAGACACATGAAACTACATATACATGCATGTACACATACAGACACAAGAAAATACAGACATACACATGTGCATATACGCACACAAAGAGCTACACACACACACACACACCTACGTAAGCCTGTAACCATACATACATGCCCATAAAACACAAGCACGAATTAAATGCACACAAACATATGAATTTATAAGCCCATGCAAAAGAACACATATGCAAAGGCACACAAACACTAAAGAACACATCAACACACACATGCATGCACACAATTGTGCCCACACAAGCAGGCACACCCATGTACACAAATGCACTTTCTCACACGTACATGCCCACACATAATATACATGCACAACATAAACTCATTTGCACAAACATGCATACACACACACATAAGCAAGCATGTTCACACACAGTCACATGCACACATGCAAACATTTTGACACACATACATGCAAACACACGTGCATGCATGGGAGCACTCACACACACACATACATTAATACAAATACACACACACACGCACACATGTGCACACATACACACATCCACACACACTATTACACACTCATGCCTACAAGGACATCCACTCCCACACACAAACATAACTACACCCACACACATACATGCACACACACGTAAATGTGTACAAACACATGCACATGCACTCTCATAAGTACACACAGAAGCACACATACAAGCACATACACATAAGCACACAAGGGCATACACACATGTACATCCACATGATCACACACAGAAACACACATGCACACACACAAATGCACAGTCATGTAGACATGATCATGCACACACACAACTATACAAACTTATAAAGATGCACAAGCATACACACATACTTGTACACACACACACACATGCACACACTCATTCACACGTGTAGACGCACACATGCAATCATATGCATGCATGTATAAATATATACAAACACACACATATACATACATGCAAAGATTTATACACACACTTGTGCATGCACAAACACACATAGATGAATAGACACATAGTTCTCCAAACATGCACGAATGCACACATGTGCATGTGTATGCACACTCACATACACGTACATGCAAAGCTGCATACATACGCATAAGCACACATTGGTACACACACATAAAAATATAAGCACACACACCCATGCACATGCACCCACAATCACACACATGCATACACACACAGAAATAGAAAAAAACATAAATAGACACATAAACACACACACACACATATTAAACATATGGACACTTATAATCACATAGATAGGCATGCACACATATGCTTAATACTCAAACACAAACCACCACCACACACACTCATATGAACCAACATGCACACATATACATGCACAAGCTCACACACACACACATAAGTGCACATGCTCACACATTTGCACAAACACACACACACGCACACACACACGTGCACACATGAATATGTACACACACTCGTGCATGCACACAAACATACACACATGCACTTATGTGTGCATGAAAACACACAGACACACATGTGCACACATACACACACATATACACCCACACCTATATACATACAATGACATAAACACACACATGCACACATCGCATGCTCACACATACATGCACACAAGCATACATAAGTGCATGAACATATACACACACGCACTCACGCACACATATGCACAAAGATATGAAAACCCACCCACCAACTTACAACTACATGTACACATATGCCTACATGCATGCATACAATCACATACACACATAAGAACATGTGTACACATGTACCACATGAACACACATGCATGCATACACATATGCACAAACATACACTCATAAACACAAGCACATGCATCCATGCTTATGCATGCACATGCACATGCACATGCACACAGACACACAAGCATGGATAAGAGCATGCACATGCATGCACATGCACAAGCAGAAGCACACAAACACAAATCACACAAAAACATACATGCATATGGATATTTACACACACACATTGATACTCATGCATAAGCTTCTATACCCGCACATGGATGCACAAACATACTTACACACACATAGGCACACATACACACATATGCACATGCACACATGCACATATGAACATGAAAAACCACATGCAGAAACCTTCATACACATACACATGTGCATGCTTATGCACACTTGCATGCATGAACACACAAACAAACATGCATGCATGCATGCAAATACATCAAAACACATGCACACACACACACAAACACAAACAAACACAGACACATACACTCTAAGATACATGCATATACATTCACACAAACAATAGCATATGCATGCACATAGGTGCAAAGCACACACAAACTTACATGCATGCACATACACACATTCACACATTTGTGCATCTATGTGTACAAGCAAATATGCATACAATACATACGAATGGATGCGCGCACACATGCTCATTCACACACAGACATACAAACACTTACACATGCACACACATAATACTCCCACACATACATGCACACACATACATTGACCCATAAAAGAATGCACAAGCACACACATGCACACAAGTGTGCACACACACAAACATTTACATGGACACAGACATAGACAAATACACACATATGCATATGCACACACACAAATACTAAAACACAAACAATCCCTCATACATATATGTGTGTGAGTATACACACACGAACCCACACAAATTGACATACACAAACCCACACACACATTTGTGCATGTGCAAAAACACACTCACACACCAACATACAAACCCCTACACACAAGTGCTTGCATACATACATGCATGCATCTACACAAACACACACAAATCCACACACACACATAAACTCATGTACATGCACGTGCATGTACAACCACACATACACACTTGAACATGAATGAACACACAAGCACCAACACACAAACACACATGCATACACTCACTTTCACACACACACATATATGAACATGCACATACACACTCATGCATAAACACACACAATAACACATGCAAGCATACACACACCTACACGTGCACGCATGAACACACACACCTACATACCCACACAGAAGAACACATGCATGCACAACCATGCACATGCACACACAACTACACATACATGAGCATATATGCACACACATAACATAGTCACATTCACACACTCAAAAGTGCACACTTGCATACACACACACTCACAAGAATACATGCACACACATAGAGACATACATACATACACACACACACATACACATTCATGCACCCACTCCCACACTCACAAACACATGCATGCAAGCACACATGCATAGAAGCATGAATCCACATAAATAAAAAAGTACACACATGTGCACATGCACACACACTCACACACTTTAACCCACATACATATACAAATACACACACACATATGCACATAGATGTATACACATGCACATCTACACACACATGTACATGCACACACCACAATCATAGGCATGTACATGCCTATGTACACAAAATAATACTCATACAAATCCACGCACATTGACAAACATCCACAAACATGCACTAAAATATGCACACATGGACAGCAGCATGTATGCACATGCTTATTATCAATAAAAATAAGCACACACACAAACACACATACACATTCACACACCCCTATGCTCACACGCACATGCATACACACATATGCACACAAATACATGGACATGTTCATATGCACCCACACACACAAAACAATTGTATGTGGCCAGCAAATACACAACACACACATCCACACACACCAACACATAAATGCACACATGATCACACAAACATACATGCAAACACACACTTGCATGTACACATATGCATGCTCAAACACATACATACTCCCCCCACACACACACTTGCATGCATACACACTGGCACACATGTCTGCACACACACAAATGCATGCATACATGCATGAACCTACATGCACATACAAGAACACATGAACACATAAGTAAACATACATATACAATCACATATACACCCACACATGTATAGCCACACACACACACGAATACCCACAAAAACATGCACATAAAAACATGCATATGCACACAAGCTCACATACTCACAAACATAAGCTTAGACACACACACATATGCTCATGCACACACACTCACACAAAAATGTACATACATGCAATTATGCACACACACAAATGGACACACACATATATACACACACAATAACACACACACACAAATGCACACAATTACAAACTAATGCAAACAAATCACATGCATACATACACACACATGCATGCATACACACATTCACACATGAACAAGAATATGAACATCAAAATCCATAGGCAAAGATGTGCACATACAAATACATAATATACACACTCATGCACAAGCAGATCCACACACAAGCATGCATGCACAAACCCCCATGTATGCACACACACACATGCATACACATGTACACATGCATGCTCACACACACACAAGCACAAATGCTCACACACACAAAAGCACAAACACTCACACACATGCACACACACATGTACTCACAAACACTCACATGCACAAGCATACACACATGCACACAAATGCATGGACATCTCCATATTCACCCACACACATAGGACAATCGCATGCACCTAGGACATGCACAACACACATGTGCACACACATCAACACATAAATACACACATGATCACACACACACATAGAAATATGCACACAAACAAACAAGCAAACACACACTTGCATCTACACACATACACACTCAAACACACACATATCCATACACACAAACAAATGCATGCATACATGCATGAACCTACATGCACATACAAGAACACATGAACACATAAGTAAACATACATGTACAATCACACACACACACGTATAGCCACACACACACACGAACACTGACAAAAACATGCACATAAACACATGCATATGCACACAAGCTTACACACTCACAAACATAAGCATAAACACACACACATTCTCTCATGCACACACGCACACACACTCACACACAAATGCACATACATGCAAATCTGAACACACCCGCATATACACACACAAGAACACAAACATACACATAAATGCACATAAATGCAAGCAACACACACATGCATGCATACACACATTCATTCATGCACAAACATATGCAAATCAAAATCCATTACCAAATATGCTCACACAAACAAATACATAATGCACAAGCACATCCACACACAAGCATGCATGCACACTCCCCCATGTATGCACACACACACACATGCACACACACACACATGCACACACACACACATGCATACACATGTACACATGCATGCTCATACACACACAAGTGTAAACACCCGTACACATGCACACACATGCATACTCACACATGCACTACCACATAATCACACATGCTTCCAAATGCACACACATGTATTACTTCCACATGCACACGCGCACTCACATATGCACACACAAATAGAAAAAAAAAAGGCACACAAAATTGCACACATACATACATCCACACAAATACAAATGCATATACACATGCATAGGTACTCAAGAATGCACACATGCACACCCACACAAGCACTCATATGCACAGACATGTGCGCACTTACACACAAACACATATTCCTACATACAATTATACACATGCCCACATATGCACAGACATATACAGGCACACATAGGCATAAAGCACACAAACATGCACACGCACACACTTGGACGAACCCACAGATAAGCACACACACAGAACAAACACACATGCATACTTAGACACATGTGTCCTCGCACACACATAGACTCATGTAGAGGTGCACATACACACACATGTACACACACACATACACACAAATACATGCACAAACACACGTAGACACATGCACACATACACATACACTCACTTGCACATACATAGGCACACATATACAAAAATAGATAAATAAACACAAACGTAAATACACACACACATGCACACACATGGACAATCATAAAAACATAGACAAGTAAACATATAAGAATAAATACACACACACTTTCATGCAAGCACATGCAAACATACATGCACACATGCACATACACACACATTGATACAAGCATAGACACAAATATGTGTGTAATCAAACACAAACACAATTAGACCCATGCACGCATATGCACATGCACACAAACACACAAGCACATGCACCTGTACAGGTCCACTTACATGCATAGACACACATGCACACATTATCATTAACATACATACGCACGTCCATGCATGCACACACATGCACACACTTATACACATACTTTTGCTTTCACACACAAACAAATACATAAGCATACGCATATGCACTTGCTCACGCAAACACCCACATTCACACAAACACAATAACATGCAAAAATACTCACACACACATGTTGATGCACAAGTGCATGCACACGCATGTGGTTACAAATGCAAAAACACACACATATGCATGCACACACACACATACACAAAATTGTGCACGAACGTATCCATGCATCTACACATGCACATAAAAACAAGAACCCAAACACATAATGCACATAAATACACACACACATGCAAATATGCATACACATGCACATAAGCACGTAGATGCTTGCATACACACACACGAACAAACAAAAAAGATAACCACACTCTAACAAAAATGTGCACACGCACATGCACACACACATGCACACATGCTCTCACACATGCATTCAAGCACATGTACATGCATCTGCGCACATGCCAATACCAATTCACACATGCCCCCATACACACACAAGCACACCTAAATACAGATACATACACAAGCATGCACACAAACATACAATTGTACTGACTCATGCACATACACAAGCACGCATAGGCACAATTAGTCACACAAACACACATGTGCATAGACATCCACATAGAGCAACGCACATAAGCACGCATGCACACATATGCAAAAATACATGCATACACACATGCTTGCGCACAAATGTACACACTCACACACATGCATGCACATGCCTACACATGTACATATACACACACACCCACTATATATATAGGTACACAAATACACACACACACAAACACATAAAAATAGCCACACATACGCCCTCAAGCACACGAGCATGCACGCATACATAGATAATCATGCCCACACACACCCACACACATGCATGCGCACAAACATGCACACATATGCATGCACATAGACATGCACACACACCCACACACACATGCATAGTCTCACACACGTCTATACACACCTATATGCACACGTGCACACTCTTATGCATACACAAGCTCAGACACACATACACACACATGCACACACCTAAGCAAATAGACACCTATGAACACCCCTTACACACACAAACATGCACACACTTATACATAAGCACACACACACATACACACATGAACAGATACACAAAATCTCACTTACACATGAATAGGTACATACACACATATACACATAAGCATACATAAGCACATACACATATACATGCACAAACACAATGATGTATGCACACACACACATACAAACTAGTGCACATGCAAATGCTCACATGCACATGCACATGCATAAACATATACATAAGCACATTTAGATTCAAAAGCATGCATGCACACACACACACACACATACATGACGAGACACATGCACACATGGAACACCCACACAAACACACACAAGTAAGAAAACACACTTGTGTGTCCACACACTTGCACACAATGATGCTCACACACACCCACACACACACCCACATATACACACATGCACACACATCCTCACACACCTATGGGTATAGAAACATGAACACACACACACACATGCATAAACACAGGCACATGACAACCACGAACACATGCTTGCACACATGCTTACATAAGCACATGCATAACAAAACCCACACACACTCACATAGATGCATGGATGCAAACTCGCACATGCACACTTGCATATATGGACACAAATGAACATCCATGTGCATATATGCACATACATGCACATACACACACGTTAGTGCACACACGTACACACATGCTTGTGCACACTACTACTTCATAGACAGACAAGCACACCCATGCAAATGCATGCACATACATACACTCACATGCACATAATATCATGCACATACACACACATATAGGATCATATGCATGCACACACACATGAACAAATTAATGTCAACTCACACAGATGTAAATGCATGTAGACACATGCACATAAATAAGTACACACACATGTGTTCACATTAGTAAACACACTCAAACATGCACACACACAAACATAGGCACACATATGCACAAACACATAAACTCACGCATGCATATGCATGCATACAAATATTCATAATCATACACATGCTTATGCATGCCCATACACTCACACAAAAACACAAACAAAGTTTCCCACTTGCACATGCACATGCACGTACACACACACATACACTCATGTACATACACACATGCACATGCACACAGATACCTAGATACATGCATACTCACTTACACTCATAGACCCACACATGCACACAAACAATCACACACACAATTGCACACATTGTACATGCATGTAGAAACACACACACACATAGACACATACAAAGAAACAAATATAAAGCTACACTTGCACACGCCTGCACAAACATAAATGCATCCACACACATGCACAGGCATGTAAGAACTCACACAAGTGCACAAATAAATACACATACACACATGTGTAAGTGCAAACAAACACACACATATTGGTGTCCACACACATGCATGCATGCATGCACAAAACATGAACACATGTGCTTACACAACCACACATACAGATAAACACACAAGCACAAACATGTGCTTAAAGGCACACACACACAAAATGATGCATGCACACAAACTAACACATGCACTAGTACATGCACATGTGCATGCACATGCATGCGTAGAGACATGCATAGGAGTGCACACATACATGCACACATTTATGCACAAACTCACACACACACAAGGACACACATAAGTGAACATGTGCATGCACACACATGCACACACACTCACACACACATGCATACTTACATTCAAGCATAAACATTAGCACACACACACACACGTATAGACTTGCATACACACGCTCTTGCACACCTATGCATATGCACATCCACATGCACTCACATGCAACAAAATGAATAGTCATACATGCACACACATAGACAAAGACACTCACATGACACGCACGCCTACATAAACGTATGCTTATGTACATTCACACACATGTACATGCACATATTTAAGCACGTGCACACTTACCCAGACACACATGAACATGCATAAACAAACACATGCATACATAGAGGGCACATGAACAAATATATAGGAACACCCAAACCAAAACACATGTGCACACAACACACACACACAAGCACACACACACACACACACAAGCACACACACACACACACTTATGCAGTCGCACATGAAAGCACAAACACACACAGATGCACATACACATACTCGCATTCATGCACACACAGATGCACATACACATACAAATGCTTCCACACATGCACACATGCACCCACACATACAAGCACACACACAGGCACACACAAACACATGCACATTCACACACATGTAGACACATACACACACAAGTACAAACATACACCCAAATACAATATCACACACACACACACACATGCATGCACACACACATGTAGTTACACACACACAAGCACACGTCCCTACAATCACACGTACATGAAAACACACTTATACAGACACAAGTGCAGAAACATATGCCCATACACATGCAACATGCATGCTTTCTTGAGCCCACACTCCTACAACTACATGTGCATAGACACACACATATTCATATGTATGCATACACAAACACGCACACATACACTCAAGGATGCACACATGCATAGAAGCAAAGACACAATGGCATCACATACACAACACATTCACACACACAAGCATGCACACACACACATATGCACACGAACACAAAAATATGCATGCATATGCATGCACTCACCCATACACACAAATGTGCATACACACGCACACATATTTACACATGCATACGAACACATACACATTTGCACACACACAAATGCATATGCACACACGTGCATATACGCACGTTCACATGCACAAGCACACAAACACACATACATACACATGTGCACAAGCACATACACACATAGACACATGTGCACACATGCACCTATACACACATACAAGCAAATACACATGCATAAATACACACACACATGCACACACATATGCATACACATGTACACACACACACACACACATAAACATGCGCTTATGCACATATTCAAATGCATATACGTAGTCCACACATATGCTTACACATGTACACACACACACGCATACACATGCACACAGACATATACATGCACATGCACATATACAAACAAAAACAAACACACGTGTACATGTACACACACAAACATTCACACATGCAAAATAATGCATGGGCACAAACATACACACACACACACATACACATCCAAACACATTCGCAGACACATACAAGCTCACACACGTACACAAATGATCACACATGCAAACACATGCAAGCACAGAAATGCACACACATGCACATATGCATACATGTACTCACACATGCAAGGATGCATGCCCACACATTCACACACTTAACCGCACATAGATGTGCTCTCACATGAATGTGTGTGCACAAACACATGCACACTGGCATCCATACACAAACATACATGCACACACATACACATACACATGCACTAACACACATGCATAAAGACACGAGCACCCACACACACATACACACAAACATGCAAAAACATAGGCACACACGTAAGCACTCATACACACACATGCATGAATAGGCATAGGAACACCCACACACACATGCTTGTGCATGCCCACACTAATACGCCCATGCATATATGCATACACACCTACAAACAAACATATACAAGCACACACATACTCATGCCCATGCATATAAGCAAACATGTACACACACACACATAAGCGCACGTGTACAAACACATGCACACATAAAAAATGCATGGAAACTCACAAGAAATGAACATTTCCTCATGCACCCTTACGCAAACAAGAGCATACATATACATGTAGATACCCACACACACACTTGCACACATGCACATACACATATAAACATGCACACACACACATACGAACACTCGCCCACCTATATACAAACACTCACACCCACACAGACACATACATGCACACACAAGAAAACATGCATGGAGACACACAGACACAAGCCCACATACAAACACACACAAGAATAACTAAACACATGCACATACATACACACACAAAAATAACTACACAAATGCATACACTAATGTACACAAGAAGGCATATGCAAACACAAATACAAATATTCATGCACACACTCAAACATTAACAAATATGTGCATGTACACACAAACACACATTCACATCTATACAAATGCATTGTCACATGCATGCCTTCATACACACACATTTGTACAAGCACAACACTAGCACACACATGCATGCACATTCTTATATGTATATATCCACATACACATATAATCAGTCATGCATGTACACACACACTCACAGATACATGCAAACACATGCACACTCGTATATATAAACATGCACACATATGCACACACACACACACATTTGCACAGGCTCATGGACATGCACACACACATGCACACCTGCACGCATGCACATATGCATGCATGTTATCACACATGAAGACATACAGATGCACATACATTTGCACATACACATGTACACACACACACTCACACTCATGGATACACATAATCACACTTGCACATGGACATGCACATATGAATGAACACATGCACATATGCAGGCACACAGACACACTCATATGTGCACACACATACACAAATACTATCGCATGCATGCACTTATGTATACACATGCTCACATGTATGCACCTTGCACACACATATGAACACACATGCCTGGATGCATGAACACACATGTAAAGAAACATGTCGCCATATAAAGCCATGTGCATGTGTATACCCCCACATGCAGATGCACATACCCAAGCGTGCATGCATGCAAACAAGTACAACACGCACCTGCATACACAAAAACACAATCACACTCATGCACTCACCTACACACACATGTGCATATGTCCATACACACTTATATGCACATACACATCCATGCATGCATTCACATGCACACAAACATACCAAGACAGACACCCCCATGCATACATGCAAGTACACATGCACCTGCAAACACGCACATGCATGTGCACACACAGTTAAGCCCACACACATTTGCACATACTCATAAACAAACACAAGCTTGCATACACGATCAACTTGTACCACACACATGGGCACATACATACATATGCACACACATAAATTCATACATGCACACAAACAAGCTGACACATGTACATGCACCTAAAGATAGACATGTATTAACAGACACATGTGCTCATTTGCACAACACACTCATACGCTCAAGCTCTACACACGCACACCAATAAACACATCGCCATACATATGCACACATAAATACACACACACGTTTGCACACAAAAAAAAGCATAGGCACATGAACATTCACAAACATGCATGCAGGAGCACATAAACGCACATACATAGATTAGGCATGCATACATAAATGCACACATATGCACATAGCACACGCATGCACCCATACACACATGCAAGCATATACACAAGCACACTTTTGCACTCACACACAAAAACACATGCACACCCACTCATGCACTTATGTACACACACCACCCAAATATATGTGCACAAACACATGCACACACAAACACAAAGAGATGCACATGCACACACACACACACACACACATGGACAAGTACACACAGACAAGCAAGCACACATGCACACACATGCATACAAGCACAAAAACACATGCACACAACACATGCATGCACATGCACTTATAAACATAGACTCATGCACAAATGCAAACATGTGCACAAACATACAATGCACACACACATGCATGTAAGAATGTAGATGCACACATGTCACATACACACATGAACACACGTACATGCCCATAGGTACAGACACAAAACATGAACGAATTCACAAATGCACATGCACACACAAATATACACATACACATGCACACATACACATGTACACACACTTATACATGTATATGCTTGCATTAAAACACACACATAGACACATGCATGCACACAAGTACACACATGTACACAGAGTATTACACACACCCAGATAAACAAAAATGAACTCACACACATGAATTCACACACTCACACACATTCCCATGCACACTCATTCACACACACTTAAACACATTCCCATGCACTCTCATTCATAAACATCCACACACACTCCCATGCACATAAACATGTTCAAACAAGCATACACACAAGCACACATAAACACATCCCAACATACACACACAGACACACAACAACACACATGCGCACAAACTAACATACACATCCATGCATCAACCCACACACACACATGTGCACATACACACACAGACACACAAATAGATGCACATACACTAACATGCACATAAAATCACATACACACACACACATACCAAATTTGTATGTGCACACAAAAACATGCAAACACATACACACCCACATGCACATGGACTAGCACACACACACATGCATGCATACATACACTCACACATGCACATATGCACACAGCCACACACCAACATACACACATATGCACACACATGTAGACATATATGCTCAATAACACACATGCACAGACATGCACTCACACGTACACACTCAGACAAACACAAGCATGTATGTGCACATGCACACACACACACAAGTATGCAAGCATACACACACATGGGAACTCACTCACCCTACGCACACACACAAAAACACACTTGCACAAACATGCACATGTGAACACATAAGCTACACATGTACACACATGCACATATTCACATGCTCTCACATATGCACATGCATGCAAACACATACATATAAAGGTACACAAATGCATGTGCAAAATAGCATACAAACACATATAAAAATAAATAAGCAAAAGCATGCATGTGCAAAGATAAACACAAACACACATGAACACATGCACACACACATAGGCTCAATCATACTTATGCACAAGTAACCTATACACACATAAACACACAGACACTCACACACACATGCACATGCACTAGTGCATAAACACAACCATATCCTCAAATTCATCCACTTACATGGGCACACATGTTCACATGCACACATGCACATACACATATGCACACATGCACATCCACACACACATAGACCTGCACGCACATGTTCGCATGCCCACAAGCACACACACATGCACCCACACACAAAAGCACATATACATACAAATATACACACACATGCTCACCAACACACATCTACACACATATACTCAAACATACACATACACACACATAAACATGTATGCATATACACACTTATACACCTATATGCACCCTTGAACACACATGCACACACTCAGATGTACTCACACATACATAGATAGACACATAGACATGCACATACACATACATAGAGGTACACACACATATGCACCCACATGTGCACTCACAAATGCATACACACAGATGCATTCATAATCAAATAAGTGTACTCTTCTACACACACACACACGTGCACACTCAGATGTACACAAACACATACACATGCACAAGCACATGTACACACATACACATATAAACTTATGCACACACAACAGCATGCACACACAAGAGCATGCACGTGCACACATGTATGCACACAAACAAATGCATAAGCATGTAAATGCACACACACATGCATGCACAGGCATTTACAGACCTATGTATGGTCATAAATACAAACACATGCACACACACATACACATGTTAAAGCACACACACATGCACCTAGATACTCACCCAAGTAGATGTGCACACACACAAATGGGTATGCACACAAACACATGCACACATGTGCATGCACACACACACACACATTAACACTTGTACAAATGCATACACACACACGAGTACAAAAACTCAAACATGTACACACACATAAACATACACATACACTCATTAGCATGCACACATAAACAAACAAACAAATGTATATGCACACATATACAACAGCACACATATATGCATAAATGTCTACAAACACATATTAGCACACACTCACATATAAGTTCAAACATATACAAAAATATGCACACACAAACATGCACACACACACACACATAGACACACATGTGCACGTACACATGCATAATCACACAAACCTAAAAAACATGCAATACACACATGCACCAATACACACATGAACACACACACACATAATCACATGCATGTGCACATGCTCACAAACCCACACAAATACCCACACACACACTCACACACACATACATATGCTCACATATGCACCCCCCCACACAAACACACACATGGACATGTATATATTTATACACATATGCACACACAAACATGCACAAGTACAGACATGCAAACACATACTACACACACACATGTATGCACTAACAAATGCACAAATGCACACACATGTACTCAGACACATAGGCATATGTGGGCACACAAATCTACACATACAAATGCAATCATGCATACACACCCACACTCATGCACGCATAAACATGTGCATATGCACATGCATACACATGCACAAACACATGCAGGAAAACATGCACAAGAGAATGCACAAACGCATACACTCTTGCAACAACACACGTACACACACATGAACCTAAGCAATACACCAACAAAAAGGATGCACATGCACAAAAAATGTGCACAAACACACACTAACATGCACACACAATTGCATAAGCAAGCACAAGCAAACACAAAGGCACACACACTTGCACATGCACACGCATGCACAAACACATACACAAGCACAGTCATGCACAAACATGCACATGCACACAAACACATAGACTTGCATAAAGAAGTAGACAAGTGCATGCACGTATACATATGCACACGAACACACACACATAGACACAATGTACATATGAACACACATAAACACATGTAGATAGATGCATGCACACACATGCACACATAAACACACATGCAAACACACACACATAAACACAATGCACATGTGAACACACAAAAATAAATATTCACACATGTACACACACACATGCACATACACACATACACACTCCCACACACCCATGTTCACTTATTCACACACATTGGATCACACAAATGCATAAACTCCAACATGCATTCCTATGTATGTAGACACACAGGCATGCATGCACAAACATACACACACACACATACACATACACACAAAATTCGACGTACAAGCACATAAGCAGACGGATGCACGTGCACACACAAACACACAAGAACGCACCTGATGATCCACTCAAACATGTATGTTGACACATATTCGAACATGTACAAATATACACATGCACATAAACACAAGCACACGAGCATATACACGAACACATAAACATGCACGCACAAGTGCATGCACACACACATGCAAACTCACATTAACACACACACACAAACACATGCACATGCAAACTCATGCACACACAAACATTTGCACACACGCACACACACGCATATGCACACACACACACACACCCATACACTCAAACATTAGCATACACACATACACAAAAACATGAATATGCACACACACTTGCATTGCAAACACACATATGGATGCACACTCATGTGTGTACATAAACACACACATACATGTGCATATGCACCTACACACACACAGAGAGAAACAAATACACAAATGCACATGTATACACATAAACACACACACACATGCATACAAAAATTTACAAACACATAACTCCCATACACACAAGCAGACATACACATATGAAGACGTACACAAATTTGTGCACCCACAAACACACTCACATGTGTGTGCATGTACACATACATGCACACACCCACACATGTATGCACACACATATGTACACACACCCATATGAACACATAGACACATGCACATGCCAAAACACACAAATGTATGCACATGCATACGCACACACACATGCAAGCACATTTGCATGTACACACACACATAAGCACTTGCACACACCCTCACCCACACTCCCACATGCACATGCATAATTAATCACACACAAATAGATGCACATGAACACAAACATATAAATTCACACACATGCACATGCACTCACATACACATATACACATGCATGTGCACAGCCATACAAACACATCATCACACACATGCAACCATAAACACACATGCATTCATGCACACACACATATGAACTCACATGAACAAACATAAAAGTGTGCTCTCACACACAAGCACAAACACACACACCCACACACATGATATCATACAAACAAATGTATGCACACCCACACACATACACTCACATGCATGCACACTCATAGGCACTCACATATGCATATGCTTACATACATGCACACACTCCACAAATGCATGCGTAGACACATGCACACACACAAGCATGCATGCATGCACAAAAGCACACACACATACAAGAACACACATTCTTACACACATAAGTACAAACATGCAAATGCACACACATACTCATGCATATGAACATAGCCACAACCACACTTGTACACACACACACATGCACAAATAGATATGTACACATACAGATGCATGCACACAAACACACATACACATATACACAAATGTACACAGGCACACTTTCACACACACACACAAATGCACAAAAAGTCACGTGTGTGTGAATACATATCCAGAAATTGACCATGCACACAAACACATGCATGCACACACACATGTGCAAGTAGACACAAAAACACAAATGCATGCACATGTCTACGAACACACATTCTCTCACACACACATGTGCATAAGTACATGCACATGCCCTCACATGTACTTGCACACACACACATAAACAAGCACATAGAAATGCACTCATAACCACTCACACATACACACACACACATGCACCCTCACACATGCAAACACACATATGCAAACTCATATATGAATACATACTTGCCCACAAATATGCACACACACACACTCACACTTAAACATGCATGAAAAATGTGGTCACATGAACATGCACAGGCACACACATATGTCTATGCATGCACATGTGTACAGACACACACACTAGTACTAAGACCCTCCCCCCACACACACACAAATGCACACACATACATCCAAACATGTAAGCACACAGCCACACATGCACCTACACAAACACTTGCCCACGTGGTCCCAAACACACACACACACACACAGAGGTACTCATGCACATACTCATACAAAATAGCATGGACATGGAAATACTCACATGGACACATGGAAATGGACATGCCAGGCTTATAAATGCATGCATAGCACACAGATATGCACAAACACACACACACACACATGTGCATGTAAACACTCACATGCTCACATACACATACTCACATATGCACACACACACATACATAGGTATATACATATAGACATGCACATGCAAACACACACACACACACACATGCACACACACACACACACATATGCACACTTATGCATGAACACATGCACAAAGCTACACAAGCAGAAACACACTCGACACATGCATGCACATGCAACCACTCACACATGCACACATACACTGAAAACCATAAATGCATGCCTACACATAGTTGCACACACATGCATACTATGCACAAATATGCACATGTTGACACACATATCTTCACTCGTACACACATAGACAAGTACTCACATGGATGTCCATAAACACACACATGCAAACAAAAAGGTACATACACATGAGTAAAAACATGCACACCCATACACAAACATAAAGGCATATGCATGGACAGACACACACACACACAAATGCACGTACACACATGCAAAAGTACACTCATGCATGCACACACATACACATGCACAAATGCACACACATGCACATGCACACACACATGCACACATGCTAATGCAAATGCACATGCACACATATGCACATGCAAGTATACACAAAATCACATATACACACTCAATCATAAGCACATTCATCCATAGACATGCACATATGCAAAAATGTATATGCTTGTACACACACACATAGACACACAGAGATAGGTGCACATGCACACAAACACACACATGCATGCACACACACACACATATATACACTCACACAAATATGCACTCACACAATCACAACCATGTGCACATAAAAAGATACAAGCACACAACTACATACCACACACACACACAAGAACTCACACACACAAAGGCACACATGTCATGCACACATGCACATTCACATACATGTAGACATGCCCATACCCTTTCACTCATATGCATATATGTGCACACACATACAAACACAAACACACACATGGACACATGCACATGAACACTCACACATACACATACGCACACATGCACACACACAAATAGACACACATGCATAAACATAGATGTAGATGGACACATACATAAGTAGACAAGTGAACATAGACAAATATAAAGATATGCATGAATGCACACAAACATGTATGTACAAACACACACATTAGCATATGCACAAAGACATGTACACATACATATACATGTACAAAAGCACACATGTGTAAACACATGCACTTCCACATGAACAAGCATAGACACATCCATAAGTAGGCATGTAAATACATACCACATGTCGACACACAAACATGCTCACATACATACAAGCATAAACATGCTCACGCACAAAAACGTACATAAACATGATGACATTCAAACACATGCACTCAGACATAAAATCCAAAAAATATTCACATATGCTCACAAACTCACACAGACGCATACACACATGCATGCAAGAACAAGCATGCACACATGGGCACACACATGCCTACAAAGTTAGATACACAAACACATGTGCATACACAATTGCACACACACACACCCAAGCACACAAACACACATGCACGCACACACTCACATGCACAAGTGTGCAGAAAAAGGAATGTAAGCATATGCACATACACGCACATGCACTCTCACTCACAGACATGCACATACACACTGACACACTCATACACACACATAAACATTCACAACCAGACACGCATGAATGAACATGCCTACACACATGAACGCACACACTGATGCACCGACACACATGCATGTACACTTGTACGAACATGCCTAAACATGCACATGCTCACTGAAACACACCAATATACACAAGAACTACACACATGCATGTACAAACATGCACATGTGTACACACACACAATAGGTTGCACTCAAATACACACACATACAGACATACGGATGAATGCACATACCAATGCACAAAAATATATACACACATAGACCCACATAAATACACACTCACAAACACACACATGCATATACACATGGATGCACACATAAAGACACATGTATAGACATATGCACACATCCAAACACATATGCACACAAACTCATACACACAACCATAGATGCACACACACATGCTTACATACACATATGTGCATGCACTCATGCACACCCATGCAAATACATAAACACTTACACCCATTTACACCCACACACACACCCACACACATGCACACACACACACATACACACTTAGAAGCTGCACACACACATACACAAAAACACATGTACACACAAACATGCATGCAGGAAAACATACACATATTCTCAAATACATGTGCACACACACACAAACACATTTTTATAAATTCCATCAACATACACACATGCACATACCTACAAGCACATGCATAATTAGACACACATCCCTATAAACTCACAAAAGATCAAACACATACACAAACATGTACTCAAATGCACATAAACTCACACACACACATACACACAAACACCAATGCACACACACCTACAAACACATTGGCATGCATGCACACATGCACACACACACACACATATGAATACACACATATACACATGCATTAGTACGCACATATGCTCACACATGTGTATGCATTGATACACATAGATATAGGCATACAAAATCATATCGACACACTCAACCACATGCACACACATGCTCACACTAACATGCACACATGAATGCACACACACACACACCTGTCCATGCATGTAAATGCAAACACTTGTATAATCACTCATATGGACATGCCAACATGCACATGTGACCATATGTACACACAAGCATGCATGCACACACACATGCACTTGCATAAATGCCATCACATGCAAACACACGCATGCACACATGTGAACCAACACACAACCACATGTGCACACATGCACACACCTGCATAAAAAGACATTCATTAGCACACATGCATACTCACACAGCCCCTTATACACAAGTACACACACATATATACATGTATATGCACATGCACACACACAAGCCCAAATGCATAAATGTTTACTGGCATATAGAAACAAACACACAAACACACATAGGTACACACATGCAAGTGCACAACAACACACTCACACATACAAGCACACACTTAATAAAACATATACACATGCACAAGCACTTACACACAAACACACAAACAAGTACACATGAACACAAGCACACACATATAGGCACATGCACACACATACACCCACCCACATGCACGTGCAAGAACAAACATGCATAGCACACACATACACATGCACTTGTGCATACACAAACATGCTCACATGTGTACATAAACACTCCCACTCACATGCTTATGCTCACTCACATGCTTATGCTCACTCACACACAAATACATACACACACATGCATATGCACACACACACACACCTACACACACTTACACTCACAAACACACACACACCCTCACATGCACACACATGAGCATATGAACAAAAGTACACACATGTACAACCACACACATAGGTATACATGCACAGAGACATGCACAAATGCACACAGACCCACCCACCTACCCACACACACATGTATGCCAAAGCTTAAACATGCTTGCACTTGCAACCATACATAAACACATAAAAAATTTATGCACACACACACTTTCACACATGTACACATCCATGCATAAACAAGCTGACAAATACACATAGACACTTACAGTCACATGCGCATGCACATGTAAATGAATAAGCACACATACACGAGCATGGACACAAACACACACATACAAGCTCACTCATGCATGCACATGAACAACCAGAAGCACACATACATCTCCACACAAATCCTCACACATAAATGCACACACACATAGACAAACATACTTAAGCACGCACACATAAACACATAAACATGTGCAAACACATATACATATGCAAAAGCATGCAAACAGGCACACATGCACATGTGCACACACACAGATACATAAGCACACACACACACACAAATGCACATACACACTTACAAATGCATGCACATATATGCCTAAGCTTAGGTGGACATTCTTATAAGCAAAAACATACACACACTTAAAACACACATAAATACACACACATAGGCATATATAAAGATGCACACACACATACATATGTATGCATGGACGAACATATGAAATCACACACAGACGTTTGTCAATATGAACTCACATATACACACACACACATGCACAACATGCACACACAAACACATCCACATAGGACACATGCACACATGTACATGCAAACACATCCACATACGACACATGCACACATGCACATGCAAACATGCACACATAAACAAAAACATATGCACACACAAACAAAAAACATACACACACACACATACATTCACACATGCACACACACACTCATGTGCACACAAACTCACTCAAGCACAAGGACATATGCACACACATACTCACTCATTCATGCGTGCACACATAAGCACAAACACATGCTCACACATATGCACATGCACATGCACGCACACGTACACGCACACATCACA